>OY735236.1:42027641-42357641 GCA_963457665.1 Thysanoteuthis rhombus
CGTAACTTCCATTGTCCAGCCTTGCATTAGTCAAAACTTGGAGAGTAAAAAAAAAAACAAGCCTGGCTGCTGTAAGGTCCAAATCCAACTTCTATCCAACTGAGGATGATTACCCAAACTTTTGCGCTGTGTATGTATTGAATGAAAAAATGTATAAAAGTATTCATTCATTAGAATGAAATAAGTATTTATGTATCTGTGGGTGTATAACTAATGCATCCTCCCAATAATCACTCTCGGAGCTGAAACATGGAACCTAACCAAGAGACAGATCCGCAAATTGAGAACCATGCAACGTGCACGTGAAAGAATTATGCTGGGCCTCACATGGAGAAACCACAAGACAGCACAGTACATCTGAGAAAAGATAAGCGTCAGGGACATCATGGAATCCATTAAAAAATCTCAAATGGTAGTGTACTGGCCATGTTGCACGAATGGCGGACAACCGATGGACATCATGACTCACAACATGGATCCCCGAGATCATATGCAGAACCGAGGCAGGCAGAATATAAGATGGAGAGATGAGCTAGACAATCTCTTAAAGTAATGGCTCCGTGACGCCCATGATAGAGAAGTGTGGCGAATACTGGGGAAGGTCTATGTCCAACGATGGACGTTAAAAGACTGATGATGATGATGATGATGATGATGATGATGATGATGATGATGATGATGATGACGATGATGATGATGATGAAACATTGTTTACGCCAAAGACTTGTCCAGCTCCCTGACAATAAGTTGATCGTGAGTTCAGATTATGGTAGAGGATATCAATTTTACATATCAGTTTACATCTCTAATTTTGGTGAGGATTGTTCATGTTACGGTAGGGAAATAAAGTCAACTCCAGCTTTTGAGTTTGACAACACTGAGAAACAAATGAAAGGACTTCAATGAAATGCTTCCCTTTATTCTTTATATAAACCGTTGAAATTAGAGGACTTCTTATACGTCATCAAAAATGATAATTATTTCTGTTAGATAGGTATGTTTTAGGTCGTGTCCATCTGTCTGTCTTTCCGTCAGTCTGTTTGTCTGTCTTTCTGTCCACACTAAAATCACTCCATGGATCTAAATAGATTTTCGTGGACGGATGGGCTGTTGGTTGAGGAAGGATTGCTTTGGGGCAAATCCAGGATTTGTTTTCGACTGAGAAATAGATTTCTAGTTTTTATCCATTCATCTATGTTTACCCTCCTGACTGTTCACACGATATCTCGAAGAGTTCTCAGCGAATGGATTTCACTGAATGTTCATGGAAGTGTGAAAAAATAAGTTACGGAAGAAGCGCTTAAATTTTAGGGCAGATCCATTCACAATTACCCCTCACACCTGCGCGCGCACACACACACACACACACACACACACACATACACACACACACACACACAGAGGTATTGCTTTATCTATTGTGATATTTTGAAATAAAGCGAAGACCGTTGTTGTCCGTCGATCATAATGATTACATGAAACTGAAGGTTACATTAAATTTGTAAATATCTATCGATTTCTCTCTCTCTCTCTCTCTCTCTCTCTCTCTCTCTCTCTCTCTCTCTCTCTCTCTCTCTCTCTCTCTCTCTCTCTCTTGCTCTTCCATAGGAAGAGAGTTCTCTGGTGGATGGGGAATTTAAGCTAAAATAAAAATATCGCTTAAATTCAGCTAAGGTTTCAATCCTGGTACTGGATGGGATAATGGATTGTCTATAACCACACTGAAGAGTTGTAATACAACAAAACAGCTGTCTGTGGATGACACAATAATTATATATATATAAAAAACTAGATTCTGCGTTAGCACATACACACGTAGTTATAATGCCGCTAAAAGTTCATGTCTGTCCACACGATATGCTCCAAAAACTTTCAATGAATATCTATGAAATTTCATGGAAGGATGGACGACAGGCTACGAAAGGATCAAATTTTGGGGCGGATCCATGAATAATTACTTCCCCTGATAATGATGTTGGCAGATTTATGCCGTCTCTATTTTTTTTTCTAGTTTGTGCAATTGATGATGTATGAGATGATAAACACGAGTTATTCCTTGCGTAACAAACTTTTCATAGCAAGATGTTGATAGATTCCGCAGTAAATGTTTTGCTCCCTAAAAGCATTCGTGTCTTCATTGTTAAGAATTCGTTTAAGATTTCATCAACTTTTCTTCGTCTAAAATCTCTGAAATCATTCCATTCCTTTCAAGACTAATCTATCAAGGTAAATACCTGATTTAAAACGTCTCTGTAGACCTTTAAAAGAGATCTATGAGGCATATATACCCTTGAAGTCATAGACACCTCGGGATATATACGCCCTGAGAGTAGGGCCAGGCAGTGCTTAAAATAGGCCGAGAGTCAGATGGGAAATGTAGACCTTATATCAAACAGCTCATCAAGTATTTTTGTAATTAGTGCTAAATACATATGATTTATGCATCTGTGTGTAGAATTAGTTTATAAGTAATGAAGACAGAATAGAAAAAAAGAACGTTTTATTAAGAAAAAGTAATCTTACTACGCCTCTGGAGTAGCCCCCCTTATATTTGTAGGCTCATGACGACTGGCTGACCCACACACCCTCTACCCTGGACTCTTGAGTTGGTTAAGAAAGAAATTGATATAAGTAATCGAAGAATTCCCTTCCAATTAAATAGATACTGTCTCTCCTCCTCTCTCTACGCCTTCCTTTCTTACCTTCTTTCTCACTGCCCCTTTCCCCTTTTACCTCCCCTCTCTCTCTCTCTCTCTCTCTCTCTCTCTCCCATTTTCTTAACGCTATTTACATTTCCACCATTATTTCTCTTTTGCTCAAACTTATCCTTTTCTCTCTCACTCTCCTCTTTCAATTCTCTCTCCTATTCTTTCCTTCTTTTTCTCTCCCTTTCTCTCACTTTCCATCTTTTCCCTCTGTTCTTCTTTCAGGATTTTTGCCAATTTTGAAGAAACCAAGTAGTTAAATGGTACCTTTATGCTGGCTACGGCTTCAACAATGGCTGTCCGGGCTCTACATATCACATGTATCTCTTTCTTCGCTAGTTCTTTGAAGTTAGTGAGGTTTGAAATGCACTAAGATAAGAACCCGGACGTGTATCACTCACTCCACCCGATATTTTATCCATAGCTGAGGGAGATGATATGAATTCATACCTTTCCCAGGGGCATCAGCGCAAAGTGAATGCATATCTGTTTCTCGTGCTGTTAACCACTTGGCCACTGGCACTCCTATATACCTGAAGACACAATTTAAATTCTATGGAATTTTGCCCAGGGATCCTTGAAAATGAGCCAGACATTTGGACTTTTTCAATTTTGATCTCTTTTTAAAACAAAACCAAAACAAAAAATTAAAAAAAACGTGCACTTGATTGCTTGGGAAAATAACTTTCTTAAAAATAGAATCTTCGTTAGAGGTATATAAAAATTAATATGCAATTAACTATTTTTTGCATAATTTAGGTATCTCAGGGGAGAGAACTCGTTTTATTTCTGCTTGGAGGAAGGTTTCGTGTTTGGTACGAATTTGGACCGGAGAGATTTCTGCGTAGACTAGATTAACGGATATACAAAGTCTATCAAGAAAACATCCAATCATTTAATATTAAGCATGAAGTGCGGATGACGAGAATTTCGGTCAGGGCAGTTCTATGCTTAACTCAATGAAAAAAAATCCGTTATATTAAGTGATTATATTAAAAACGGCAACTCAGTTTCATCTTTGAGTCTGGGCTCATATCTTGCAATGGCTTACTTGCAGTAAATAACTTGCATTGGATTATCTTGAAATAGACGAAGGCTTCTATGTTTTTAATAAACCTTACACTTAACACTGCCTCACATTTAACCGTAAGAAACCTGAAGTTGCAGAGCCCGAAATTCGTGAGGTATTTGGGATGATACACCCGGTTGATGATGATGCTTAGCAATAGAAATATCCTGCACAGAGTGTGGAAAATGGACAGACTCGATCACTGAGAATGAGACGGACCTATAGTACAAAAGCTTACTCAATGGCATCTCACTGCCGACTGAGTAAATTACGGGAGAGCGTACGTTCATGCATGTGCAGTAAGGTTCTATCTGATTGGTTGTCAAGCTTTATCAAAGTTGCGTAACCAGTTCACAAGGTAGTCAAACAGGCTAAATGCTAATAGACTTACGCGATACCCAACTACTTCATCGAAATATGAATATGCATTGGTATATTCCATTAAGATTTATGCATTTGAGGAAAGGCGTTTATTATTTGACCACAACCAAGATTCCAAATAACAGTAATCTTTGAGGTGATAATGAAGGCGTATATTACAAGACGAGAAGCTATTAGAATGAAATGAATCAGACGAAACAATAGTAAAAAAAATGAAACTCCGATATCTGCATGCTGGTATATGTATCACTCCTTAAACCTTTATCTATCTCTGAAAAGATTGAAATCTCATAAAATCTAGAGATTAAACTGCTATATTAACTCTTAGGCAAAAACAGGACAGACATAATACCTATACTAGACGCACTCAAAGCTCGATAAATATATTGGATTTTCGTATTTGGAAAGACCAAATTTGTATGGCTAAGTAGAAACTATTAAAAAAAATTCAAATGGCAATGGGCAGGCCACGTTGCAAGAATGAAAGATAACCGATGGACATCACGTCTCACAACATGGATACCCAGAGATCCTATATGAGACCGAGGCCGACAGAACACAAGATGGAGAGATGAACTTGACAGATTCAGGAAATACTGGCTCCGCAATGCCAATGATAGGGAATTGTGGCGAATCCTGGGGAAGGTCTGTGTCCAACAACGGACGTTAAAAGACTGATGATGATGATGATGATGATGATGATGATGATGATGATGATGATGATGATGATGACCAAAATAATCAAATAACTTGAAATCTATCATGAGATTGAGCTTGCGGGGAAAATGGATTGAAATACGTATTTTTATCAAATGTTCGTGTATATTTATGTCGTGTCATATAATTTGTGTGTAAAGGATGGTTATCTTTTATAAATTTTCTTTCGATACCAAATCTTCATTTTCGGAACAAAAATAGATTTGTTCAGAAGCGAATTCATCTTATTTTGGCCTTGGGAAATTTCAAATATGCAATCTTGCCCCAAATACATGATTGCATAGCTGGCACAGTATCATGCATTGAATCATAGTTTGAGAAACTCAATATCAGCCACTTAATTAAAGATTCTTCATAACATTTGAGCTTTGACCAATTTCTCTACGTGTCATCTGGAAATCATTTTTTATAATTTTCTTGAGTTTATGTGAATTGCCTTCCGGTTCAATCCAAAAAGAATGACATCATTCGTAATTCACTATCTAGAACCGGTGCCAATTCACAGGATCTCAAATCTTCAAAACTATTTTAGAAAAAAAATTTAGCCAAGCCCAAAATTTCCTTCGTTTCAAAAATTTTATTCCTGACAAATTCACTTCTTCTTCTTCTTCTTCTTCTTCTTCTTCTTCTTCTTCTTCTTCTTCTTCTTCTTCTTCTTCTTCTTCTTCTTCTTCTTCTTCTTCTTCTTCTTCTTCTTCTTTGAATGGAGTTGGAAGAGGTATATGTATTCACTCGTGTTTGTCTGTCCACACAATATATCCAAAGGTTCTCTAGGAATTTCAATGATATTTTTTGGAAGAGGGGGCGTGAATCATTGGTTAAGGAATATTTTTTTTTGCATTTACCTCCATTGCACTTAAAATATATGTCCACACGATACCCCCAAAACTTCTCAATGGCTTTGATTAAATTTTCTGGAAGAGTTTGCCATGAGTCAAGGAAAGATTGGTTGAATATTTGAGCAAATCCAGGATTTGATTGAGAGGTATCTTTTCATATATTTATCTATTCACTCATGTTTGTCCACTCAATATCTCAAAAGTTTTCAACGAATTTCAATTACGTTTGTGGAAGCTTGGATTTTGGGCTTTAAGAGAATTGATTAAATCTTGAAGTAGATCCAGGAATCATTAAACTTACCTCCCCTGCATCGTAGCTACATATGAACTGATTTTCATTGTTCCCAGTAACAATGGCGTAGATAGAGGTGCGTGCTCTCCAAGTTCTCTTGTTTATCATTATTGTTCCTTTTCTACTTCTTTCCTTCCCATAATCTTTCCTTCATTTTCATTCTTTCTTTCTGTCACTCTTTCCTTCATCCATTCCTACTTCCTTCTTTCTTTCTTTGCTCTGTCTTCGTTATTGTTCTTCGTTCTCTTTCTCCTTCATTTTCTCATATCCTCCTCCCCTATGTTTCGTTTTTCTCTCTCACCCTTTACTTGGCCTTCTTCTTCTTCTTCTTCTTCTTCTTCTTCTTCTTCTTCTTCTTCTTCTTCTTCTTCTTCTTCTTCTTCTTCTTCTTCTTCTTCTTCTTTTCAGATGAATCGCTTTCTACGTACAGCTTGATTACTAACCACAAAAAATAAAGTTGAAAAAGAAATAAGATTTTACGTGTAACTCTGACTGACAGAACAAAACGCTGTAGAATATTCTCTGAAGCAATGGTTCTTTCATACGAATGGTGACTGATAAGTTTGTGGCTATAAGTACAAAGAAAAATAGTTACTATACTCTGACTAATTTCACATACAGTTCAACTCACTTAATGATTGCACAGAAAATTTGAATTTTTTAACTTGAATTTTTTCTCTGTTTCAGACTGCATGAATTGAGAAGTGAACCACGGCACACACCACACAAATATCCCTTACCATTGAATCAAAAGCTCATCCTTCCTTTGGAAGCCTTTAACATGGTCACAAGAGGGTAAGTGGAATATTTCCGTGCAAACATCTGCTGTGAGTAATAAACTCCCTTCTGGATGTTTTCACAACGAGTACAATCTCAATATGTGAACAAGTGACTCACTTAACATTGATAATTTTTTTTTTGAAAAGATCCTTCATTGCTCTTCATTCTAAATGTTTTTAACTCTTGCAAGTCATTTTGACTCTCTTATTGCTTTTTAGTTTTTTTAGTCTTCATTTTAAACATGTTATGTTTTAGTGTTTCCAGCTTTACAATCTTAACATCAATGAGATGTATATTTTTTGTCTTGATTCTGTTGCATAAACAACTCCTTTCTTACTAATCCTTCGATGCAGAAAGTACCTGGAAGGCACTTAGGGTGGCCAAAAGTAAACAAAAAAATTCCTTCCACAGTAAGCGCACCGGTAAGAGCAGCTAAGTCCCGAGATTGCTAAGACCGTCTGCCAAGAATAAAGGGGCCATACATACGTTACAAATTACCTACTTTGTTCAATCATTTTTTTCTCCGTTTCAAATTTAACAAACTTGAGCTGATCAAAAAGGGAAAAAGTGAAAACGTGTTGAGTCATTTACAAACAACATTTCAACTCCTCGACGAGGCTTTTTTGCGAATTGGCCATCAAAATGAACATTTGCAATCCGCCAATACAGATATTTAGATAAACAGTAAACCAAGATGGAAACCGGATTCTGCGTTAACACAAGCACACACGTACACACACACACACAAGTGTTTCATCTTTTGTGATATTCTAAAATGGAGCTTAGAGCATTATTGGTCCGTCGATTGCAATGACTTCATGAAACTGACAGTTACAATAAAAGCATGTAAAAATCCATATTTTTCTTTCTCTAGCCTCATTCTCTCTCTCTCTTTATATATATATATATATATATATATATATATATATATATATATATATATATATATACATATATATATATATATATATATATATATATATATATATAGTACAGATCAGGTTAGCAATATAGCATAATATAAAGCAAAGTCCTATATATGATGGATTTATTTCATAGAATGCTCGATACATTCAACTTTATACCTTGGAAGTCAAGTTGTTGTAGAGTAGAGATAGAAATATATAATAGGATATGGATTCGCTACGCAATCAAATTTATATTTCTGCCCTCCCTCGGCCTCATCAAGTGAATCTTCGCCTGATGAGGCTGAGAGAGGGCAGAAGCATAAATTTGTTTGTGTAGCGAATCAACACACACACACATATATATATATATTTCCAGTAAAA
Organism: Thysanoteuthis rhombus; assembly: GCA_963457665.1. Classification (NCBI taxonomy): domain Eukaryota; kingdom Metazoa; phylum Mollusca; class Cephalopoda; order Oegopsida; family Thysanoteuthidae; genus Thysanoteuthis; species Thysanoteuthis major. The sequence goes on from OY735236.1 coordinate 42,035,714, forward strand.
AAATCTCTCTATACTCAGTGTCAGGTTTAATATATATATATATATATATATATATATATATAGAGAGAGAGAGAGAGAGAGAGAGAGAGAGAGAGAGAGAGTGTGTGTGTGTGTGTGTATGTGTGTGTGAGAGAGAGAGAGTGTGGGGATTTGTTCGTATCTATGTGTACGTGCGTGAGTATGTGTGTTAATGAATAATCAGCCCCCCCCTTCTGGTTACCGTTATCTAAATATTGTCTGTTTTTGTGGACTGCAAAGTGTTTACTTTGATGTCCAATTCGCGAAGAAGGATAGTCGAGTGGTTCATGTATTGTTTGTAAATTCTTCAACCTATTCTCGCATTTTTTATGGGTTTAAGTTCGTCAACACACACACTTATACACACACATATAAATATATATATATATATGCATATGTGAGTGTGTGTGTGTGTGTGTGTGTGTGTGTGTAAGCGAAAAAGAGAGAGCATTTGTGTGTTGCTCACGTGTGGGTGTGTGAAAACCAGATTTCTTCTTACCAAAACGAAAGAAATCAAACAAGAACAGACACTCATAGAACCAAAAACATATTTTTCTTGAACTGTTTGTTCAAGAGTCACTTCAAGATGAGATGAAAGCCGCAAAAAAAAATAAAAAGCCGGGCTGAGATCTTTAGTGGTTAAAAAGATGCAACGGGTGGGGTCAGATCACCCAGTATATGATTTCCCGCCAACTGAAGCAACACCCGGGTATTTTTTTGGTGATTTTTTTAAAGCTTCCATTGGTATCAACTGCCTACTTCGTGGAACTACGATCTTAGAGAAAAAAAAAAGGAAAATTTCGTGCAGTTTTCTTGCAAATTTAAGCCGAGTTCGTATGAGTTTAATGATGGAGTGAATAGTTGTATAGGGTAATACATTTGGTGAAATAATTCTGCAAACAAAAATATTTTAGAGTTTTCAGTCTGAGACTTGGATATCACGAATTGTCATATTGTCAAAAATATTACCAAGCATAGATCACTTTTGCCTTAAGTAGTGTAAATGTCCCTTTATTATTCAACATGTTATTCAGATTATCATACTATTGACTGTTTTCTGAAGCTCTGAGATGAAATCCTTTTCTTTCCATGCATCATCCAGACTACAGGTCAAATTTCCCAAACTCGGCAATTCAAAGCTCGGTAAATTCAAAATCCTAGCAAGTATTGAGCGATTTCCGATACTCAGCAAAACTCTCGAGATTCGACGGCGGCCCATGTTTTGTGGTGGTTTAGTTCACTGACTTGTCACGGCACTCACGGCGTTTTTGTTTTCAAATAACATATGTTATGTACGATCCGTTTTATACACATCCAAAGTATTAAAAAACGTCAACCGAAACTGTCAACCAAACTGTCAATATAGGATTTTCTGTCTTTAAATTGGTCTATCTGGCTGGCTGGCTGGCTGGCTGGTTATGTATGTATCACTCGTACAGGCCGCACTGATGGAGATAGAGGGCTGAAATTTTTAACATTTGCTTTTTTATCATATCTTTGTTTTGGGGTTTTTTTTTTATTCTCCCCCCCCCCCAAATAGGGGGATAATTTACAATGTGAGTCTATGCTAAGTTGGTCATTCAGTCTATTTTTAGCTGCATTCACACTTCTATTTAAAAAAGATACGGACATTTTTAGTGATCGTTACCCAACAGAAGTAATTTATTAATCGATCATCACTTTTCCATTTTTTAATTGCTCACCCCAACACGACATGCTGCTAGAAGACAATGGACATGTAACAGTTTTCATTGAATGACCAACCATATCTGTTTTTTCTTGTTTTGTTCATTATCTAACTTCAAATATTGCTTCCAGAAATAATCCATGATTGAAAGAAGAATAAAGTTCAAATAATCAAAAATGAAAAATTGGACCTTCTTTGACATTTCTTAAATTTATTTTAATACATAAAGTATTGTAAATTACTATTATGATTTTTTGTTACTATATGAAACTTATTCTTCATTCCAACCCGCGCTGTTAATTTATTTACTCACTGCTGAAGTTTGGTTGCGATAAAAAGCAACAACAATTAAGATGAAGGTAGATAGAAGCAAAACATTGATAACGATTAATCGGGCCTTTTAAAATTAGACCCAAGAACGTAAGTGCGCCCACTCTGTCAAATGTATAATGTAGGGTCATCTACAGTGTATGGTTTGGAGAAAGAAAAACAGAAAAAGTTATGTGATTTCAATGCAAGTGATGAAATAAGAGAAAGTATGAAAGACAATGAAGCTTGGTTAGAGGGAAGATTTAGATAAAGCGTTGATGCAGTGGATACAAAAGCGTCGTAATGGAGGAATTAAAATGTCGGATGAGATTGCTGGGTGTCCAAGCTAAAAATGTCCGTGAACGATTGTAATTAGAACATGAGCGCCATTATTCTGATGGATGAATGCATAAATATAAGTTTATCATATAGAACATTGTTTGGTGGAAATAAATCAGCAGAAACTGTTGCAACAGAAAAGCACTGGGTGAAATTCGAACATATGATACGGGGGTGAGAAATTGAACCATGATCAAATATATATTGCAGACGAATATATATATATATATATATATATATATATATATATATATATATATATATATATATATATATATATATATATATATATATATGTGTGTGTGTCTGTGTGTCTGTGTGTGTGTCTGTGTTAAGCAGCTTCGTCTGCAATATATATATATATATATATATATATATATATATATATATATATATATACTTGCAAAGTTGATGAAAACTGAATAAGCGTAAAGACTAATTCTCGTCTTGATATTTGAACCATTAGAGAAGCAGATATCTATTAGCATTCTTTCAGTGTTTGTTTATTCAATCGTTTATTCTTTCTATTCACCCTTTTTCTCCCCCTTTCGTTCTTTCTTTCCTTCTTTTCTCTTTCGTCCAATATTTTTTTCGAAGACAATTTTTCCTTGTATTTTCAGTGCCAATATTCAAAGAATGTCTTGAGTAATTAGTTGTTTTTTGAGCGCAATTTGTGCCAACCGGAATATTGTTAGATTATCTTCCTGCAAAACTTTCGAAACGGAATCCATTCCAATAACTAACATCAAACGAACTCGGCAATTCAAAATGTCTTCTCTCCTCTCTAAAAAAAAATATTCTGTTTCCTCAAACTGAAAAGAATCAGTCATAGAATTTGGGAAATTATTTTTTTCTCAGAAGAGGTGCTTAGTTCAAACTCCGGCTGAGACAGTTTGCCATCAATTTGCATTAATGTACCTTAGGAAGGCATGAGTCCATCTTTTCTTTCCCAACTATGGGTGAAATAACAGAGCAGGGAAATCAGTCCAGGAGATGGACAACTCAGGGAAGCCCAACTCCTCGTCCTGCATCATGAGAGACGCGCAAAGGGCAGAATAGGGGACATGTTTTCCGAATCACACGGTTAACGAGGCTCTAACAAAGCTTTGACGGGCCTAGCAAACTAGAAGCAGATTATAATCAAATGATCAAAGGAGAAAAAAGCCGAAGGCCGAAATAACAAGACCACTGAATCCAACGAAACTTAAAGTACAAGAAGAAGAATAAAAAAACATCTTTCCTCGACGAAACCTGTGCATCAAAATTTTAATCAACAAGCTAAAACCCCACCCTATCGGGCTGTTGTAAATTACTGTAAAAGCTCCTCCCTACTGTTAAGCGGTGGAAATTTGAAATATCTGTTTGAACAGCTGGAATCATTCTTGATATACATCAATCCTACAGATCAGCAGTTTTTCGAAATCGGAGTCTGCGGATCCCTGAGGGCCCGACAAATAATCTTCAGGTGTCTGCAGTGGGTATTCTCTCAAAACCTGACACTGTTATTCTTGTGACAGAGAACCAACATCACCCACTAAACAGCGATCGAAAAAAAGACTTATTGGACACAAACCTGCACCATATATCAGAATTCAAATAAACCGATTCCATTTAGAATAAATATGATCTTTAAAAGAAAAGAATTGTCTATTATTTTAACACATTGATTATAGTCTAAAAACTAAACGCTAGGATAAAGTCTGCCAGAATATTTCCTTTATAGAAGGGGACCTTGAGTTTTTAAAGTTTCGAAACCACTGCTAGAGATGATCATCTTAAGTATCAAAAGCCACCATAAGTCTACGGACAAAGTTATTTTCCTTCATCTTGCATGACGACTGCGATTGCGCTACCCACTACCATGTCTTACCAACAAATCTTTCCATCTCATCTTGTGTCTGGTCTTTTCATACTGCGTAAACTTTTCATGAGCACCAATCGGTAATCTTTCTGCTCCATCTATTTTCATCTCTTCTTGCAATGTGTCCATCCGATCACCCTTTTTGTTGCCTAATTATTTGCATAATAATTTTGTTCATCTAGCATCAATTGGAGAAAATCGAACATATTCCGATCATTCTGACACTCTCATTTAACAGATATGGCCACTTCAGTACATGATATGACATGACAGGAGAAAATGAATGCTTTATCAAACATACTGCTTGTGAGAAGCTCTCAGAGTGGGAATTGCCCTTTTACGTTTAGGATTTTCGGTCATTTTCAGAGCCTTTTTGCAGGAAAAGTTCACTTGCTCTGATCACATTCTTTGATTTTACAAAAGAATTTAGTCCGAGTCAGTTTTAATCTGTTCATCCTTTTTCAAGAGAGCATCGAACGTCGGAATCTCGTTTGGCAAAATGCATGAAATTGAGTAAAATTTCAAAGATTTTTAATTTCAAAACTATTAGAAATACAGACTTAATATTTTGGATTTCTACACAAGAGCATCTGTGATTTTTTTTTTCTGCACAATCTCTAAGGGTGACCCGGGGAAAGTTGCCAAAATTGAGTGATTTGATTCAGAATGACTCTGCGATATATATTTCTATATAGTTTACATATTATAAATTATATTGTAATAATGAAAATTATTTGATTTGCTTATGCTTTTTAATCAAAAATGACGTATAAGCTGCAGGAAAATTTTTTGAATCTAAGTTTGATTTTATGCTAAAATAAACATCGAACGTTTAGAGTTCTTTGATGTGGTTCCGAACAGCAGTTATGGTCTCACATATTTGGTTTCACGGGTTGGTTTATAAATCACCGATTTACGGTTTTAATTGAGCTTTGTAATTTTATATAGTTTATAAACTGAATCAAAGAACTCTAGAAGCAGATCTAAAACTTAATGACGGCAGATCCCAAACCTGCCTGACTATGGGAGTTGCCGAACTACGGGGTACTGGATCAAAGGGGTATAAGCTGAAAAAACAGTTGAAAGTAAAACTATGTGCCTGGCACATCCAGATCCAGAGATCTATCCACAAATATCTACCTTTCGTAACACCTGCCATCTTAAATGACAGAAATGACGACATTAATGCCTTTCAATTTTCAAAAACATTGCATTTGGGCTCAAAGTAAAAAAAAATCTTATAAAAACCGACACTAAATTACAGTTTTTCAAGACCTTTATATCAGCCATTGTCAACCTTTTTCCTTTTGTTTTCTTGCCCACGGCCCATTAAGAGCTCTTCTAAAATCCCTGGCTGCCAATCAATCAGACACCACACAGAAAAAGGAACAGAAATTCATTTATTATCATTTTTGTCTGTGCCCCCTTTGAATGTGCCAGGGACCCAATGGTGGTCGTATGGTCCCTGATGAGAATGTCTGTATTTAAAAGCTGTTGAGGTCAATTAGTTTCAGAGACTTTTTGATGTCGTATACGATGGATAATGAACAAATAACTCACAAAGAGAGATCATAAAACAACACAGTATATTAGAGAAAAGACTGGAGTCCGAAATATCTTAGAAACCATTAGAAAAGTCAATGGCAATGAGCTGGACTCACAAAATGGATTCCCAGAAATCATATGCAAAATTGTGATCAACAGAGAGTAGGATGGCGTGACGAGCTAGATAAATTCAGGAAGTACTGGCTACGTGACGCCCATGTTAGAGAGGTCTGGCGAATCCTAGGTAAGGTCTATGTTCAACAACGGATACTGAAAGGCTGCTGCTGCTGATGATGATGATGATGGTGGTGGTGGTGGTGGTGGTGATGATGATGATGATGATGATGATGATGATGATGATGATGATGATGATGATGACTTGAATATACTTTGGCTAATGTTCCTTATTGTTGAGAAAGAGAATTTCAGTAATATATAGATAACGAGGGAGTAGGGGAGCCCCTATCCCACAGCACTCCATGGCTGGGCGTGATACAATAAAGTAAGAGAACCACTGTCGTAGGCAGAAGGTTTTAAAGGAAACGTTGCACCCAGAAACAAAATGAGTTGTTTTTTTTTTATCACAAACCGAGAAGTATCAGATTTATTTGGCGGAGAATTGAAGAAAAAAGTCTCAGCCTGTAAAGTTGAAGACTGAAAGAAATATGCAGTTGGAGGGGAGGGGTAAGTTTGGGTAGGTGTTATGTGAGTGGCTACCTTTGCAGTGTGTGTGCGATTTTGTGCCTTCTATGCAAACAGAGTCAATTTATCTATCTATCTACGTTCATATCTATGTTCATATCTATCTATTTCAGTCTGTTCATATCTATCACTGTTCATATCTATCTATCTATCTATCTATTTATTTCTGTTCATATCCATTTCAGTCTGTTCATACCTATCTATCTATCTATCTATCAATGCGCGTGTTTACATGCATAAGTGTATATGTGTATGTGTACGTATGCATTATATGAGTGTGTATACATGCGTACATGTGTGTGCATACATGCATGTTTATGTGTACGCGTGGGTAGATGTTGTGTGGTTGGCAGCCTTTGCAGGGTACGTGCGAGTTTGCACCTTCATGATGAAACCACGAAAAAAACATCTTGTCAATTTTGGAGATGAGGAGATACATATGAGACGTGCAATAACTGAAGGTGGAGGTTTGGGTTAGGGTTCAGGTAAACTTAACCGACATTTTCAGTAAACATCAACATCCTTCTTCATTCGGACGCTCGATTTCAGGAAACGTCGGCTGATGCACAACTCCGTGGGCGGGAAGAATTCGCACAGAAAAAAAAAGATAAGATTTTGAAATGGTGGTCGTTACAGTGAAGCGATTCGGATTCCGTGGTGACATCTTCCCGGTCGGAAAATCATTTACATAGATCATAGAATCTACGTAAGGGAACGTTGTCGATTACGAGTTAAGTGTGAGGAAAATAATAGTTTTAATGGCTTATCTGTTTACGAATCCAAATGCGCTTATTACATATAGTTTTCTTTGCCTGACTATAGTCCTCACCTTGGTTCGTTTCTTGAACACGACACGACGGTTCGACCATTGTACCCTACGGCCTTCTTCAGCTGTATGTCGTAATCGAATGTTTTACTATCCAAAATGCTAAGATAAGAAAAAAAATTATGAAGATCATGAAAAAATGAAGATTTATGAATTATTTGAAAATCTATTTGAAACGACCTTCCGTTGTTACACGGAGAATAAGTCACTCGGCCTGGACGGCATCAATAGAATAAACAATTTTTTAAAAATGGAGCTACTGCCAAAATCGACGTAGCGTCGCTCTTGACCATTCACGTTGGCTAGGTCGAGTGACTTATTCTGTGCCTGGGAGCGATTCTCTAATAGGCATACCGATCCTAGGACGAAGTACTGGAGAGAGACGTTTTGATCATAGGTTGAGGGTCGCGTAGCGATATTTTGATCCTAGGCAGGAGTGCTGTCCCATTCGTAAATAACCCCCTCATTTTTTACGGGTTCTATGCTGGTATTGTATAATTGATTACAAGATCGACATTTCTTTGGCGAAACACGTTTGACGTGCAATTTACGACCGGATATTATGCCGTTACCCGACCCAGTGTTTACGACTCCATGTACTGTGTTTATAGTGTTGCCAACAGTTTATTGGCTTACTGACGGTTTTTCCCAAATTCCTTCAACAACAACTGAACAGATAACATGGGACTAAAACGATTCTCTGCAACAATCAAGCAAAACGCTGCTCTATTTTTTTCTATCAAAGTAAAAAAAGGAAGAGAAATGTAATTACCATAACATGTAGTTACCCTCAGTTACCCGAATTTCAAGCAAATATTTATACCACAAACATTTGAGGCAATTTGAGAGCACAGGGGAGAACTGGGAGAGAAAAGGTAAATTGCTTTAAAAGGATGCGAATATTTGAATTGAACCTTGGGTTAGTTGGCTCCAGGGTAGAATCACTCAGTTATACTTGCAAGTGTTTATCATAATATTATTCTGAGATTCTAAGATTGAACGTTGGATTAGTTAATACCGTTGGTTGTCTTTTCTATATTGCACTAGAATTATGTTACGTTTCATGCAGTATTCAACTATGTTTACATTGCTTAATTCTTGTGATTATATGGAGAAGAAATATATGAACAAAGTACTGGAAGCTATTGTCGTTTACCTCTGCCAACGAAGTTGTTTTGTACCGTGTGATCACGAAAGTTCTCATAAATAATCAACTGACGACTCACACCTCGGGAATCTGTAAGGCAGAACTTGTAAACTGAGCTTCTTTCTTGAACAACCAGTGAAGGATTGACCTTAAGGCTGAGAAGGCCTAGGCGTAAGGGCCTGGAATGGAGAAATGCAAGAGAAAAAATGGTTTCATCGCGTGTATTTGTAAGTATTTCAGATGATAGTTCAGTACATTTTTAATCGTAAAAAAATCTACTAAAATTAACTTCTTTGTTTTTCGGGTCGTAGTAATGGACTCTTCCACTTGAATGTAACAAAAAAAAAACATCTCTTCAACCTGCCATTCGAAACACCGAATTCTCCCACTAAATTGACTTTACTAGTTTGTTTCTTAAGAAAAAATCTCACGAAAATTCAAATTAAATCGTGAGCAATTCCATGGTGATTAACCAGTATTCTATAAATAGCTCATAAATTACATAACACTTAAAACATCACGATTGATACCACTCTATAACTTACTCAACGTGACTCGACGTCACTTTATTATATTAGACGAAGGGTGGAGCTGGAAGGGTTAATGTCAGGAAGGATCCTGACTATAGCTCAGCTTGGGGGCCCGGGACGGCGATAACCAATCACTGTTAACAGCGAATTCCTTTATACGATGATTTGGATCAAGGTTTCAACCCTGTTTATAGTCACTGTCAGCTCTTAACATTTCATCCCGGTTGGATATCTGTTCCGCCACGATTTTCTTCCTATCCCAAAAATGGAAGCAGCAGACGATAGAGTATCGAGCGATGAGAAACAGATTCCCGCCATTAACTGGTTCAAGTGTTTGTCTGTTTGAGGAAGGAGATCGTCTGTCTGTTTTGGGAAGGAGAGCGTCTGTCTGTTTAGGGTAAAGAAAGTGGCCAGATCTTCAGTTAGCTGTTAATTACTAAAACGTGTCCATTCCTCTAAGATGAACCAATAATGAAAGTGGATAAAGAGAGAAAAAATACATTTTTAAAAAGTGCAATGTTTTCGGTGATTATACAGTTTAACCTGACATCTGAACTACGTATTTCTAGAGGTCAAAATAATATTTTTATATTCAACTAGTCAAAAAGTGATAGAATGTAATGCAGTTTTACGAACAGACACGTAACCAATACAAACTATTTGATTTATTACTGCTGTAACGCTTCAAAATAGAAAAGGAACAAGGGTCTGGTTCTATGGGATTAATTAGATAAGATAAATCGACTAAACTACTTGTAAAGCTACCTGAGATTCTGTCGATTTATCATTAGTTGAACACAAAAATATTATTTTTACCCCTAGAAATGAGTTGTTCAGATGCGAGGCTCAACTGTAATATGACCACGTTTTGAAATGGATTCCCTTTTTAAAAGGATCAAATTCAATTACAACATTTTAGGTCCAGCTACATCACTTGCTGGGTCTCCGGTCCCAAAAGGCCCAGCCATATAACTTGCGTTAGGGTGGGGGTCATGTGCCCCAACAGCGACGAGCCAAATCTAAACACACCTCAAAACTATCTCAAAGAAAATAATCCAACGTTAAAACACCCACAAGAGACATGCACCTAACCTATCATGAAAATGAAATCAAGAACATCAAATGGAACATAATCGGTATTAGCGAAATAAGAAGACCGGGAGAATCAATCGTTATCAAATGTAAACTCCCTCTTCACAACTACGGAAAAGAGAAAGCAAAAAAAGCGGAATTGGTCTCTTCATCAACAAGGAACTCAAAGACAATGTAGTTGACTTCAAAGCTGTCTCTGACCGCATAGCTGACGTCACCGTATAACTCTCAAAGAGGTTCACGCTGAACATCAAACAAGTCTATGCTCCTACATCACAGTCAACCAAAGAGGAAATAGACAACTACGATGACAAACTCCCTATTCCAAGATACCAAAAAATACTTCTATGTCACTACGGGAGACTTGAATGCATAGGTAGGACAAGGAAATGAACGCTGCGCTGAGCCCAAATCATGAAACCAAGAACAAAATAGACTGCATCTTAGTAGACAAAAGCGACACTGTCAAATAATTCAAGATCCTAAATCAAGTCAATGTAGGAAGCAACCACAGAATAGTAAAATGAAAAATTCAAATTAACACCAATAAAGAACACAAGAAAATGTTCTATACGGAACTGTAATCGCTAAACGTACCAATAAAAAATTCACTCGATCCTTCAAGATTAAATTGAAAAACAGATATGAACTTCTTACCGAACCAGAAGAGAATGAAACCAAAAACAATATCGACGAATTCAACAGCAAATTAACAGCCTCTCTATTCGAAGTCGACACTTTGTTTAAACCAAAGAACACACAAACCATCAATTGAAATTTCCGATGACACCAAAAACCTCGTGGAAAAATGTGGGAATCTCAAGCCATTTCCAACAAGAGAGAAATATTGAAGCAATCGAACTAAATAAAATCATCCAAAAGAAACGAAGAGAAGACAAAAGAAGATACACGACGGCAATCATCGAATCAATTGTCGAAAATGGTCAGGATTTCTGATAAACAAAACTCTCGATACAGAACGGAAACAAATAACTAATGTACTCGAAGGAAATGAAAACGTTACAACAGACAAGGACCAGATTGTCGAACGTTCCCAAGAATTCTACCAAAGACTCTATTCCTCCAAACAAGAAACACAAAACGGCAATCGCCTCAATAAATGCTAGTCCATCGAGAAAAGAAAGAAAAAATCTTAAGATCTAATCCCATCCTAAGGTGCACTTAATGAACTTTTCAAGCAATTTTCTTAGTTCAAGATATGTCAAAGTTTTTAGTAAAGTCCACCTTCTCATCTCTCTCTCTCTCCCTCTCTCTCTCCCTCTCTCTCTCTCTGAGGTAGAAAGAGAAGAACTTTAAGTGAGAAGGCCGATTCGTAACCTCTGTTACAGTTATGCTACGTAAACGTCCACCGCTCCATTGAGAATTCGGTATTTGTTCGTGGTGAATCGCATATACGCGAGAAATGAAAAAAAACCTGCACTCAACGAACCTTTCGAATAAGTTTCGTAGCTCTTATACCTTGAATAATGCGGTTAGTTCGTTCCAAATTGTTCTATTTTATCATAATTTAATGTTTCTATATTTAGTTACATCTATCCGTACAGAAATACAATAACCGTGCTACATCAAAACAAGCACGAATTAAAACCGCACAATTCAAGGTATTCCCTGTATGTCATAGTGTTCGCACCTCAAAATATGTCAAGGAGTCCATCTCCTCAAAACACACACACACACACACACACACACTCTCTCTCTCTCTCTCTCTCTCTCTCATAGGAGTGAAAGAAAAACATTGAGCTAGAAGGCCAATTAAAAACCCTGTTTCCTTTATGCACTGTAGACTCTACCCCTTCCCATCGATATTTATTTAGCTGTCGACATTTACAGAAAACATTCGGTGCATCTCTTCGAAAAGGCCAAAAGAAATTCACACCCAACACGAAAAGAATCCATTTTCGAATCCATGAAGAGGTGCAAATAGCTGAGCGGTTAGCAGCACAAGAAATCAGGTTCATGTTTCTCTCGGGGTTGATAATAGGAGATAATGGTAGTCCTTGGTTTTATGAACGTAGAGAAGTTGGTCACAGTATACGAATGCCCTAAAAAGTCATAAAAATGCTCCAAAAAGTAAAACTGTACCACGTGTCGATGGGATATTAAAGTAAAAATGAAGTTAAAAGCCATTAATTTGTTCTTTATCAGAATATCGCGCACCATAAATTCATGCTTGTCGTCGTAATTTTTTAGGGGGTGCATCCAAAGATTTTCGACAATCTGAGTGTCTATTGAAAGATAACCATTACCCCTGATTAGCGGCGAACTCGAAAATGAAACCAGCAAGTCTAGTTTAATCTCTGGCTGAGACTAAATGCGTTCGCTTTGCACTGTTGCCTTGGTGAAAAGGCATGAATCCATCCTTTCCCCGTCTCCCATGAGAGGCTGCAAACGGACAGAATAAGAAACATATTCCCGAAAGGTACGCTTAACAGGCCCGGTTCAAGCTTTCGCAGGCCTAGCCAGCCGGAAGTGGAATATAACAAGAACTCACATGGAATAACCGTGCCGAACCTTCGATGGCACATGGATGACTGGCATTGAATTCCTTCCACATCAAAATGGATTTCTCCCAGGCTTTCACAAACAATCGCGATTTTTTAAGTTTCAGGTTTCTACTATTACGTACTTAGATTCACCTCAATTTACCTTTCGTCATTTTGAGTCTTCATCATCGAATGGATGTGGAGTCAAGAAATTTATGACGCCGAATGAACATGACGATGAACAGACATCGAGTTGAAAATTTAAGACGTCGAACGGACATCGAGTAAATAGATATGAAACAGGTGAAAAATATTTCTTTTCAACAAAGTCTAATTATGAGGCCTTTAGTCCAAATAAAAGATCAACATTGTTTTTTTTTTGGGGGGGGGTATCTTGATTCAAACCCCCTGAGCTCTGCTTTTAGTATTAGATAGATACGAATAGACTGAGACAGACAGATGGATAGATAGATAGATAGATAGAGAGAGAGAGAGAGAGAGAGAGAGAAATAGAATAATAGCACTAACGCAGACCCCATACTATTATTATCTAGTGGCAAATCAACCGGACCTTTTCCCCAACAGGAAATATCCAACCACTTTAGCCACCAGACAGACCTTTCATTAATAATACGTCCTTTCACATATCTGCGTTTGTGAATGTGTGTATGTGCTTCTGTGTGTGTACGTGTGTGTATGTATTCATGTATGTGTTTATGTGTGTTTGTCTCTGTGTTTGTCTGTGTGTGCTCGTCTGTTTATACACAAGCATTTGTCGATTGTAAAGTTGTCCAAAATGTATAAATGAAATATATTGGCTTATTGAGAGGCCCCCTTTCTCCAGCATCAGTGTAGTGGTTCCCAACTTGACGGACGCCGAGCCTTGAGAGTTCATAAGATGTCTAGCTACGTCAATGCCTCTGACAGGACGGCCAACCCAACAAGCGGACCCTAGAAAAGTTTTGTCTTGGTATCCGTTAGTCCTTTCAAAAGCAGGAACGTAGCTAGAGATTTGAGGGTTCGGTTAGAGGGCTTGGCTTTTTGTGGACTCACCAACACTTAGTGTGGTTTCTTATTGTATGTTAGGTGAGGGTCTGGGGTCGATATTTTAATTGCCCCTGCCCCTGCCCCCACCCCAGCTATGTCCCATCGTTTTTTTGTTGTTTTTTTTTTGTTTTTTGGTATCATTTTCTTCCGGATTATTTTTGCTGAAATTGTTTTTCATCCCACGCCCGTTTTTCCTCGTTATTTTCTATTTTTGCAAAGATTTTTTTTTATTTTTTTTGTTTGAAGATGTATATTCATCCACCCGAGTCCGTGAATCTGCCTATCCACATATCATCTCCAAATGTTCTTGTGAAGGGTGGGCATGGGCTAAGGAAATAATGGAGCGGATTCGGGGATTTGTTTTCGATTGAGCAATATTTTTTAAAATCATTCCAAAGGAAAAAAGGCCAAAAGAGAGCAATTATTTGGGAAAAAGTAAAATTTAGATTTCAAGGGAATTAATTCAATTTTTTTAAACTGAAGTTTCTTTACCTTGATTTTCGATATTTTGGTCTTGATAAGTTTTTAATTCGTCTACGACGCTGGTAGAGATATGCCCTCTCTGAGTGCTTCTTAGTTGTTTTTCTTTTCAATTCCAATGTCAGCTGGACTTGTCGTAATGGGGTAAAATAGAATTCATGTGTCAGACGAACTTAAGCTTCAGTGTTGTCGGATGAAGATTTTAGAGGTTGATCTGTTAGAAAGAAAAAGAGCTGAAAAAAAGCTAATCAGGCGTCTTACTATATAGCGCGATTTCCGGTATAAGGAGGGTGGGTCGCGAACCCAAACATTTTTACCTATATAATCACCCACTCGTCTAATAAACAGCGAATAAAAATAGACTTTTAATGAAAAAAGCTCACCAGACATGACTGAAATGTAAAATGTCTTCAATTTGCTATTAATTATATATGATTACATGGTGTTTTACACATAATTTCAACTACTTACCTAATATTCGTGATTTCATAAATGAGAAAATATGTTTAAAAAACGTTAGTTAAATTTGATATATTGAAAAGTTGCTAATAGCTAGATGCAGACTAATAGGAGCTAATTCATTAAAAAGGAGCTAGATATACCTCCAAGAGAGCCAAATTGGCAAACCTGTTTTGCTGTGAAATCTTGCTCTTTTACGGCCATTGAAATAAAAATCGTCGAATTCCCGTGTTTTCTCTTCTTCTCCCTTCTTACCGTCGTCGGCCTCAGAAACAGCAAACCTCACACGAAGCTTAAAAGGGGAGAAAGTAAACATTTTTAGCCAAGCAGTTATTTTAGACTGCCATTAGAGTCAGTCAGTCTCACAGACACACACACGCACACACACAGAATCACAGAAGACCATTAAAGGGACCATTTGCAAAAATTCTCGAACGTACACGCATACAGGTGAATTCAGAGGTGCAGAGTGGCGTAGCGGTTTCTTGCAAGGAAAATGATAACTGAGTTCGTGTTACAACCGCGACGGCTTACGTTTCCTTTGCACTAATGCCTATCAATTCATTTCTTTAGGTAAATTGCAAAGTAATTGAAGTCTTTTAGGCCTCTAAAATCTTCGGTGTGAGGCTCAAACTCAATCCCACTACTTGCAATCGAAACCACAATACGACCCTATGCTCCTCAAAGAATCTGCAATAATAAACAAACAAAAAAAATAAACTGTGGTTTATCATCATCATGATTATCATCAGTATTTTAACATCAGTTGTTGAACATAGACCGTCCCAAGGATCCACCATATTTCTCTATCATGGGCGTCGCAGACCCAGTATTTTCTGAATTTGAAATTCTAATTCGTATCTCCATCTTGTATTTTATCGGCTTAGGTTTCGCATATGGTTTCTGGGGATCCATGTTTTGAGTCTTGATGCCCATCGGTTGTCTTTTATTCTCGCTACATGACCAGCCTATGGCCATTTGAGTTTTCTGATAGATTCTATGATGTCTCGGATTCCCGTTTTCTCCCTCATATATTGTGTTGTCTTGTGATCTCTCCATGTGAGGTCGAGCGTGATTCTCTTATGTGCACGTTGCATGCTTCACGGTTTGTAGGTCTGTCCCTTGGTTAGGTTCCATGTTTCAGCTCCACAGGTGACTATCAGGGGGATGCATCGGTTGTATATTCTTATTTTTAGGATTATTGGGATCGACTTGTCTCTCTGCCAGCTTGATTCTCCGCTTGATTTCTTCTTCTTTTGTGGGTTTCATAGATATTTGTTGTCCTAGGTAGATGTGACAGTCTACTTTCCCCAGTTTGGCCTCTTTGATTTGGACAGTTATATCCTTATTCTCAATGTATTGTTGCACATGACTTTTGTTTCACTGAAGATGGTCATGAAGGCTATCACTCTACGAGGTGTAGACCCTGTGTACGTCAAAGTACTGCAATATATATACAAACGGTGGGTACCCCACTGAATTGTGGCCACGTTCTTGGCTTGACTAAGTCCAGTAAATACCTACATATCTATAGATACACGTATGCATATATTTTGGAATTTGTGTATCTGTATATGGGTATCAGTTCTTTGTTTAAACCCTGTAATCTAATGTAGATTAGCTGCTTTAAATGGGATACTCTTTCTCTCTCAGAGTTAACCTGTCTTGAGAGCCCCTCCTCGGCTCTAAAATTCTTTAATACTGTTGTTTGATGTAGTATATGCTGATATCATGTTATTTAGTTTCAATTTTTATGTAGTTTGTGATTTATGTATCTTAAAATGTATAGTTGTGTAGCATAAAAAGTCTTGTAGGTATTTGAGAATTTTGGATAAAATAGTTTGATACTTGATACTTGATATGTCGCTACCTTCAGATCCATTTAGCCCTCTTGTGGCAAAGCGGAAGTGAGAAGAACGGAAGTGTGGTAGATGATTTGTGAAGGAGAGAAACATGGAAGCTGCTTTGACTCAAAATGGTAAAAGTTTTTACAGAAAAATGTCAGGAGATCCTCTTTCTTTGGCAACATAATCACCAAAATTCATGAAATTTCGAAATAATTGCAACAACAAACCCGACGGGTTTTCCTTCCTTTTTGTCTTGATGAATTCAAACCTGAAGAGGCAAAAAAGCTTTTCTCGTCATTAGAAACCAAAAACCAACAGGTTTATGGCGGAAAGCAGTGAATATACGAGAGAGGAGGGAATGCGATGATAGTTGATTATTTCAACAGTTCAAGTCTGTTTAGACAAAGAAATATAAGCAGATACCATAGAGTAAACCGCGGTAGGATCCGTATCCACAATTAGAGCAACTAATGGTCCCCCGCTCAAAATTTTTGGAGAAATCATTTTTGAATTTTACAGCCCATTACTCAAAAGTTTTTTCATGTAATCATTTATCTTTGAATCCACTATATTTTTTTTAATAATATCATTTTATCTTTATTATCATTATTTTATTTTCCCTCTGAATTTTTTTAGGCGAGGGAAGATCATTGTATAAAGTTTTTTGCGAACTTTTATCCTTATCTGGGATCATTTTATTAACTCTTTGTTTCGGCTGTTGTACCCTTCGGCCGTCTTCAGGTGATGAATGGGTGTATTTTTTCATCATCGGGCGGAAGAATGTCCGTCCGGTCGGTTGTATGGAAACGTCCGAATTCCATTGTCTTATATCGGGTGTGGTTGATTTTTTTTCCACGGTTGTAAGCTGTCATCCTCGTCATCAGTCGTTGGACATAGACCTTCCGCAGGATTTGCCACCCCTCTCTATCATGGGTGTCACAGAGCCGATGCTTTTTAAACTTATCAAGTTCGTCTCTCCATCTTGTATCATGCCAGCCTCGGTTACGCATTCGATATCTGGGGATCCATGTCGTGAGTCGTGATGTCCATCGGTTGTTTGCCATTTTTACTATATCACCAGCCCATTGCCATTTGAGTTTTCTAATGGATTCTATGATGTCTTGGACTCCTATTTTCCCCTGATACATTGTGCTATGATCTCTCCATGTGATGTCGAGCATGATTCTTTCATTTGCACGTTGCATGCTTCTCAGTTTGTGGATCAGTTTGTAAGTTAGGTTCCATGCTTCAGCTTCATAGGTAACTATCAGGAAGATGCATTGGTTATATACTTTTCTTTTTAGGACTGATGGGATTTTCTTTCTTGAAGCATAAGCTTGCTCTGTCGTAGGATTGCCATCCTTGGGAGATTCTTCGCTCGATTTCTTCATTTTGGAGCTTTCATGGAGATTTGTTGTGTAGGTAGATGTTGTGGTATACTTTCTCCAGTTCTGCATTTTTAATTTTGATCGTTGTGTGTTTATCTCCAACTTGATTGTTACTCATAATCTTTGTTTTGCTGAAGTTCATGTGAAGGCCAACTTCCTTGTTCTCTTCGTTCAGTTCATCTAGCAATTGTGTGAGGTCGTGGAAGTTCTCTACAAAAAGGACAATATCGTCTGCAAATATGACATTACTCATATATTCATCGTCTATTCTGATTCCTTTATTTTCCAAGTCTACCTTTCGGAATATCATTTTGAGGCACGCTGTGAAGAGTTTAGGTGAGCTGGTATCACCTTGTCGTACCCCCTTTTTGGAGCTGAAACAGCCCCGAGTCTTTATGTAGCCTAATGAAGGAGCTGCTGTGACTGTACTTATGTTGCAGTACTCTTACATATACGGGGGTCTACATCTTGTAGACGGATTGCCTCAATGGCCATGGGAATTTTCACTGAGTCAAAGGCCTTCTTGAAGTCGAGAAATACTGAAAAAAAAATACTTGTGAAAAGTTCGTGGATGCATTTGAGTAGACTTATTGGTCTGCAGTTGTTAAGGTCCTTTGGGTTTCTTTTTTTATGTAAAAGCATTATGATTGCAGAGTTCCAATCTTACAGGACTTAACTTTGTTTTAGACATAAGTTGAATATGTTAGCTAATTTCCTAGTGATAACCTCAGAGGCTTTTTTAAGTTGGTCGATGGTGATGTCATCTTGTCCAGAGTCCTTTCTTTTCTTCGTTTGTTCGATGGCTAGTTCCACCTCCCATGGTCTTCTAGGAAATTCTTGAACTGATTGCTCGCATCTCATGGCCAAACATTCCCCATATTAGATGTAATTGGTGTCAAAAATCTGTGGACGCCTTGAGGAGGACTTTAGGGGAAGTGGGCAACAAGCATCTTCGTCAGACACGGTCAGTTGTACTATACATCCATTTATCACCTGAAGACGACCGTAGAGTACAACAGCCGAAACTCTGTGTCCAAAAAATGAACCGAGATGAAGGCAAAAGTCCGCAATACTTTTATTTGTTGTTTTATTCTTATCTGAATTTTGTTAGACGGTTTGAATTAACCATCGTGTACGATATGGCTGGACTATTTTTCTCGTCTATGTATTCATTTATTCACAACGTTCCGACCATGTTTCAGCTTTGCGTATGCATCAAATCACACACAATGATTATTATTTTATCATTTATATCATCTGCTCATCCAACTATAATTCAACAAATGTCAGTCAATCCGTCTGTAAATGGTAGCATAACTCAGGAACACCACAGCATACCCCCAAGGAATGGTCTATGTGCACTTATGTTTTTAAAAAGTTAGTTTTCGAAAATTCAGTAAAATATATTGGGTGGTCTGCATTCGGGCTCCCTCCGATAATAATGATCTGATTTCAATCGATCAATCTATATAATATTAAAAGTCTGATTCTGTTCATAAGTATGCGACATCCGGGTATTAATAGCTGAAACAGTGCATTGTAGCAATGTTTAATGAATTAAGGTACTCCTAAATGTATAAGCATAGAAAATGCAGAAAGTCTTGGAGATTAGCGACTGAATGATTATAATGTCGTGTCCCTGCACTCACTCCACTTCCAGAATAATGATCTGATTTCTATCCATTTATCTTTCTATGTAATACTAAAAGTCTTATTCTGTTAATCTGTATGTGACGTTTAAGTAACTGAAATTATGTATTGTTAGCCAGATGTATTGAATTGAGTTACTTCGAAAAACAATTTTGATCTCCTATTTCGACCAAAGGAAGCATTTGGACCTTCTGAAGGGAACAAGCCAAAATCCTGGGTTTTCAGCTAATTAAAACTAATCAGTTTCAATAGTTATAATGGCGTATTTAAGTATTGAGATTCTGGCAATTTTGAGACATTATTTCAAATTGGAACACAAAACCGCTGAAATTACTCGCAAAATCTGGGGGTCACGACCTGATAACCTGGCCATCAAAACCTGACAACTTTCAGGAGAGCTACGATCATTGAGAGACATCAACCTACAGAAGCTTTTGAAAGGTTTAGAAAACAAATATACTTTTGATACACCCCAATATATCTGAAAAAATAGATCGCATTATTCTGAATGTTTCACTCTTTTACAACCGAATTGTTTGGAATCCGAATCGGTCAACCAGATATTCTTGGATGAGTAGAATATAACGTAGCCGTGAGGTAGACTTTGAAAACAAACTGGCAACAGGAAGTACGAGGTCTGACCGGAAAGTATGCTGACCATTCAAGTACTGGTACCCCCAAAATTTTCGTTTTAAGTTCGTTTTACGCCATTCACCCTTCTACGAATAAGGGCCAAAAGCGAAAAAACGTTCAGCATTTTTTTCACAATGAGCTATTACAAAGGCAGCAAGCACCCTCTTCCTCCCTCTCTTCCTCCCCCCCTCTCTCTCTCTCTCTCTCTCTCTCTCTCTCTCTCTATATATATATATATATATATATATATATATATATATATATATATATATATATATATATATATCAATCTATCTATCTATCTATCTATCTCCTATACATCAGTTTTCTGTACCTCCCATCACCCTAATCTCTGACAACTCGGCCTAACATAACATAATTATTTGGGGGGTCTGGGAACAGACAAAATATTTTCCGACATAAATTATTGATGATTTCTTCTTCGCTTTACGCCATTTGGGCTCACATTTTTTTTTTTTTTTATAAGAGCGCTCTACTTTCGAATAGGGGGAATGCTGTAACTCTGACACAATGTGAGGCGTTGTTTCTAGTCGGGCGGGGGAGGGGAACGGGAATGGGAGGATCTGAAGTTATTTGCCGCATAAGTATTGCTATTATAAGCACCATCGGTGATAGAGGAAAGAGTTTTCTTTTATTTCAGTTGGCCTACCATATCTATTTTTATTTCCTTAATATAAGTTCCGGTCTTTATTACGCCGTTGGGAATGTCAAAGTTTTTTGCTTTATGCTCAAAGAAAAATAAAGTATGGGATTCTTTATTTTTTGTTGTAGGCAGTTATTTATCTTTTTTTTATATACAGATTGTTTCAAAACAGACGATACAATTTCGTTTACATTATCTTCTGTAAGTTTCAGTCTATTCTCAATGAAAATGGAATTGATCGAGAACTCAATGTCTGGGATTTTTTTCTACGTTTTAGTTTTATATATCTCTCAATCATAATAGGGATTAAATCATAATTAGAATTAAGATGCAACATTGAAACCTGGAAAGGGTTAGGGTTAGATATTTTTAAAGAAGAAATCAAGTGGAGGATCACAATAGGATGGCAAGCCTTTGGCAGAGCTAGCTCAACCTTCAAAAATAAGAAGATCCCAATAATCCTAAAAGAAGATTATACAACCAATGCATCCTCCCGATAATCACTTATGGAGCTGAAACATGGAACCTAACCAAGAGACAGATCCGTAAATTGAGAACCATGCAACGTGCACATGAAAGAATAATGCTGGGCCTCACATGGAGAGACCACAAAACAGCACTGTACATCCGAGAAAAGACAAGAGTTAGAGACATCATAGAATCCATAAAAAATCTCAAATGGCGGCGGGTTGGCCATGTTGCAAGAATGGCAGACAATCGATGGACATCACGACTCATAACATGGATTCCCCGAGATCACATGCGCAACCGAGGCCGGCAGAATATTAGATAGCGAGACGAGCCAGACAAGTTCAGGAATTACTGGCTCTGCGACACCCATGATAGAGAAGTGGGGAAGGTCTATGTCCAACGACAGACGTTAAAAGACTGATGATGATGACATTAAGAGCGACATTAAGATGCAACATGATTAGGAGACCTGATATCCCATTCAAAATGCTTGCCGTCAAATGCCCCTGTCAATTACTGACTCGGTTTAAGTCATAGAAAGAAGTTGGCTCATTTGTGGAAATCAATGAACTTCGGAAAAACAAAAGTCTCAAACGTTTTAGTTCATGTTTTCCAAAACTCAAAAGTTTACGTCAGTTTGTTTTGGAGAAATCAGTGTATATAGACTTCTGGGACACCCTGTGTATATATTCTTAATGTCCCGGGGCCACGAAATCTGAGACGAGAGACAAAAATCTCTCCCAAGGTTTGAGGGGCAGGAATGTGATTATTCAAGAACAAACAGGTGTCATTAATTTCATTTTCTGATGAACCCCTCTTTCTAAACAGAGAACAAACCAATCCCTGTTTAACCTGTTCGCTGCAACGTCAAACAAGTCATCAGTTCAGCGTTATGGACGAAATAACTAGTCATAGCAAGTCGTCAGTTCACTACTGCAGACCAGATAAATTGCTTCAGATAGTTGTCAGTCCAGTGTTGCGGATGAAGTAAGTCATCTTAGCAAGTCGTCAGTTCAGCGTCACGGACAGAATTCGTCCTGGCAAGTCGTCAATCCAGTGCCATGGACGAAATATCTTGTCTTACAATAGAGTACGATTCTTTCACAAGATGGCAAAATCCCACTAGAGAGTGTTGAGTATTTTTCAAAAGGCAAAACAACGAGAGAGTGGAAACTAATTGTATTGAATATAAGGTGGCCTCATGTGTAGATCTATGTTGTAAGATATTTCATACTCGAATAAATCATCAAGATATTTCAAAACTTTTCAGTATATACAACATTCATTAGATATTCTGTTGTACATATTAGTTCATTTGGATGGAAATAAAACCGGTTTAAACACGAAATGAAGACATTATTTTTTTCATCCATTTTTTTTCTTAAGAAAAATTCGGCATAAGAGTTACGATGCTAAACTAGAAAGTACTCGGAGGACATATAACTCTCCCAACGCCATTGGTACAGAAAAAACTATATGAAAATTAGTTCATAAATAGCTGCGATTTAGGGGAAATAACTGTAAAAAAAACCCTTGGTCCGTCCCACAGTTTGATCATTTTTTTCCTTAGCCCATGACCCTCCCTTCCACAAAATGTCTTTGAGAACTCTTGGAGACATTGAGTGGACATATAGATAGATAGATATACATGAGTGAATACCTCTTCCAACTTCATTGGTAGAGGGAAAGAATATCGTGGGTTGCGAACAGGTTAATCTATAAATTGTATTCCCTGGACAGAATCAGGGGCGTAGTTAAGTGAGACCCCTAAAAGCAATGGGAGTAGTAGTTCACTTACATCAACTCTATAATTATTTAAAAAAAAGAAAAGGTATTGAAAAATATCCCTTGATGTTGGAGAAGCTCTTTAAGGAGTCAAGCCTCCTGCCTGTGCCCTCAAATCCTGGGCTATGTCACTGCTTTTGAAAGGACTTCCTACTCAGCAAACTCATGGTTTCAAAGCTTTTGGAAAGTCTGCCCACTGACCCCTACTAACACCTTTGTGGAACCTCAGGGATGGTGGCTGCCAGGTTGGACAAGGGACAAGGCCCCAGCCCTGGGCCCCCAAATCTTCAATCATGTAATTATACATATAAATAATAGATGACACCAGAGAAAAAATGGTCAGATTTTCAGTTTGAAATGTTAATAATTCATTTTGGACAACACACAAGCACAAACACAAACACACACACACATATGCTCATTAGTACACACACACACACACATATATATATATATATATGTATATATATATATATATATATATATATATGTGTGTGTATATATATATATATATATATATATATATATTTGCCATATGTATATATATGTATATAGTACAAATCGGGAATGCAATATAGAATAACATAATGCAATATGACACAATGCAATATCTTATGTATGATAGGTTTATTCCATACATTTCGATACATTCAACTTTAAATGTTCTGGTTTAGATTAGGGCTGGAGATATTGTATCATGGGGATTTGCTACACAAACACGTTCATGTTTCTGCCTTGTCTGTCTAGGCTTCGTGAGGCGAGTGAGATCCGCCAGAAGAAGCCTAGATTGGACAGAACATAAACAGGTTTGTGTAGCGAATCCCCATTCTATTATATAAAATATACGTAGTACTGCCAAAAATATAGTTATGGGTTTATATTAAAGATTATTCGCAAATATACTCATATAATTGGTGGCGTTGTATCAATAGAAGAGTTATCAAATCACCCTGCTTCTTATTTTCATTTGCATGATTTTAGTAAATATAGTCTTCAATTATGGAATAGGAATGATAAAGAAAACAGAATAACAGTGACCAGCATACATAAGGCTGGTCATAAACCTTCCACTATTTTGAAACAGCTCAAACCACTTAGGATCAATATGATTTTTGCTTATGAGGAGAGTCACTGAACATCAAACTGTCAAAGACGTACAGCGACCGGTCTGTTCTGTGACAGTAAAGACCTCCAGTGCCACCAAGGCCGTTGCAAATAAAATCTGAAGAAATCCTTCAAGGAAGCAGGAAATAAAGTCCAGAGAAATTAATATTTCACCCAGATCAAAAGTGATCTTAGACTTGCCTATCAGCGTCGTAGAACTGGACATATGTTAACTTCAGCTCTGATGAAAATCAGAGAACCGAGATCAAAGTTGCTGTTTCAACGGTACGCAGGCTATTGGTCTTTTCCATTGATGAGAGGATTTTCAAAGCTCAAGAGTATTTCAATCGCTAAAATGTATGTTTTAAGGAAGCAATCAAGGACATCCACAAAGTGCAACGAGGCCACCATCCCTCTATAGTCATGATGTGGTAGGGGAGTGAGTTACGAAGGTGTCACTCAGCTTGACTTCTGTGAAAAATGAGTCAAAACAACAGCTCATATGTACCTCAATGATATTCTCAAGGATCAAGTTGAACATCGTAATGAGACTCTAGAGATAATAGAACATTACAACAGAACTCCGCTCAAATGGCAAGAATGGCTCAACATTGAACAATGATCCAAATCTCATCATCTGAGATTTGACTCAAGTCTATATTTCAATCATCTCGGTTACAAATAGTGGTAAGAGCTGGAAAGAATTGTAGCAAAAGACGCCTCAATTTAGGATGTTTTAAACGTTCTGCAGTGGAATTATTTGTACTGCATTCGATTAATGGCCTGATTGTTTTAAACTGTGTGTAGAGCACAAGGGGAAGAATCCTGAATAACTTGTTGATTTTTGTAATGCTTCAAGCATAGTTAATAAATAAACCTAATTTTACTTTGCATTATTATTTACTATTCCTTTATCCTGCAGATATATTTGTAGCAGTATTTATGCAACTCTCTCTCTCTCTCTCTCTCTCTCTCTCTCTCTCTCTCTCTCAATATATATATATATATATATATATATTGGCCTACGGGTCTGAAGTGAAGGTTTCAATTATGCTCGCGGTACTGGATGGGATAATGGAAAGTCTATAGCCACACTGAAGAAATGTAATACATCGAAACAGCTATCTGTGGATGACACATCAATATATATATATATATATATATATATATGTGTGTGTGTGTGTGTGTGTGTGTCGTATATAATAATATGATAAGTCTTTATTCTAACAGTGCTCAATACTTGAAGTAGAGGCAATATATCGATTAAATACACAAGTTTTGTCAATGACAATGATATTCGCTTTATTCAGCTCATCAGATAAACTGGGCCTTTCATTTTTTATACACTCAGAAGGTTTCCTCTATAGTTATCTTCTGAGTACAGAAACAATTGTAAGACGCTGTTACATTGCTTATCTGATGTGCTGAATGAAGCGAAACGAGGGAATGCCATTTTCATTTATGAATATATTGGATATATGTAGGTCATTAAGAAATGGATGTACGATCCAACAGAATGATTATAAATTGTGTTATATTATATTGAAACACTCATTTGAAATGATCACCTGTTATTACAACAGTGAATGTAACATTTAGCCTAGTCAACGTAAATTGAATAAATAATTAAAAAAGTAGCAGCGCCATTTTCTGTAATTGTTTATTCTATTTACGTTGTCTAGGCCATTTCAGATGATAATTTTTTTGATATAACGCAGTTTATAATTTTATATGAGGATGAGTTGTTTATGATATATAGAAACTCATTTGAAATAAACCCCGTCATAATGCAGTTCATGTATCACTCGCCATAGACGCAGTAAATAGAATTAACTATTAAAGAAAATGGGGCTGCTACAGGAATCGAACCTGCAACCGACAGAGTAGCCACTTAAACAAGCGATGCTCTTACCATTGTGCTAAACAGCCACAGATAATGCAAAGGCCAAAATAACTACTTGACGGGAGATCATTTCAAATAAGTTTCCATATCATATAACGCAATTTATAATCATTCTGTCGGATCATATATATCCATTTCTTAAAACATACCTGTTGCTTTGAAAGAAGTGAATACACCGAGAATAAACGAGAAAAGAATTAGGTGTGAAAGCAGTTATTTGAGCCTTTGCATTACCCATCTATTACCTATCTAAAAAATATAACGCAATTTATAACCTATCTGTTGGATCATATAAATCCATTTCTTTTAATATATATATATATATATATATATATATATATATATATATATATATATATACACACACACACAGCTGTTTTGATGTATTACATGTCTTCAGTGTGGCTATAGACTTTATCCCATCCAGTACCGCGAGGCAGAATTAAAACTCTCACATCGGACCTGGAGTCCGATATCTTACCTCTGGACAACTGAACTGAGTGCTCAGTAAGGTTGAATTTAAGCGATATATTCATTTACGCAGAAACTCCTCATCCACCAGAGTGGTCTATTCCTATGGATGGAATTGACAGAAATAAGGCTAGATTGATTGCCAGTAAATAACCAACAAGACAGGGAAAATGTCTTTAGTCATGAATTAAATATTGAATTTTTCTGTCTTTATTCATTTTAAATCACAAACACAATAGTCAAAAGGTTATTGAGTAGACGAATGGATAGTGTCAAACATCCGTAAGAATCATCCCGAGAAAAAAGTAGAAGAAAAAGTTTTTTGGAATGATTCTAGCGACATATTTATCAATTGGGAAGTAGATTCCAGGGTGCGTTTTACAGGATTGCCCAACGTTTTACAAATGAACCCAAAAAATCAGTTTTTCTAGGCTCTTCCTCTTAGCCTAAAAATGTATTTTAATCCAAAATTGATCTCTTGCGGCCTCCAGTAATCTTGGAGGTTAGCAGCAAATTTGACTTAACTCGCCTTACAATTTGTGAGATCAAAATCATTTTTGTACTTTGTAGCAAAGTCAATATAATGCTAGAAATTGCTTCAATCGGCTAAAAATGACTAGAAATCACCTATGGTGGCCTAGAATGACATCTGAGATCAACCTCACATAGCCTATGTCACAACTGGTTGTCTTGTGAGAGAAGTAGAGAGAGACGGTGTGAGAGAGAGAGAGAGAGAGAGAGAGAGAGAGAGAGAGAGACAGGTGTCTGGTTGAAGAAAAAACAAAAAAAACAGGTATGAATGTTACTGGACTCAAACTAAGAGTCCAATTTAGCATAAACTTACATTGCAAATCGACCCCCACACACTAAAACCTACGATGGAGAGAATTTTTTTGTTGACATAAGGAATTGATAGCCCACCACCTCATTTGAAACCTTGAATATTTGTCAGCATGGCATAATGGAAGTACGCCACCGTTATTTATCAAAGAAGAATGAAAGGAAATGGCCGGAGAATATATCAGCCGAAATGTTTTGATAAAACAACAAAGATGGGGACAGTAAAAGTAGTAATTGGGAACATATTTGAACAAACTATAAATTGATTATAAGTCAATCATTTCCGTCATGGCTCTTTGGGTTCTTCTGTCGGTCTCTGTCGATGTTTGGCGGAACACGGTCTTCGGTGGCCGTTTGTTGAGCTGGCCGAAACGACAGTAGTCGTCGTCGTGAAGACCTTCCTTTTTTTTTTTTTTTGGCTGTGTATGGAAGCACAATAACGACAATATCCCCTTGTGTAAATAGTTTTCCTTTCATTTAACCCTATGAAAGCATTGCCCGAAATTCTGAAACGAAGCCTTGTAGTTATTTTATGAACCAATCGGATTCCTCCTCTGACTTTTGGTCTTTATCAGATTGCACATCACCAATTCGTCCAGATACAATGAGAAGAGTGCATCTGATGTGCAAAACTGATGTTTTAATAAAGAACAAAAGACAAACTTTTACATTCATAATCACGTTAATTTCTGACAAACATGTTGTTTGATTTGAACGGACTAAAATCATATCAATATGGCATGGATTTCTAAGAAAATGGTCTCAAAAGGTTACGTAAGAAATTTCTGAGGAAAATCGAAAGTTCTTTCATTGAGGATTGAAGTTTCACATGATCAAACGAAAAATTACAGCCAAATTACCCAAACTACCCCCATCTCCAATATCTGCATTTCTCAAAATCTAAAATACATCGCGCATATTACAATATTATAAGATTCTTAATTGCAAAAACAACTGCTGTTTAGAACGGGTGTAAAAATATCATCGAGGCTTATGGAAGAAATACGAAAAACGAACATTACTGTCAACTATATAACGTGAGATTAAAAATAAAGTCTGGTTCAAGCCTCTGATAACCAAAATATACGGAGTCTAGGAGACACTCTCTGAATTCCAAGAATTCAAAATAAGTAAAGCTGATGATGATGCTGCTTTTTAATAGAAAATGATACTTTTGGAGCCTTTTTATGTTTGTCAAAGAGAGCTATGGGTTGATGTTCTTCTACCTACATGGTAAATAGGTAATCTCTGTTTCTTCATTAAAATACAATTTCTGCACGTCGAATGAACAAAATACTTCATCCGACAAACCTTGACGAATTCATTGTGCTCAATTTGATAAAGAATCAAAGACGGGCTTTTAATTTCACCACTGCGTTCATTTTTTGAATATGTTGTTTACCAATACTTTCGAATTAAAAATGTATACTTTTGGGAGCCTTTGTATGACCTTTGGTGCTTTAGTGTGCTGGTTAAACACTGCCTTAGGTTTATGTACGTCAATTCAAAGATTACGAGCAAATTCCAGATTAGTAGTTTTCTTGGGAATTATTTTCATTCTTCGTATAAAGATCTCGACTGCATCAAAATTATGACTTCAACAGGAATTAGGCTCGCGTGGGACTTGCATGTAGTTTGTCTCACAGTTTTTTGTTTGATTTCTTTAGTCATCAAATGGAACACGCACTTTTTTCCCACCTGTTCAGGTGTTATGAAACTCATAAAGTCTTTATATATTATAAAGACTTATAAGTCGAAGTCACAATAATTTTTTATGCAGTCTTGAGAGCTGTGGTGGAAATAGGTCTTTAAGAACTAGGTATACGGCAGCGGTCCCCAAATTGGAGGTCTGCAGGCCCTGGGCCTCAATCGTTCCCAATACGGGATCAACAGCTCCCTGTGGTTCACAAAGGTATTACTGGAAGTCTGTGGGCTTGATGAGTAGGCAGATATTTAGAAGTCCAGTGTTTCGTAAGCTTGTTAAGATGGACTAAAAAAGCCTGAGGTCAATGGAAAAATTAATCTAAATAAAAGAGGTCCTTGGTAATGAAAAGTTGAGAACCATTGGAATACTAATATTTATGCCAGGGATCTCATAGAGGATCCTTAAGCATGGGTGAGATGTCTAGGACGTCTGCCTGTGTTGCTTTACCTTATGGCAATCCTGAAATAGCTAATAATAAATATCTCCATTGAAAAAACTGGAAATTGAGAAGTAGGTGTACGCTGGGACTCGAGGAGTAGGTATACTTCTTACCCATGCGTACCCCCTCCCCTATTTCCATCCCTCGTCGAGAGTAACATCTTTTCAAACTGCTGACGGAAGGCAGTAAACCGGTTCAAATACTTTAATGGCAACATTTTTGTACCCAGTACTTTTATCGGACAATCGTAAAGATATGTGTGTTTGCATTTACGAGGACCCAGTTTTACGAACTTTTGTTCATAAACCTGTTTTGACGTTGACAATATCGGACAGCGCTATTTATTTATAAAATCCAGCAAAGTGTTTGCACTTCAACGATATTTTGTTCGACGCCATTCTAATTTTAATGACAATAAATGAAGTTCCATTTTGACGCTTCTGGGGTCATCTGAACACTTCTAGGGCTGATTATAAAAACCAGTTTTTCTACATATATTTCTTTTCGTGCCTGATAGAAAAATTAAGTGCCGACCGACTTGGTCTCGTCTTTAACTAAAGAGTAACTTCAGCTGGAATACAAATTTAATAGTAATGACAGGGAAATAATTGGCAGTCTCTCCTGAAAATTACAGGGTGTATCAATAAGTCTGTCTGTCTATCTATCTATCTCAGTTCGTTCATATCTATCAATCTGCATTAGTAGTGGCGATGGTGATGCTGATGGTGGTCATAGCAACATTAATACTCCTTCATTCTTAATCATCAAACAAAATTTTCAAATCGAATATGGAGAATTTCGTTCTGCATCTATCGTATCTAGAACTTTCTAGATGTTTCTAATTCTGTATTGAAAATGACTGCCTTATTTTCCGTCAAAGCCTCCTGCTTTACTTCGAAATTGAGTTGTTTTTTTCTGTCTAATTATTTGATAATAAACCTTCCTCGTCTGATAAAGACTCAAAGACGCACCTAAACATTTTAAGGTTGGTGTGCAGGCATCTAGTTTGCTGACAACATAAGTGGTGCAGACCTCTAATATGCCCGGATGTTGGCCGAATAAGGGAAGGAATCAGCGTTGCTAAAAATGGTTTCTTATTTTGAGAAAAACTATCTTTTAAATGGCTGAAATCGGGTAAGTTATATACACACACGCACACACATGCATATGTATATATATATATATATATATATATATATATATATATCATCATTATCATCAGCCTTTTAACGACTGTTGTTGGACATAGACCTTCCCCAGGATTCGCCACAATTCTCTATCATGGGCGTCACAGAGCCAGTATTTACTGAATTTGTCGAGTTTATCTCTCCATCTTGTGTTATATCAGCTTCAGTTTCGCACATGATATCTAGGGATCCATGTTGTGAGTCATGATGTCCATCGGTTGTCTTTCATTCTTGCAACAAGGCCTGCCCATTGCCATTTGAGTTTTTTAATAGTTTATATAATGTCTCGGACTCCCGTTCTCTTCCTGATATACAGTGATATCATACGGTCTCTCCATGTTAGGTTGAGCATGATTCTCTCTTGCGCACGTTGCATGCTTCTCAGTTTATATATACATATATATATATATATATATATATATATATATATATATATATATATATATATATATATATAAAGAAATGCATATATGATCCGACAGAATTATTATGAATTGCGTTGTATTTTATTGAAACTCTTTTTTGAAATGATCTCCCGTTATCATATGGTTATTATATCACTTGGCCTTGACAACGTAAATATAATAAACAATTAAAGAAAATATTCCTGAAGAAATTTCTGAAGCAATATATATATATATATATATATATATATATATAAAATTGGGTTACTTCAGAAATATATATATATGTATAAACCTATTTATCAAATAGAATAACAATCTGCTAAGACTCAAGAACAAATGACTGATGAAGATTAAGCATTTACTTATATTAAATTTACCAAATTTAATTGGCTATCATGGCCATGAATTCGGCTTCTAAGACCTACAACTTATGTTTCATATATATATATATATATATATATATATATATATATATATATATATATATATATATATATATCCTACTCTATTTAATCCAAGTCTTCCATAAAAGTTGATGGCAGTACAGTACTATAGTAAAAGAGCGAGTGCAGAATCACCGAATCGATATATATAGTTCGCAAGCATATAGTGCGGGGCCCTTGGCATTGAGGGGCCCGTAGCATATGCTATTTTCGTTATATAATTGATCCAGTGCTGGTCATGATCATAAAACTAAATGTCAGCCTGTCTGTCCGTCTTTTCCAACGCACTTTTCCATTGATGTTGGAGGGTTCAGAAGCAAACCACCGAAATACTTTATCCTTATTTGGGAAATGGGATTCTAGCTTACGAGTCCCAAGTTGTGGAACCTATTTTGATTTATTCCTTTTATTCGAAGAAGTACGATTTATGGGATGAGTGCAATGGAATCGATCGTTAAAGCAACTCCCGAGCAAGAGAGAAGAAATGATATGAGCAGAAGAGCTGGCAGTCAGGAAATGGCTGTCAAGTAAGGACTATGAAAACTTCTATGAATGCTAAAATGGTTGGCTTACTGACTGGCAGTGTTGCCAATTCAGTGCTTTTTGCGCTAAATTCAGAACCTTTCGCGCTAAACTCAGCACTTTTCTTGTATTGTCTGTGGGTGTGCTTAAACATTTTGACCCTTTTTTAACATCTTCTTAGTGTGTTTTGGCAATTTTAAGCGTTTTGGGGGCTATTTTTTAATCTTAATCAATTAAGCCCGATTTTGCATCAAACTTGGGCGAAAATACTTTTGCCATGGGGACCCTGTTGGCTGTTTGAGTATATTTTACGGAAACTTTCAAATTTATAACCCAAAGATTTTCTATTCCCCCCTCTATCTCTCCATCTCTCTATCTGCTTTCTCTCTGCTTTCTATCTATCGCCACTCTCTCTCTCTCTCGCTCTCTCTCTCTCTCTCTCTCTCTCTCTCTCTCTATCTCGATTAGTCGATTTGATTATAGATACAGAGAAACAAAGATAGAGAGATAGACAGAGAGACACAAAGAGAGAGTTTAGGAATTGCATTTATATATCGTTTCAGTTTGAGTTCACCAATGACAAAGTTGAGACACGTGCTTACCCCCCATGGCATTCCTTAGGGAAATGCCCATTGTCTCTCCAACTAGCTTGCGTCAGTTTTTTGTGGGTTACATGGTACGAAGGGCATGGAGTAATCCTCACCTGATGTAGGAAGGAATGGAACCAGTTTGTTTGTTTTTTTAGAACCATAATTGCCCGTCTCTTAGTCTCCAACTAAGATTAGAGCTGCGATAGCCCAATCCTTCTATTTACCCATAAACCTTGAAATCCAAGTCTGCCCAGATATTTACCCAATGCTAGGAAAGGAGTGGATTCATGCAATCACCAAAGAGCGCTAAGTGAACAGTCTATTTTGATTCCTCTATTTTCCCGGTCCAATAATCCTAAAAAGATGAGTATACAACCAATGCATCCGCCCAACAGTCACTTATGGAGCTGCAACATAGAACCTAACCAAGAGATAGACCCACCAACTGAGAAGCATGCAATGTGCAAACGAGAGAATCGTGCTCATCTCGCGCGGAAGGATCACAAGACAACACAGTATATCAGGAAGAAAATGGGAGTCAGAGGCATCATAGAATCTATTTAAAAACTCAAATGGCAATGGGCAGGTCATGTTGCAAGAATGACTGACAACTGATGGACATCACGTCTCGCAACATGGATCCCCAGAGACCACATGAGAAACCGAGGCAGACAGAACACAAGATGGAGAGATGAACTAGACAAATTCAGTAAATACTGGCTCTGCGACGCCCATGATAGAGAATTGTGGCGAATCCTGGGGAAGGTCTATGTCCAACGACGGACACTAAAAGACTGATGATTTTACTGAACACCAACTGTCACAGCCGGAATCTGAACTCGGTTCGCCGATTCCATTTCTCGCCCCACCGTTTATATATACACACGGTTAAATAATAATGCATGTATGTGTATTATAGTTTTGGATATATAGTACACATACTCACTCACATTCACAGACATGTAAATGTAAATAACCGTGATTGTTAGTTACTGACATTTAATTCTTGTTTTCTTCTAGTTATTATGTTCCCTTTGACGCATCTTCACCCCCGTTATTATGAAATTGTCAGCCATTACACTTAAATAAAACGCAGAAATCTAATTCGCCGTGTCATTCACCTAACCCAAAACCTAACCTTTCGTAATTTCACGCCGATCGAGAGATACAATACTTGAGAGAAAACTTTTCAGACGACGGAATGGAAATTCCGAATTTAACGTTTCAAAAATATCTTTTTTGTAATCTTCCATTTGATAGCCTCTTCCTTTCACAAAATACCAAACTTTTTTTATTTTTCAGTTCATCTATCCAATACTTAACGTTCAACGCCAACAGACCACAGAGAAAAAAGGAGAAAGGGAAGTGATATGCCAATATGGCGAGGTATGCAAATTAATTTTGTGATACCATTCCAAGTCGTTCTGACATTTGTATATATGGTTTATATTGACGTTGTTGTTGGTGGTGTTAGTGGTGATGGTGTTGTTGTTGGAGGGGGTGATGATGATGGTTTTGTTGGAGGTGGTTATGGTGTTGGTGGGGGTGTTGATGTTAGTGGTAGTGATTGTGGTGGAGGTAGTGGTGGTAATATTGGTGGTGATGGTGAAGGTGATGGTATTGGTGTTGTTGTTGTTGTTGTTGTTGTCGGTGGTGGTGATGACGATAATAGCGGTGTTGAAATGCGCACGAACGACACAGTGTGGGTATTCTATGGGTAGAGGCTTAGAGCAATCTCGAGCCAAAAGATGAAAGACGAATCTCCGACCTCCCAAATAATGTGGATTGGATGAAAAAAAAGAGAGACGGAAAAAGAATGCAAGGAAGAAAAAACTAAAAACCTCGAGAAGCGTCAGAGAATAATAGGCTTTTTCCGCAGTTTTTTAGTCATAAATTTTTGGCTTCCATTTTCTTATCAGCAAGTGTCTCGCCATTTTTTCTTTCTTTTTTTGTTTTCTATCATTCCTCTCTCAGTCTTTCCTCAACTACCTACACGTCTCTCTCTCTCTCTCTCTCTCTCTCTCTCTCTCTCTCTCTCTCTTTCTCTCTCTCTCTCTCTTTTTCTTTCTCTCTCTCTCTCTCTTTCTCCCTCTCTCTCTCTCTCTCTCTCTCTCTCTCTCTCTCTCTCTCTTGTTGAAGCTATGAAGCTAGTTATACAGCAACCCCTCCAGGGAGACAACCGGACTCTTCAGAGTCCCAAAAGGAAATAAAAATCGGCCAATTTAGTAACAAGTCATGTCATTTCCTGCTCAAAATGGCTACAATTTGCCACACATATCTACAGCATCCCTACCACAACATCCAATCGCATTATTTATTCAATCATAATTAAGCAGGTACTATTCTTAAACAACAAACCATCAAACCAGAGGCAAAAACTTAGGCCCTGGCGAGCCGATTTTAGAGTTCACCAGTCAATACAAAGTATTATTATCTACTATGGTTCTTTGCAATCAACCAAAGAAGCCATATCATAACTGTCCAAACTCTTGCTGAACACCAGCGCTCATTCCAACCCTTGCTGCAGCTCAGGAATCTAAACGCATCTCCAACGACTCTCTGGGAAGACAATGCATGAAAAATAATCCATCTTCATCATTTCAAGAATGAAGCTGCCTCCTGTATTCCAGGGACAAAATCCAAGTAAGAATTTTTCTCCGAACTCCCACTGCCGGAGTTGAATTTATTATCCGTTGTAACAACGATGACGTCCGGATTCAAACCAAGAGCTGAAAAGCTCTAAATCAAGCTTAAAAATAGAAGAATGGCAGCACAGAGAGTGAGATTCTATTTCTACCTCGTCAATCAACGTCTGGAAGAAAGAGAGAACGGAAGAAAAAAAAGGATAAACTAAGAAAATGGAAAGCTAATATGCTGCTAATAATATTGTTTTAAATTTGGCAAAGTGGCTGAAATAGTCACCTTTTTCCTATCTATGTACGTGCTACGTGTACAGCCCTAACAGATCATATTCGAAACTTATAAAGACTTATAACATAGTAGAAAGTTCGCAGAGAACCTACACGACCTCCAACTAATGCTAGGTGAACTAAACGAAGAAAGGAAAAAAGTCGGCCTACACATTAACTTCGGTGAAACAAAAATCATGTGCAACAATCACGCTTAGAATAAAAACATAACTGTCAAGATAGAAGATGCAAAACTCAGCAAGGTAGACTACTACTCAGGACAATGAATCCCCATGAGATCCTCAAAAGAGGAGGAAATCAAGCTAAGAATCACTCTCGGGTGGCAAACATTCGGCAGAGCAAGCACAACTTTCAAAAACCAGATGATCCTAATAATCCTAGAGAAGAGTATACAACCAATGCATTCTTCCGATAGTCGCATATGGAGCTGAAACATGGAACCTAACCAAGAGACAGACCTATAACTGAGAAGCATGCAACGTGCACATGAAAGAATCATGCTCAACCTTACATGGAGAGATCACAAGACAGCACAGTATATCAGGAAGAAAACTGGGGTCAGAGACATCATGGATCCATTAGAAAATTCAAATGGCAATGAGCAGACCATGTTGCAAGAACGAAAGACAACCGATGGACATCACGACTCACAACATGGATCCCCAGAGATCACATGAGAAACTGTAGCCGACAGAACACTAGATGGAGAAATGAGCTAGACAAATTCAGTAAATGCTGGTTCTGCAACGCCCATGATAGAGAATTGTGGCGAATCCTAGGGAAGGTTTATGTCCAACGACGGACATTAAAAGGATGATGATGATGATGATGATGATGATGATGATGAGAAAGTTTTGTGCGTGCGTGCAAATACACACACACACACACATACGCACACTTCCCCAGTGAGTTGAGAAAACGTTTTTTGTTCTTCTGGAAAAATCTGTTGACTGGCTGAAATAGTTGCGTATTTATACGTCATGTGAATAACCAACCATAGTTGGGACCTGAACTTTGGACACACACCCTCAATAAGTAGGGAAGACGGTTTTTGTTCTTTGAAAATTCCATATGGTTGCTAAAATAGTTGTGTTATATAGATTTGTGTATATGTACAAAAACTGAAATATTTTTAGAACTTTCAATCGAAGTCACCCAGGTTTCTGTTAGAGTGGGGGTTGACCCTGAACAGCCAGTCTGGTATATTCTCACGTGACTAAAAACTCTTCTGTATTTTCTTCGAAAGAAACATTCTGTGACGTGTCCTGTCTTTACAGATATTTTCCACACTGTGTATGGAATCGATGCTTTAATCAATCACAACCTTATTTCAATCTGAAGAACGTTTCCTTTGATACATTAATTTTTTCTATGAAAAGAAATTGAAATTGTATACATGTATTGCTCAAGCCAAAACTGTATCAGTTTTTTCCATTGATATCGAAAATGCAATCACAAATATTTGTGTATTTCTTCTTTGATGATATTGGGGAAAGAGACGATGTTGGAACCAAGTTTTTTTTTTATATCTCCGTTTTTAATTGTGCGTAAAATCTTCTCGGAAGCAAAAGGCGTTGACAGAGGAATGTGCTCTCTGAGTGCTGTCTTGTTTATTTATTTGTTTTACCTTGTTCTTGAGTTGTATTACTCCTCCCCCCTTTGATAACTCAACACCACAGTATGTACTAACGACCAATTAATCATGTGGGTAAAGAAGGCGAGAAGTTTATCACTACTTACAGGAACTCAAGTATGGTATCTTGCGGCCATAAAATTAACAAGCCCTTAATTAAAACGTAGCAGATATCTGCGAATCTCCGAGATGAATAACTCGCAACAATGGCGACTCCTTTTAAGTCTGATACCATTTGAGCTTAGATATCCTCAATGTACTCCTGTTTTCTCTCATGATCCCACGACCTCTTTACCTCTGTTTCTCTGTTCTTTCTTTCTCTCTCTATCTCTCTATCTCTCTCTCTCTCTCTCTCGCTCAACAATGTTTCATAAATAAGAAAACATGTTCTCTTTTCCCCTTCCCACCTTCTCTCTCTGTCTCTCTGTCGCTGTCTCTGTCTGTCTGTCTGTCTGTCTATCTGTCTGTCTCTCTCTCTCTCTGACTCTTTCTCTATCTATCAATCTATCGATCTATCTATCTCGTTACAGCAATGTTTCAAAAATAAAAATAAAAACATTTGCTCCAAACCAAGGGAAAATTGCCTTTTTAACAATTGGTCCGTTGAAATGAATTCGCTGCAACCTCAAGACACATATCAAACATAAACACACACGCACATATGCACATGCACATACACATGGACATACGCACGCACAGGCACAAACATGTATGCATGCACACACACACACATACATATGTATATATGTACATATCGTGCATACTCATGTAAAAGTAAATTTTTTAGATTATTTTCAGTTCAATCTATGGGGTCGACTATTACATGGATACTACTCGAGAGAGACTGAAATTTACATTACAATCCATCATATATCAATCAGCAGAAGCCCAAATAATCTCTAAATGATTATAAAAAAGCAAAAACAATGAATTGTGCCATTAATATCGATATCTATACATATCAAAACATACATATCACTGATAAAAGACATAAATAAGGCCACGTAGCTCTTATATATAGTTACTCATGTCCCATTCCTCCATTGAACACTGAAAGTTAATTGTAGCACATCACCGTTACTGACTGCAATATTGTGTACATGACTGGTACCTGCTCAGCGTATCTCCATTACAATTCTTTAACCCCAACATTTTCATAATTATAGTTTAATTTACGCTCATCAAAGATGTGTTAAGTTACAGTATATTAATGCAACATTTTTTTCTAATTTATCCAGTGTAGCTTAAGGCTCTACCAAAATGAAAAAGACGATAGAAACATAACATCAATCTCCCTCCCCACCCAAGCTTTCTCCCAGAAAACTTTTCTTCTTTTTCTTCATGACTGCTTTAGAGAACGCTCTTTTACTGCACTTTTGTTTTTAACAAATTCAGTGCAGCTTAAGATTACAAAATATTAGACAAATATCAAAATAAATGATGACAATAGAAGCAAAAATGAAATAGGAAGTTTTCATTTATGCATACAAAAAGAGAAGTAGACCTATAATACGCAGGCATCTTGGGGGACCCGGTTGATCAACTTACAGGAAATTGATCCATTCCGTGCATAATAGCGTAGATGAATTAATTCCTTTATCATAACATTTATATCCAGGGTAATACCTTATTCACGAATGTTGATCTGTTGTCTGTGAAGAACAATGGTCAATTTTTACATCGAAAAATCCAATTTATGGCAAAAAATAGGAGTTTAACTTTCACACGAGTATATACGGTATATAAAAGTTGACATAGTGTTATATGTATGTACAGATACAAGATGTCTCAGAGAAGTGAACTTACGTTTTGTTTGCTAATAGCTGCTCTGGCTTTTATCTGAAAATGAATTGAACTCTTTCTAGTGAAGGGGGAAAAGTCATCCTGTGGGATTTTAGGATTTACTTTGTACATGGCAAGCGTGAAGGTTTTTAGTTGTGGGTATTATGTTGTTATTCCTTTAGTAGGTAACCCTTTCTTACACAGGTGTAACATACAGTAGCTAAATACTGCGTACAAACAACGTTATTTTACATCTGTATAAGCAAGGATTACCTCATTTAAGTGTATTCCAAGAACAGATAATGATATTTCAGTATATAGCGACGATTTGTAAGTGGTACCTCGTCGTTTACAAGATATAATACGCGTTTATCTTCTAAATTGCACGGAACACCCTCATCATCTTCAACTTATTATTAGAGCTCTTCGTCACCGTCACACTTGAATTGTTCCGTACAGCTCAGTGACTAAGCTCGCCATTTGCAATTCGCAGCCCATCGTTTTCGAGAAAGGAGCATCTTACTAACTGAATGCACGAACTAGTGCACAAGGTTAATAACGTTGTACGCGGTGTTTAGCTTCTATATTTTACACCCGTATAAGAAAGGATCACCTGCTCCAGGAAAACACCTCAATTCCCACGAGATGGTAAATCTTTAAATAATGGGTTATCGATTGATGAAAATCCCATGACTGAAGCTACATTAATTTCTGGGTTATTAAGCTTCAAAGAGCGTGACGTGCGGGTCCTTTTCGGAAAAGTAAATAAGTCTTTAAAATACATGAATGGTGAAAACCACATGCTTCTATCTTTATTAGTTTCTGAGGTATGGAACAGTTCTGTGATCAATACATTTGATAGAAGTGATCTTGCCTACAGCTTAATCGCAGTGGAAAAAAAGTTATTAATCTGTTTTTTTCTCTTTTCATGCTGAACAATGCAAATTTTAATTTTTTAAAGATAGTAATTGATAAAAATCTGAGTGTATTTCCATTGCCACATTAGGCTAATGACGTCATAGAGATATTATGCCACAAATTCAGCCCCGAACACCAGGTAGTCCATGTTAATAGATCATATTATCCCAGTAGTCATACCTTCTCTCTATTTAAAATCTCACGGGCCGATATTTTCTGACATTCGTCCCTGGACTGATAAGAAAGTATAAATGTTCTGTTCCATCTAACCTTTCTTATGGTAGAGTTTATTTATCTTTCGGGTAAAAAAGAGAGCAGATAATAGCAAGATACGAGTGCATTTTTCTGAGGTACTCAATACATATATATATATATATATATATATATATATATATATATATATATATATATATATATATATATATATATATATATATATAGTCATGACCATCCATGTGTACATACCTAATTGGTGATACAATAGTGTTGCCAGAAACAACAAACAAGTGTTTGTTCTGATTAGGAGAGGGAAAACAAACGCTTCATTTGATTTGCGAAGAACAAAAATGGAGAAATGTTCAAATGGGGTTAGTAAGTGCATCATGAACTTGATACATTTACGCTCCATAATACTTAAATTTGCTTCCTCAAATATATATATATATATATATATATATATATATATATATATATATATATATATATATATATATGTTTGTATTGTTAAGTGATCCGACTGAATGTTGGTGAAAGTGACGATTGGAAGGTGAAAAGAAAAACTAAGACCCAATAATGGAATAATGAGAAAAAAGTTGAGATGTAATTCCTACTTTTCTCTGGAGTTTTTATCTACACTTCCCAATTGTCACTTTAATCAACACACACACACACACACACACGTATATGTATATGCTGTAAGGTTCAACGTATAGAGCACTCTGTGAAATAGATCCATTGTACATCGGATATTACCGATATATGCATATATATATATATATATATATATATATATATATATATATATTGGCTATATATATATATATATATATATATATATATATATATATATATATGCATATATATTGGCAATATCTTATATATATACATATATATATATATATATATATATTGGCAATATCTTATATATATATATAAATATATATATATACATATATATACATATATATATTGGCAATATCTTTTATATATATATATATATATACATATACATATATATATATAAAGGCTTGGCTTGACTTAACTCGACTTTTATATATATATATATATATATATATATATATATATATATATATATATATATATATATATATATATATATATATATATATATATATATATATATATATATATATATATATATATAAAAAGGCTTGGCTTGACTCCACGAATTAAGATTTGCTGGGGGTTAACCACGTGACATTAGTCGCCAGATCGTGCAGAATATCCTCCTGGCCTGTGAACGAAATTTCATAGTGAAGTGAGATGTGAATAGGACTGACTCCACCTTTTAAACCAGGGGATTGCACCCCATTGTTATTTTTACAGGTACTATACTAATGTTCTTTTTCTATGTTCAAAAAAGAAACATGCATCGGCCGGGAATCGAACCCGGGCCGCCCGCGTGGCAGGCGAGCATTCTACCACTGAACCACCGATGCCCCTGACTTAGATACTTATAGAGCTGGTTCATATAGAATATCAATTATATGATAGTTGAATGCAACTGGTTTCGGGTCTCGTTCAAAAGAGCCCACGCTGTGATTCTGTTGTCGTTCTCGTATCAGTGTCTTCTTTTCCTTTGTTGAAATAGTTCGTCGTTGTTATTGATGAAGGGGGTGCGGGTGGCCGAGCGGTTAACAGGACCGGGGAATGGGATCAGTGGGCCAAGTTCAACCTCCAGTTTGCGTTCATCATCACCATCATCATCATCATCATCCGTCTTTCAACGTCCGTTGTTGGACATAGACATTCCCCAGGATTCGCTACACTTCTCTATTATGGGCGTCACAGAGCCAGTACTTTCTGAATTTGTCTCTCGGTTCTGCATGTGATCTCACGGATCAAAGTCGTGAGTTGTGATGTCCATCGGTTGTCCGACATTCGTGCAACATGGCCAGCCCACTACCATTTTAGCTTTTTCACTTGCACTAATACCCTCGACAAATGTATGTATTTCTTTTCCTCTACCAACGTGTCATGGGTCAGCATTGCATGCCAAGATCACCCCCTCCCCTTTCATTAATTACACCGACTTAAGGAAAGCTTATGTAAAACAGCGGGTTTAAAAGGCAGGGAAAAAAAGGTGTGATCTCTTTTCTTCTCTGTTCAAGATCTCCATGCCGAACGTTTATCCTGTTTTTTGCCAAAATTATACTGACCTCCCGAGAGCGAATCGTTAGTTTCTGATCCAAACTTCCTCAGGCTGAGAAGTTGATCAATTTCCAGGATTATCCCCCATCCCAGAACCACAGACCAGCATGCTCAGGGTCGTCCTGAGAGCATCAACAGGATCCGTCCAAAGTCAAGCCTGGCCTAATGACTCCCCAAAATCATGCGTCGAGACTAAGGGACCCTTGCACAACAGGATTCGTCCGATGGACATAGTCCAGCTTGTCCCAAGGTCCTTGCGAAATCATGTGTAAGGTTCATTGCACCCTGTGCCGACACATTTTCGAACGCGTGGGACTCCACCTTAATCTGACTTCGTGTCACATTTGTAGTCGTGGGGATGCAAATAAATAAACTCACTGTACGGTCAGCAGAGATCGGAATATGACCCTTAGCCTCTAGACTTCAACTCTACCACTGAACTCTGTACTTAGCATCGATTTTCCCGCAGGTGATCGTCGGACAGAAATATATAACTTTCGTTCACAGCATCGCTTCAAAGAGACAATCCTTCTGTTAGAAATTGAAAAACTGAAATGAAAAATAAATGTTTGTTTGTTTTTTCCTCTTAAACGGTTAAGGCTCTCTCTGGGAAAATTCTGGCTATTTAGATCCTAATGCGCCCTTTCAATAAGATCGTAGTTTATATTTTGATTCGAATGTATCTTTCAACTTTGGAACGAAACGAAAATCAATGAATGAATGTAATTAATGTCCCTAAATTATAGTTTTCTGAAGGATGGTTTGTATACTGAGCTTTTGATATCGGAAGTATCGATCTGAATTTATGTGGGGCCTTAAATTGGACATAATTCAGAAAACTTTTCTGACTGATTCAACTTTTTATAACATTTT
Source organism: Thysanoteuthis rhombus (assembly GCA_963457665.1). Lineage (NCBI taxonomy): Eukaryota > Metazoa > Mollusca > Cephalopoda > Oegopsida > Thysanoteuthidae > Thysanoteuthis > Thysanoteuthis major. Next base: position 42,078,836 of record OY735236.1, read on the forward strand.
GGGCTGAAGCGGACACATTGTCCGAAATCGGGCAAATTTAGTAGTCATGGTTCACGGAGTTTAACGTCTCGAAATATCACGGTCGTTTTGAGTGCATTTGGCGGTCAGTTACAGCAAATTACGGGGCAAATTTCAAATAATAAACACTAAATACAAGAAAAGTGAACACTCCATCAGCTATTTTAACAAGGCGGATTTATTTTAACATGATTGTCCGTAGCGCACTATTTTCTTTTTTTTTTTTTTTAGTTTTTAAACCCACTGAGAAAAATTTATTCCCTCCCACCCACGAGAGTTAATTGTGACACAAGGAAGCTTTCTATGTGGGTAGTCTGTAATCCTATTTTATATAGAGCAGGAGATGTTGAGTCTCTCCTTTAAAATGGGATTTTCAGCAATACCACAGAGGTCACGATAGGACTGCAGATATCAGAGTGTTTCATTGACCTTTCCCCTTGACGTGCAATGGAGAGGTGCAGTCACGGAGAGTTGCAGTCCAGGGGTTATTCATGTAGCACCCCACAAGATCCAAAATATGATGAGAAGTCATTTTTAAGCAGGTTTAAGTACTGAATTCCTGGACCATTTGGATTTTACTGCAGACATCAGGATATATCCTTGCCTTGACTTTTCTGAGTACATTATAAAGGTGCTGTCTGGGGCATGGATCTCCGGTGCCTAGGTATTACTTTTGTGTTTACATGGCCAAGATCATGACTATAAGAGTTTCAATTGGAAGGATTTTTTTTACCGTTGCTACAGCTACTACTTCTACTGCAACTACTACAACTACTACTACAACAACTCGTTGGCTCATTTCTCGCTTGTGAGGATCACGTGAGGACTCTCCTACCGCCGACGCTGTTTGATTATTTAAAGGTGATGTCAGCTCGCGCATACCGAGTCCAGTCTATACGCTCGGTACACTTCCTGAGTTGCTCGGCGAGCTAAGGCAGCTAGGACGACTTCCAAGCAGTAATTTTGTGTAGCCCTCTCTTAGATGGACTGCTTTGCTGGTCTGAGAGTTGGATTCACGCCTTTTTCAAGAACATTAGTGCGGAATGACACAATCTCAATCTCAATCGGGACCAGATTTTGGTACGCCTATCTCAAGCCATTATTAGTTAGGTCGTTATCCATCTCGCTACTACTACTACTACTACTACTGCTGCTGCTGCTGCTGTTGTTATTACGTAAAAAAGACAAAACAATCTGATTTGTGCGATTCTCTTAACAAAAATGTGGTTTATTCCAGGATCAGATAAAATAAGACAAAAGAATTTTCTTCCTGGAAACAAAATACGCCATTGTTATGATTGCAATGAAGGCAATTCTTACGTTTCTGATTTTACAAGCATTTTCGACTGTGCTTAAAAGGAATGGCATCTCTTTCTTGGCTTCGAAATAGAAAGGTTTCCTTCTTCCTGCGTTCACCAAACGAAACGAAATGGATGGTAATTCTTCCAACTTTTTTCGTGAACTTTGGAACTAAATTTTTCGGTGATCAGATAATTTTTGGACCTTTTCCACGTTTGACACAGGGCCATATTTATGGAGTTCCTAATATCGGATGAACCGTCTTTATTAGAACACTTACCACCAAGGCATCGGAGAGTCCTTCAATTATTAGTCCAGATGTTATCAATAGCGTTTATTAGCAGAATAGGGGGCATCGCACGCTTTATCCTAACACTGTAATAGAACCCCGTTGAGTTGACTGATGAAACATGCTAGAGGGACCTTCAGTGAGTACGATTATTTTAGGTAAATATTCCAGATCAGTTGCAAAAAAAATTAAGCGCTATTTTTTCATGATGGTGGATTTTTGATGCAGTCTTCCAGTCGAAATTCTCTTCCATCAAATATCGGCGTATTTTGTGTCGTTGGAAAGGTAATTTATTACTGAGTAAAGTTTATAAAAGAACCGTATGCCTGAAAGCAAGTAATTCCGAGCAGCTGGAAAAAAAACAAAAAACAAAAAAACAATTCGCCACAATGAAGAATGGCGCTAAATAATTTTTGCAACCAACCTGGAGTGTCTTTCCAAGATATTCTTATTCACTGAAGGTCCCTTGTAGCATGTTCAATCGGTTTAAATTAGTCAACTCAAAAATCCCCACGGGTTTCTACTACAACACCAGGGATATTTGAAATAGTGATGGCCTTGTGCAAAACTCAACTAAACTTCGCTGTTTAACAAATTATTTGTAATCAATAAGTCCAACATAGTCTGGCATAAGGCCTCCAGTACTTTTTTTATCGCAACATTTCAATCGATGCGCCCTTCGGCCTTCCCCGTTTACTCATCGCTTTTCGTTTCAATCACAACATTTCGATCGGCGTAATCTCCAGTATATGTCACATCCGGATGAGTGAGTTTCGAAGGGAGACTTTTATTTCTTCTGAGATGAGTTTTATTATGATATCTTCCTTTTTTTTTTTTCGTTAATATTTTTGAAATGATTGTCTTCGAGTATTGGATGATGGTTCAAGCCTTGTTGGAGGCAGGATCTCCCATCAAGAATTAAATAGTCTGTCTGTAGTAAATCGTAGATTCATTCTCTTCTCAATGACCATAAGTAATCAATGCCTGAGGTCAGATTTTTCAACCGATCTTGGTGTAATTAGAAATATGGAATAAATGAAAATCTATTAGCAAGGCAATGCAAATCCATTTGCAAAAAAACCCCACTGAAAGCATGTTTCTTTAAATCTTGAAAGTGTTCTTACGTAATTTGATCCACTTTCTTTCATAGATATATTTTCAATTGCAGTTTTTTGAATGGACTAAATATAGGACTATAGTCATATATGAGTTAGATGATGGCATTGACGGAGAAGTATCCAACCCTGAACAGAACCTGAGGTGTTTAATGCAATACTCGACCATAAAGTTATACCAGCAAGCATATTACTACATTAAAAAAAAGAGGTTATTCTTTACGGGCCAATTGGTTTTATCAGTCCGCAGACGTCGATATATCAGTATAGTGTGAGGTGAATAGAGTGCAGAGAGGGGGGAATGGGGGGCTTTGGAGATAAGGGGGCAGTGAGTGAGGAGGAACACTTTCCAGATGCTGAACTCTTTTGATTGGTATTTTTTTATCCTCTATCTGATAAGCAAGGAAATCAAAATTAAATGGAAAGATTCTTTTACGCCTACTTTCATTTTGGCGTTCATGAGACGCGGGAATCCGTTTTATAAGAAATGGAGAGGTGCTATTTGGGCCAAGAGAAGGAATTTTTTTTCAAGGCAGGTTTCGGTCCGAGGAGCGTGGGGGTGGGGGTGAAACAAAACAACAAAACCTCGAAGAAGCGGTGGTTCATGATGGGTTTTTCGTACGATTCGGTTTTAAGGAAGTTGTATAAGAAATTATCGCAGAGACGATCCGTAAAACTATTTTTTGACGACGTGGACGCTGGATGAGTGTAGCCTTTAACAGTATGGACAATGGAATCGGCAAGCCGAGTTTAAAGTCCAGTCAAGGCTGTCCATGTTCAATTCGCACTAATCTCCTTGGGAAAGGCATGGATCAATCACCTCACCTGCTATGGGTTCTCTAGCTCTAGGAAAGCAAGCAGAATAGAAGAATTAGTATAGGCGCCTAGATATCAAGGAGGCCTAACAATGTTTATTATCTAACGGAAGTATCACGCATCTGAGCGTAGGGTACGTCATCATGTCTACGGGCATAAATCCCTCTCCTTCGTACAAAACTCTCACCCCTCACAACCCCTCACATCTATAAAACAAGAAGACATAAAGGAGTTATGAGGGATATCGTATAATCACCGATTTGTTTTTCATAAACATCTCCTTGAAAGCTTGTGCCAAGGGCAACCGAACGGTTTTATCTTACCTTATTATTTACATAACCTAAGTTCTATATCCCTATAGGCCTATATTCATTCCACCATTCCAAAAATCGCCGTCGAAAATATACTTATTAAATTGCCCATGAACACTCACAAGATGATTAAAAACATGCTTTTATAGCATTTGTGTTTTTAAAAATGAATATACAATCCGATGCTAATACACTTTCATTCACCCCACATTTCTAATTAAACTAAAACTGACTTGATGCATAAATAGGTTAACTTGGTTAAGGTGCGAGTGGCCGAACAGTTAATAGCAAGTAGAAAGGGATCGGCAAGACGAGTTCAAACTCTGGCTGGGACGGTTTAAGTTCAATCTGCACATATGCTCTTGAGGAAGGCAAACGTCCATTTCTTTTCCCCTGCCAACGAGTCATGGACCACCGTGAGGCCAATCACTTCCAATTTCGTATACTCACTCTGACAACAGACAATAAAGTCCAATAAAAATAGTTTTGCACGTGGTCCCAAGTATGAGGTACCGAATGAGGATCGAACCCTTTACTCTTGAGAACTGGTTTGTCAGATGAGCATGCAAACTCCTACTGCGCGATCAGCACTTACTTCGTCTTTCAGACCTATGGACAAGCAAATACGAGAAAATGAATTGTGTTTCATGAATGAACAGTAAACATACGCACACTTCGATACTGGTGGACAGACAGACAGACAAAACGGCTGTTAATGAGTTTGTCGCGTCAGTCAAGATGCCGAGAGACATGATTTCAAACCCTAAGAAAGGCGAAAATCTAGAAAAAAAAGATGTTTTTTCATCTTTATATATTTTACTCTATTTTGACCAAATCGTGTCAAGCAAAAGGTTTTGAGGCAACCTTCATGAAATAGCATTTTGGTAATGGAATTCAATATGAATGGCCATTAGCTACATTCCTCTCTCTATCTATCTATCTATCTATATATATATATATATATATATATATATATATATATATATATATGCATTCAGCAGGAGGCCTCTAGCAGCCCTGACAACAAAACTCACCCACAATGCATAGCTCCTGGCAGTGGACTCTGGTTCCACATGGTACATTTTAATACACACTAACACAGCACACACCACTGATGATGGGAAGAATCCCGAAACATGTATGGACTATTGACATATAAGGATTAATAAACCTTACCACCAAATACTTCACTCCCGAGTCTGTCTCACTCTCTAAAGTGCACATTGCAACATGACCAGCTCATTGCCATTTGAGTTCCCTATGGTTTTCATGATGTCTCAGAATCCTGCTTTTTCCCTAATATACTGCGTTGTTTTGTGGTCTCTCTATCTGAGGCCCAGCATAATTCTTTCATGAGTGGGTTGCATGGTTCTCAGTTTGCAGATCATTCTCTTGATTAGGTTCAATGTTTCAGCTCTATAGGTGACTATCAGGAGGATACGTTGGTTGTATACTCTTCAGTTTAGGACTAATGGTATTTTATTCTTCTTGAAGTTTGAAGTTGCTGTAACGAAGGCTTGACACCCTTGAGTGATTCTCTGCTTGATTTCTTCTTCTTTTTGGGTTTCGTAGAGATTTGTTGTCCTCGGTAGATGTAGTCTACTTTGCGTTTTCGATTTCGATCGTTGTGCGTCTATTCTAGACAAGTTTAGAGTACATGACTATTGTTTTTGCTAAAGAACAACCCAATCGACATAATTATCTTTGACATGTAGAAACAGACCGAATCCCAAATAACCAAATTAACAACTAAGGTCGTATAAAAAGGAACTCTAACGATGGGGAATGGATTTAAGAGAGAACCAAATACTCTCAAAGAGGAAACATACGACAAAAGACAGGCAAAGAAAATGCCTACACCAGACTCTCCTTATTTATAATTCATAACCACCAATTGGCATAGCATCCCCACTGAATAAAATAAAAAGCACAACAAAAGATGACCAACAACTTATCAAAAAATACATGAAAAGAATAAAAGGAAGACCCTACCAACCAGAAAAATAGACCCCACCCACCCAAGAAAATGTCCTAAAAAGAAATCCAAAATAAACTGAATCATTTGCCTAAAGAAGCCCAAACAGGGAAAAAATATAAACGTGTTTGAGTAGCGAACCCTTGATCCATTATATATATATATATATATATATATATATATATATATATATATATATATGTGTGTGTGTGTGTGTGTGTGTGTGTGTGTGTGTGTGTGTGTCTATCTTTCAAGTTGTTTGTCTTGGGTAAATAGAAAATTAATTAGAAACCGTCAACCAGAACTGTTGCCAAAATTTCAACATAGCTTTTTCAAGTTTTAACCAGTAAGTATGTATCGCTGTACAAATAGAGCCAGATGGATGAACTTTAAACCTTTACTCTTTATCACATTTTTAACCCGTGTGTGCGAAAAGACTTTTTAATGTAGAGGGTCAATGACTTATTTCTTGATCACCACTTTTTTCCAATTTTTAATTGATCATCCCTACCACGACATGCTGCCAAAGACGTTTGTCGTGTGACGGCTTCTATTGTGTGACTCACCTGACCTGTTTATCATTTTCTCTCAAGACTGGAAACGATGCTTTCTCATAAGTAGAACAAGAACTATTTAACAGGTCAAATGTTATTAAACATTTTCTCAAAAACTCAGACAGAGACAGAGAGACATACAGAGACAGAGACAGAGACAGAAACAGAGACAAAGAGAGAGAGAGAGAGAGAAAGAGGAAGAGATAGAGAAAGAAATAAATAAAGAAAGAAAGAAAGAAAGAAAGAAAGAAAGAACGAAAGAAAGAAGCACGATTATTGAGCCAAAAATTAAAAAGTTAAAAATCCGTAACTATATATTCCAAACTCTTGTCTAGGAAATTGCCCCAAGTTTGGCATCCCTCCCGACCGGATATCACTTCTTGTTGTAAATACTTCAGCGAAAAAAGGTTTTGCACTCGAATTCTTTTCCCGCTTTTTTCATTTTATTTCACTTTTTTTTTCTTTTTTTTTAATCATTTTATTTTTTTTTAAGAATAACTTGTAGCTTAGTGGTTGAATACTTGGGCAAGAAGCCACAGGTTTCAATTTTCAACTTCCACTGCCAAAATTAGGGAAATTCTGACAGACATAGAACCAGGGGGTACCCTCATCACTGCTCGGGTAAAATTACACCATTAGAATTTTTTTTCATCATGCAGAAAGAAGTTTTGTAAATAAAAAAACTTGAATCATTTCAAGAGATCGATGACTTATTTTTGAATAGAAATTATTATATCCATTGTGTAATAAGTCAAGATCTTCTGGAAAAATCAATTATATGAAGGTATAGACCTCAGGGACTCTGGACCCTCTCCTCTGGTTGGACATTGAACAACTTTTGGAGATAAATTTTATGAATAAAACCCCAAATAATCTCAGGTAATTTTTAATTAACTGTAATTAATATTCTTTCTAATATCAGTAAGATGTCTTACACCTTATTCTTCATGTTTTGTTATTGATTGGTTCTGAGGTAAATTTCTTTTGTTGTAAAATGAATTTATTCTTTTGTTTAATTCTAGAGCTAAAAAGCTGCGACTCAAAGGTAAGTGAAAAATACTGGATCACTTATTAATTCTTGTTTTTGATAATCGAGGTGTTTTTTTTTTTTTTTTCACGTATCTATCAGAAAAATATTCATTTTTTGCATTTGGACCCCCAACCCGTGCACAACATCGTAGTTCCACCCCTGGGTCGAAGCAACATGTGACTGACATTTTATTTCGATTGATGGAGAGAGAATGCCGTTTGGTTTTTCACACTGTCTAAACAAAAGTTGTATTGACAAATATTTGATGATTAAAATTTGAATTTGTGCGACCAAAAAAAAAGGGGTCGTGCTAAAATACACGAAGTAACGGGAAGCAAAGAGAAGCAAAGCAAATATATCATTTATAATTAGTAAAAGATTGCCTTAATCAACGAATAATTCTGGAATCACATAAGTTAATCATCATAAACTTTTAATCACATAAGTTAATCATCATAAACTTTTAATCACATAAGTTAATCATCATAAACTTTTAATCACATAAGTTAATCATCATAAACTTTTATCTAAAATCATCTTTGATTAACGTTCCATTGGATTCTTGTTGCTCTGTTGCTTCTCGTTGCTTTCCGTTGCTTCTCGTATATTTACAATGTCTGCTAAAAGAATGTCTTTATATGGATCAGTGATTTCTTTCCTTCCTTTGATGCCTATGTCTCGTTTAAAAGCCTAAATCGTTGCATTTGAATACTTATAAAATCTGGAAAATCGTTTTCATCAGACAAATCCCTAGGCGCCACTTAACCTATTTATGTCTCCAGTCAGATTCCGGAATAATTAGAAATATGTTGTAAACGAATGTATATTAGCATGGTAATATAAATTTATTTGTAAGGAAAAAAAAAGGAGAGCGTGTTGCTTATCCTCTTGAGAATATTTAAATGTAATATGATCAACTTTCTCTCTTGAATATGATTTATATGTTTAGTGCGGACTAAATATAGGCCTATAGGAATGTATTACGAAATACCCACGGAAATGTTTTTCCCATTTTATTGTCCAATTCAGGTGATTTATTTTGTTTCTTTATTCGATTGAAAAAAAGCCCTCTTCGATTTTGACTTGCATCACAATTTTCTGTGGTGAAAAAAGGTCAAGATGGATTTGAATTTGCTAGAGGAGAAAAGAACTGTTCGTGCATCAACATTTTAAATATATTATCAAGTGAACTTTTTCATTTTTACGGACACACACACACACACACATACACACACACACACATATATATATATATATATATATATATATATATATATGTATGTATACACACACACACACTTATACACATATATATATTTATGCATGCATATATATGTATGCACACACATAGAAACAAACATATATATTTGTACATGCATATCCATATATCCACACACACGAACACACACGAGCACACACGAACACACACACACACACACACACACATATATATTTATACATGCACACGCATACATACGCACACACTTATGTATGTATATATGTAGTAACTGGAGTACCTGTTGTTGCCCAGGGGAAAAAATAATCAATACTGAAAGGTCAAGTAGTAAATTTGTAACAGAGAGGTTCTCAAAGTAGAAATCAAAACCCTCCTGATGGTTCGAAAATGCCAAATTTGACCTTTGTCCTTTACAGGTCATCGGATGTCATGCTGTGATCGTTCCCTTGTACACCAACTTGCAGTTCGGAAAGATATAAGCGAACATATATATATATATATATATATATATATATATATATATAGATAGATAGATAGATATGGCGGCCAGCCATCTTTTCCAGAGAAAAATATTTTCAGCGGTTCACAGAAACAAATTGCTGTTTACATGTTTGATGTTAAAGAGAGAATGGGAATATTTCTTTGTTTGGTTGTTATAGTAGGAGTGGGAGGTGATGCGTTTGTATCAGTGTACGTGAGAGTAACATTTGGTTTTAAGTGAGATTGTTCTGTGAGAGGTCATAAAAACAACACACCTACTTCCACCCTGCTTGATGTATACCAACTCTTATCCATGAAATGCTAGACACTACCTCTCCATCCTATAATAAAAAATGAAAATAAAAGATAACAAAACCCATCTTCCCTGAGAAATGACCATTGTAGCCCCACACTGCCTTTCTAATCCAGGATAAGCCAAACACCCACAGAGACAGAAAACAAACATTGCCTGACTGACGCCGCCTCTCACAGACTCATCTCGCTTTAAACTTGAAAAAGATGGGTAGCTCTCGTCGAAATGCATCGAAATATGCCTACTTAATGATAAAAAAAAGAGAAGTATCACCTATTTCTTGAGTTTTTCTCTTCACCTTCCAATAATCATTTTTATCTACATTCTGCTGGATCACTTCACATCCATTACATATATATATATATATATGTAAGTCTTAGGTTTGAAAATACACAAATTGACCAGACCCAGATTTGACCTAGAGAGGTCAGTGCTACCTATCTTATATTCACCCTGGGTTCAAGTTATACTGTTACACAAATTTACAATCCTCTCCGTCAGATTTGAAAATGCCGATATTGATTAAAAAAAAACAAAAAAACGCAAGAATCACCCTGATCTAAAATTGACATTCAGGTCTTCAGGGGCCAACACCGCCTAGCCTGGGGTGTATCCTTGGGTCAAGTCACCCTTCTAAACAGAATTGCAGTCCGTAGGTTCCTTCTGTCTCTGTTAGATTTGAAAATCCCTAAATTGACCGGATCATGGATTGAGACAGAAATAATTTCCGCATGCGTGGCGCGGCACTGTACATGTAGTGAGGTATGTGTGTGTGAATGTGTATGTGTGTGTGTGTGTGTGTGTGAATCCGTTCCAATCTTATAATCTTGATCAAATTTTTCAGATTTGGGTTCAAAGTTAAGACGATCAAATTTCCCATCCAACCGCAAATTCTGAGCCAAGGCGACGTTACGGCAGATTAAGTTTTCTTTCTTGTTTCTTTCTTTTTCTTTTTTTTAAAAGATTTCTTTCGGAAGATTAACCCAAAACATACGAAAATGAGAATAATCCTTTTTTTTTTTTTTTCATACAAAATATCTTTCTCCCCTCACTGTCTCTGTCTCCTTCCCAGATGCAAATCATTCTCTCTCTCTCCCTCTCTCTCCCCCTACTTCCCCCTTCTCTCCCTCTTTCTCCCCTCACCGTTCTCTATCCCCCTCTCTGTCCCCCTCTCTGTCCGCCCTCTCCCCCTCTCTCCCCTCCCCTCTTCTCTATTCCCCTCTCTCCCCCCTCTCTTCCCCCTCTCTCTCTATCCTCCTCTCTCCCCCTCTCCCCCCTCTCTAATCCAGAATACACCTTGGCAACAGAAACAATATTTCTGTAATGGTCCAGAAAAGGCAAACAAACCCGATTCTTTCCAAATTCTTTGATGCAGATTCTTAAAACTTGTTTGATGTGTTTAACATGAAATTACATTTTGTCCCGGGAGCTCAATCTAATTGTAGCACTTGTTCCTTCCTCCTTTCCTTTCTCCAACGACAACACTCAATTCCTCAGGTAGGAAGATACAAATAATAATAATGATAATAATGATAATAATAATACCAGCGGTAACCACCAGGCAACTGGTATGAGATTGCTAGCAATAATGATAATGATAATCGTATTTCGAGTAAAATTTGATCAAATATCATAATAAGTGTGTCAGGACTGAAATAATGGATTTGTTAGGAAAAGAGAAGAGAAAGAAAATATCATTTGTAAATGTTGGAAATGACTGATCTATACGCCAGGTGGCGTGTCAGAATTGGGAGAAAGTATTTGTGCTTTTCTCAGGGGCTCAGGTGTGAAGTGTACGCAAACAGCTTCGGTTTTGACATATATCATCTATCTTAGGATGATTCTCTCTCAAATGCGATGGGTATGATTTTGTTTGACGTATTCATACTGAGATTTCTCACTTGAGTCATTTTGAATGTCTTCGTGTGGAAATGTAAATAACGTCATATCGCATTTGCATAAGAGAAAGAGAGTCATCTTCTTATATTTCCAGCATTCAATTCAACAGAAGAAAGAAAAGAAATCAAAAGAAAGAAAAGAGTGAGATAAAAAAGGGAAAGAGGGTGTGAAAACTTCTTATAAAAACTCATTCTAAAAGTTTCCAGACAGTTGAACTCATTTTTTCTGATTAACTCTGTTGTTCCGGCAATATTTCGGTCGGTACATTCTACAGCCCTTTTCCACAAAGAAAGAGAAGGTTAACACTTCCTATTTTATTTCTTAGGCGAAAATAACAGATTGGAAAATGCAGAGATATAAAGAAGATTGTTCTTGTTAATCACGCAATAGAAACTGTAATGCAACGTACGTCTTTTGGCAGCAAATATTGTTGTAGGTAATTAGTTAAAAAATGGGGAAAAGGGTTATCAATGAATAAGATAAAAAGAAGACAGAAAAATGCGAAAAGAGAAAAGAAGAAATGGGAAAAAGTAAATTTCCTATAAGCACTCGGACAAAAATGAGAAGACATGAAATAAAATAAAGAAAAGAAGCGTGGGTGACATTCGAAGCCTTTATTAGGCACTTGACCACGAAGATAAGAGATCAAGTACCTTCTAAACTGTTCAGGCCCATCTTTGAATCGAGCCACTCCTGTGTCTAACTCAACAAGGTTTAGATGTATAGTAGTTATCCATATGAAAAAACATTGAAAGAAAAACAAGTCTTTCTCTTTTCCTCAGTGCTGCAAAAACAGTTTGTATCTCAAATACTGAAGTATGTAAATCAAAGGGAGAAGAAAAGGTTAGTCTGTTTTTTTTCTTTTCCATTCCTCATGCAACGACTTGAGATTGTCACTGGAAGATCATTCGATTTTCATCATCAACAGTTGGAAACTTCCAAAACGATCCTGATTGATCAACACTTTTCAAAACGTTACATTAGGCAAAATGCTCATTTCTGAAGCAGTGATGCTAGTTAACATTTTCATTGTTCTTTTATTCAATCTGAAATTGAACAAAACCTTTTTCACACAATCAATTGTAAAGAGACTTTACATCGTTCGAATTGAAGTCAGTTAAATATCGAACGCTCTCTTCTACGGGGAGCCAATCAACGGCAAGCCTTCTCAATGCGGTCAGTATAAGAGGTGCAGAGATGTCTTAAAATCCAACTTCAAAATGTGTGGCGTTCCCAACGACACTTGACAGGGGGGCACAGGACAGTAATTTTCCGATGAAATGGATGTGTAGACCTTTAATTTCCCCCACAACGTGGACATGCAGGCCTCCAATTTGCTGACAAAGCGGGCGGGCATTAAGTGGGGGAATCAGAAATTATTCATAGCTAAAGCTATCTTTTGAAATGTTTGAAATCAGTTGAATTTTGTGTATTCGATATATCTTAGATGTTATGTATAAAAATGACATCTAAAATGTATTATATATATAAACATTTATGTATATATAAACATTTATATATATATATATATATATATATATATTATTTAATTATTATTATAATTAATGCTCCCTTATTCAGGGTTGAGCACTCTTTAAGTAAGGTAACACGTTCATTATGAGCTTATGCAATGCTCTTCCAACTTCGGAAAAGAGCACTCTGGTGGATGGGAAATTATGTGTGAGTAAATCACGACTCACAACATGGGTCCCCTGAGATCACATGTGCAACTGAGGCCGGCAGAATATTAGATGGAGGGACGAGCTAAACAAATTCAGAAAGTACTGGCTCCGCGACGAGAAGTGCAGCGAATCCTAGGGAAGGTGTATGTCCAACGACGGACGTTGAAAGACTGATAATGATTATATATATATATATATATATATATATATATATATATATATATATATATATATATATATTCGGAATGGCCCAGGCTATGTCTTTCCCTTTATTTTTTTTTCGTTGCTATTGTTATTCAAAGAATTTTAAGACCTGTGGTTTAAAAGCTTAGCAAAGATGTGGCTTGTTTAACCGCCAACGGTTTTTGTACTCATTTGCTTTCTAAATGTGGATCAGTTTTGTTTTATTTATAACTTTTGGCTAATTAATAACTCAGCGTTCGGGCATGCACGATTTGCTCAGATGAATCTTTTTAATCGCTTTTCGGCCGAAATTTGAACAACGTTTTAATTATTGCTAATAGCAATCATTTATTTCAACCGGAAAACATAAAAGTGGGAAAAAGGATATCGAAATATTTTATCTGATATCAAAAATAGACAAGTGGTAAAAAAAAAAAGTAAACAATATTGAAGCAAGGCTTGAAGTCATTTTTACATTTAATCACACGCCCACACGTGCTCTACTACTCATATATATATATATATATATATATATATATATATATATATATATATATATATATATATATATACATATATATATATATATATATATATGTTATTAAGAAATGGATATATGATCTGGCAGAATTATTATAAACTGCGTTATATCATATTGAGACTATTTGAAATGATCTTGCGTTATTACATGGTGGATGGATTATTACAGCAGCTCCATTCTCTTTATTTATTCATAATTTTTACGTTGTCTAGGCCAAATGATGTATTTACTATGCAACAACAACAGATCAGTTCGTATAGAGTTTCAATATAACATAACAGAATATATATATATATATATATATATATATATATATATATATATATATATATATATATATATATATATAAAGACGTCGAATGTTTGTTTGCTTCCTTGCCATTTTGTTTGTTTTTTTTTTTAGCCAGACAAACAGCTATACTGTAGATGCTGCAAATTTGTCTATAGGGCCAACTTGACACCAGAATCAACATAGGATTGGGTTAGCTCCCTTCTGCCCGGAATTTCATGTAGGCCCAACCATGGGGTCCTTCTTTTATTCAATGTAATGTAATCTCTATAGAACATGATTTGCTTTTCTGAGTTTGTCTTAAGTTTTATATATGAGACTTATTGATGCGATAACCCGAAATATTTTACGAGTTATTTAGTTTTTGAGACAATCCAACAAGTATCCAGTCTCCTTTTCTGTTATTTATTAAGCTAAAACTACTTTTCATTATGATACTTGTCAAATGATAACTGCTTTGGAAATAAACTTAGTCGGAGAACTTACAGATCAGAAGGAGAAACCCATCACAAAAGATGATGTATTTTTTGTAAAACTTACGAAATTAGATGTTATAAAAAATATTTTTATAGTTTGAGTCTTCTTAAACGCCTCCATGCTAGTCACCTGACATGAATAATATCAAGGATATTATTCTGCATGTTTATGCCTTCCTGTAATGGAATGTTCGCTTTACATTTAATAAGTGTGTAGGTATGGAAAGGAGAGATCTCTGAGGCGGTAGGGAGAGAGGGGAGAAAGGAAAGTTAGGTAGTTTGATAAGTAAGAGACTGAAAAGAGAAAACATAGTTAGCGGTCTAATAAGAGGGTAGAAAAGGGAAGAAGAAAATAGAAAGTTGGAAGAGAGAGGTGAAAGGAAGGAAAGTTAGGTATGATAAGAGAGTAGGGAGATTTTTGGATATGAAAATGATCCATGTTTACATAACATTCAGATAAAAAAAAAACATTGTCAAGCAATGAAGATTGTAAGGGATAAGGGAGAGAAAGATTATGATTGAGGCAAAGAGTGGGTGAAGAGCAGAAGTACGATATAATGGATGAGCTTGCCGACACCCCTGGAATTTCCATGGGTTCAGCCACTCAAATAATGATTTCTCGTCTGATAAATCTAAAAATTCTGACAGAAGATTATATTTCAGAGCTTTGCAAGCATAATTTATCATGCATTTGTTTGAATAAAAAGATTAGGAAGGTCTTGGAATGTTTCTGGAAGTCCGTTTTGCCTTTTCAATTCGTAATGTTTACAAGGATCCCATTACAACGGAAGCGACATGAAGGTCAAAATGAATCTTTTTTAGAATTCACACACGGCAAACAATAAACAACAGACGAGATGAGTTTTAAAAAGTATGGTCGTTAGCTACCATCAACCAAAAGTGTCAACATTAACATATGTTTATTCAGTTTTTAAGTGGGTCTTGCTGACTAATTATGCATGTATCAGGACGCTAGAGTGGGTTGAGAATCTCAACATTTACTCCTTACTATGTAAAAGAAAAAACATTTTCAAGTCTCCTCAAAAGACATTTTAGTCGGGGGTCTATTAACTATGTAAGTGTATGCAGAAATGGCCCCTTGATTTGTGTCCGGCTGCATTCACTCTTGTTTTCTGAAAATTCGGACTTTTATTGTCAAACAAAAGGCGAGAGAAATAACTTCGTGGTCACCCCCTTTTTTCCAATATTTTAATTGATCACCAGCATGCAGTCGAGAAACGTTTGACACGTGACATTTTCTTTTGATTTACTAGCTAGACCTGTTTCACATGTAATTGAGAAATATTCTCGCTGATTATTGTCGACGAATACTGCTGAAACGATGCAATGCAGAACATGGTTTGTTTCCATTGTGCAAAAATGTTGATCAAAACAATGTTTTTTGACACATCACAAAGCATGAGCCATCCATTTGTCATTGCCAAAGAGAAACCTTTTATCTCTCGTCCTGCAGGTTTGTGTTGCTTCAAACAATTAGGAAAAACTCAATAAATTCGAAACAAACTCCGCTTTTCCGATATAAAGTCGATCTTTTACAGTCGTGAATAGAATCTGATCTTTTTCATTGGTCTCCTTACCATTAACTTTTGGATTTCGTTGTTTCAGCGGCATATTTGACAGCTTCAATGTTGCTTTGGCTTTGTGGTTTGGTTTTCAGTCACCACTTCCACCATTGAGAAACATGCAGCCAAACGATTGTGAGAAAAGCTGATGCGTTCGGAAGCGTCCCGAAATTACGCGTTCAACTGGATTTGCAAATTTGTCGATTTCCAGAATCAGTCGAATGCAAAATGCGTTTAATCCAGAAAAATGTATAAACATATATATATATATGTATTAGATTTCCAGCTCTACTCTAAAACAACTCAACTCCATGAGTAAAATGTTGTATGTATTGAGCACTCTATGAAATAAATCCAATACATTTCAGAAGTGGCTTTATATTATTGATATATGATTATATTATGTTATACTGCTTGCCAGATTTGTACCACATATATATATATATATATATATATATATATATATATATATATATATATATGAAGTTACTCGAGAGATTTGACCAAAAATGCTTGAGATGCATACTCAATATCAAATGATAGATCCTATCACCAGGCACCGAGGTTCTTCAGAGAGCTGGATGTCTGACCAATAAGTCGCATATATCATATGTGCAAGGGCATGTTTAATGCATGGGTGATGAACAACTTCCAATACGGCCTTTTTATGGTAAGTTTCAGTCTGGGATGTGTCCACAACACAAGTAAAAGGAGTGCTACACGGACTGCATAAAGAATAATCTCAAGAATCTGTGAATCAGCGTGGGTAACTAGGAAGAGCTTGCACTAGATCGAAGTGATTAGAGATGCTCTGTTAAAGGAGAATGTAGCGTGTTAGAGGAAATGCTAATTAAGTACGTTGAACTGAAAGGATCCTTGCACAAAAGAGCTTCTGTCGACCTGCGATAGAATGTAAAGAACTGAAAGTCTAATGTCTGTGGTCGTACTCTTCTTTCAAAGATGGGTTATGTAAATTACATTGAATCACGCAGAAATCTGTAGGAACAGACTGCATATAACAATCTTTCACCTATCTCAACTTGTGCAGTATGTGGCAAGGTGTGTAAGAAAAGTCCTGGACTGAAAAGACTAACGGAAGAGCATAAGACTTAAGCAGTCTGACTTTGGTCTGTCACGTATGCTTTGAACCTGGTAGATAGTCTGAATAGCAACCTTAGAGTAGGTGAGTGAGGTGGAACGAAGCAGAGTGACCAGGTAATGTGATAGGGCGGCTATCATGTGACAAGATGAAGCAATCATACATATTTATATGTGTGTGTGTGTGTGTGTGTGTGTGCGTGTATATATATATTATTGTATCATCCACAGACAGCTCTATTCCTATGTTGGAAGAGCATTGCATAAGCTTACAATGAATGAGTTACCTGACTTAAAGAGTGCTCAACCCTTAATAGGGGAGCGTTAATTATTGTGTCATCCTCAGACAGCTGTTTTGTTGTATCACAACTCTTCAGTGTGGCCATAGACTATCCATATGTATATATATATATTCACCTAAAGATGCAAGGCTTAGTTTATAACTATTAAACTGACATCTTTAGGAAACGGGGTCCATTTCCCTGAATTGAAATTAACTAAGTAACCCTGAAATTTTAGGATTTTTGTGCTCCCCACAGTGGATAAGTTCCCCATACGTATATGCACTGGCTTTCCAGGGGAGCTTCGAAAAGATTTGCTGGAATCTTCTCAAGGTTCTAATAACCACAGCAATTTTACCACTTCTTTGAGAGATCATCTCTTCCTTCAGTATCTTGCTTACCTTGTTGATGAATTCAAAGCTCTGAACCATAACCTTCAAAGGGAACACTGTCACACCTCGTCATACCACTTTGCACGGGACACCAGGCGTCTCCTTTTTCTGCGTCATGACTTTCTTCACTGGAAAAATCGTCTGCGTTGATGGTTGAAGCGTTTTGACGAAGAGGAAGAGATTACCAAAGAATGCTGGGTAGCAATAAAAACTCTTGTTAAAAAGTTTGAGAAACAAGACGTATTAATAATTTGAAGCATGTGATACGTTTCAATAAAATGTTGATTGGTTGAGAAGAATGAGCGTTTAGGAGGTTCTTCCTTCTGTTTTCTATCGACAGCTTCCGGCTCAACTGGGGACCGGTCAACGGATTCTTGAGCCAACTTCGTCGCCTGCCTAATGGGTCTTTTCGTGGTCCGGTGGCTACTGCGAACTCCCAATACTGCAGGGTGTTCATGGAGAAAAGAATGGAGAAAAAAGGGAAAAAATGTACTAAAATAATTGCTGGGGCTGCTCTGATTGGTCTGACAGTCCCGCCCCATAAATGAAGGCTTTTTGCACTCTTTGCCTCGTACAAAAACGTTTGTGACATAGTCATACTCAACCTCACATGGAGAGATAACAAGAAAGTACAATATATTTGCGAAAAACAGGAGTCTGAGACATCATAAAATCCACTAAAAAGCTCAAAAGGCGATGGGCTGGTCCAAATGCAAGAATGTCTGACAACTGATGGACATTATGTCTTACAAGATGGTTCCCCAGAGATCACATGCACAACCGAGGCCTGTATAATCCAAGATGGAGAGATGAACTAGATAAGTTCATGAAGTATTGACTCCACGACGCCCACGATTGAGAAGTGTGGCAAATCTGGAGAAAGTCTATGTCCAACGACGGACGATAAAAAACTAGTGATGATGAAGTCGACATTCCGACTGAGGTACAAGTTCGACATTTTCTGTGTGAAGTGATTGACGTTCACGAATGATAACGTGCATCAAGCTAATATTGTTTGTTTGTTTTTTAAAATCTCTCTTGAATTTGATTTGCTGATCTTTTCCTTTCAAGAAATACAAATTATTTTATAAGCTAAGGTGTTGCAGACAGGGACAGATATGCAAGAGGAACTGGTGTAACTTCAGTACGTGATGTATTTTCTCATAAGAATTGACATGATTTTTCGTTTCGGATGCGAAAGAAGCTGTTCAATCTGTCATTCAAGTTAATTCTATCAACATGACTTTAATGAGTTATTATTTTCAGTGTTGGGAGATTAAATCAAAACTCAAATCAAATCTCCAAATACCAGAATATAATTTTCATTGTGCAGTAGCAAAAGTTAATGAACTCGTTGCCAAAAACGCAGGCTCAAACGTTACACAATTTAAGATTAACATATTCAAAGAATCAATTACTGAGAATCTTAAGAAGGTGAAAGAGAAAATTTCCTCTGAACTTTCATTAACATCTAACATCAGCTTTTATTGAAATCAATTTGCTTTTATCAACCCAACATACCTAACCTCACCACAGCACCACATCTTATATGCAAAGTTGTTCTCAATCCAAAGAAAAACATTTTCTTGATGTCGGGGATTAAATCAAAACACTAATCAAATCTCAAAACACCTGAATATCATCTTCGTTTGGGCAGTTACTTAAGGTTAAAGAAAACAAAATAAACTCAATCATTTCACTTGAACTTCTTGCCAAAAAGCATACTCAACCATTTCACAATCTAAGACTGACATATCCGAATAATTGATCACTGGGAATATTATGAAACTAGTAGAGAACCTTAGATATTTTCCAAACCATTCATCAACAGTTAAATGGTGTCCTTATCGACATCAGTATAATTTTATCAATTTTCAATCCTTGGTCCTAGGGGTTCATGGGAACCCGTAATAATGTCCAAAAGCTACAGAGTAACAAAAAGTTTGGGAACCCCTGTTCGAAGTTATCAATGACGACGTCTATTTGGGACATATCCTCAGACCTGAATGCCTACAGCTTCCTCACTGAATGATACTCACTTGTTCTAAGATAATTCGGTTTACGTGGAGAAAAGGGATAACAGTGAATAAAAAAGGATCAGTTCACTGTTATCGTTGCAGTAGATTTATAGAACAAAAATTTTAAATTGTTACACATGAAATGTCATTTTTGTGTCGTAAGATGGAGGATGATGTAAAGAACAACAACAAAACGGTAAATATTCAATCTAAATGTGATTCATTAGAAACAATAACTTTTTTTTTTGGAATGATCTTCCAATGATGATATGCCATTTCTATGGAAGATTCAAACAACAAAAAAACGGTAAAGATTTAAGCATTTCATGCAATCTTCACCCAACGATCTTTTGATGATAATGGACCATATGTAGACAATCATCATCATCGTCGTCGTCATCATCATCATCATCATCATCATCAGTCTTTTAAAGTCCGTCGTTGGACATAGACCTTCCCCAGGATTCACAACATTTCTCTATCATGGGCGTCGCAGAGCCAGTACTTTCTGAAATTGTCTAGCTCGTCTCTACATCTGATATTCTGACGGCCTCGGTTCTGCATGTGATCTCGGGGGATCCATGTTGTGAGTCGCGATGTCCATCGGTTGTCTGCCATTCGTGCAACATGGCCAGCCCCCTGCCATTTGAGCTTTTTAATGGATTCTATGATGTACCTGACTCTTGTCTTTTCCCGGATGTACTGTGCTGTCTTGTGGTCTCTCCATGTGACGTTGAGCATGGTTCTCTCATGTGCATGTTGCATGGTTCTCAATTTGCGGATCTGTCTTTTGATTAGGTTCTATGTTTCAGTTCCATAAGTGATTATCAGGAGAATGCATTGGTTATACACCCTTCTTTTTAGGATTAATGGGATCTTCTTATTTTTGAAGGTTGAGCTTGCTCTGCCAAAGGCTTGCCATCCTAGTGTGATTCTCCGCTTGATTGCTTCTCCTTTAAGGGTCTCATGGAGATTCGTTGTCCTTGGTAGATGTAGTGATCTACTTCCCCCCGTTCTGTGTCCTCGATTTTGATCTTAGTGTTTTTATCTCCGATGAGTATACAATATCTTTCAGCAAAAGTAAAAATTATGTCTCCCCCATAATTGAATCTTTTATTACGGAAATGAAGCTCGAAATGCCTGAAAAGAAGATAGTTCGAATTAGATCAAATAACATACTATCACTCTGCTTACACACACATACACACATGAACCGTTGATATTTTCAGTGTAACTTTACATACGGCGAAGGCGGTCTTGAAGACTTTCAAGAATGTCTCAATTAATTTTGCCAGTAGAATTCGCCAGTTAATCCACTTAGGAGTTTTTCATGTATCCCACGTATGTGCCGGTACTCTTCAGCGCATACGAGCAAAAATCTTGGACTTGGGATAAAAGCACTTGAAAAATATCTCAATTAATTTTTAATTGTCTTGGAATTATCTTTCTCTACTGATCCCCCGTCCAATTAGTGTACGCACCGGTCATTCTTAAGCTCAAATGCAAATTCTCGGTAACGATTATATTGTTACACGAGATTCATTTTCCTATGACTAATTTGTAAAGTTCTGGTATTTTTTATACCTTGGAAATAATGAATTGATAACTTATAACTTGAAGTTCAGTTCTGGACAAGGGACTGTTTGATCTCTAGTTCCGTATCTGTTGCAATGTTGGTGAAGCTCTTTGTAATTCTCTGAAAACATAAAATCATTATTTTATATACCATTTATAGATAGACTCATATGCAGGGATATTAACTGCAGATTCTTGAACAAATAAATTTGAAATGGGAAACTCTTTTATCTGGTTTCAAAGTCTCTCAGGTGGGACCTATATACTTAAGTTGATCCTTGGAGCAGGATAGATCTACCAATGACAAACGGGGTATCTGAAAAGCCAGTGATCTGAATTGACATCGCACATGATTGGTCAATAGAAAAATGACATTTACATTTTGGTTTCTTTTTGATGAATTATGGTCACGAGTATTCCAATACCAACGATTATAATACCTAATAACAGGGCCGGCCCAGAGGTTCATTGTGCCTAGGGCAAGCTGAACTCAAGCGTTGACATAGTCACGGTCGAATTAAGTTAGTCCTGCAGCACCTGTTATAAAGGAATCCAAAAAAAGGAAAATCCACATATATATCAAAACATCAATATTTCACTTACGAAGTATATTTTTTTCATTTTCCATACAACCAGATAACATGTCAAATATGTCATTAATAGCATTACTTGATTTTCGTTTTAATTTTCTCTAGTTTCAAAAACCTTCGTATATATGAATCGTATATGTATCACATAGATATCAAAGACCAATTAATTACTGTAAAGAAGAATTACTCAAATCGAAGGTAAAAATTGGCGCTCTCTATAGCACTGAAATAATAACTGCAAAATCACTGAATCGGAATTGATAGCTTGCACGCATTTAGCGCTGGGCTCTGGAAATTGCGGGGCTCATATCACATGCTTCTTTTGCCTCATAGGTAATCCAGCGCTGGGTAGAGATATGCGCTCCCTGAGTGCTCTCTTTTTTCCCCCTATTCATTGTTAGAATTCAATTATTCGCTTGATTTCATCAACCAAGAAATAAAGAAGCTTCATTTCCAGATTGAGAATCCGAACAATTAACTGACTCCCTGGGCTCACCTGCCAACACCCACGTCCGGTACCTCCTGTTTTAACAAGTGCGACTTTTTCCCATTTCCCCACCCTAAGAAATCAACCTTGGCCCATACAGCCCACCTGAAAGGCTTTGAAACCGGAAAAAAAGCGTCCTTAATTGAGCGAACGCTTTATTTGTTCAGGAATCTGGAGTTAATATCAACGGCCCTCCCCCATTTCAGTATAAAGGAAATGCTGGTGGCCAAGCGGTTAGCAAGCACCGATAATCCAATCAGCGAGTCTAGTTCAAACCAGGGGCGCCGGGAGCAATTTGGGGCAGGGGACATCTTTCAAAAAGGAGACATTTTATGACACTTTTCGATAGTGAGGTTCCAAGATTATCGCAAAAGAGCTATGTAATAGTTCCCAACGTGGAGGGTGTGGACCCCTAAGGGCCCACAATGTTATTGCAACCATAATGAGAAATTATTGCCATTTTTTGAAGGCATGGGGGCATGTGTTACATTTTGATATTGAACGAACGGCTGGACCACAGAACTGGGATCAGCAGCAGCAGCAGCCTTTTAGCGTCTTTCGTTGGACATAGACCTTTCCCATGATTCACCAGACCTCCCTTTCGTGTGCGTCGCGGTGCCAGTACTTTCTGTACTTGACTATCACCATATCATTTTCTGACAGCCACAGTTTTGCATATGATCTCTGGGGATCCACGTTGCAAGTCGTGATGTCCAGCGGTTGTCTGATATTCGATTGTCATTTGAGCTGTGTGATGGACTCTATATGTCGGACTCCTGTTTGTCTTCTAATAAACTGTGCTGTCTTGTGATCTCTCCATCTGACGGTGAGTATGATTCTCTCCAGTTACACATATTTATCTAATTCATTCAGGCGCTTTTTCGAAGAAAAAAAAATAATAATAAAATGAAATAAACAGACTAGCATAGTGCCCGTCAAAAATTATGGGTTCATAAACGTATGGATCGGCACTTCTGCCAAGAATCAGTGTACACTGCCTAGGATCAAAGTATGCCCTCCCCTGCACAGGATCAGAGGGTAGTACCTGTGCAATCATTGAAAGAGAGAGAGAGAGAGAGAGAGAGAGAGAGAGAGAGAGATCTAATACATGCAGACATTTTATTTCTGCCAACAAAGTTAAAAGAAGCACTTGTATCCAATAGTGTCTGTCCACATGATATCTCTGAAAGTTCCTAATGAATTTCAATGACATTTTATGGTAGAGAGAGTCATGAACCAGGATAGAATTGATCAAATTTGGGGGCGGATTTTTACAGTTACCACTCTTGCATCATAGTCATATATGAACTGATTTTCATTATTCTTCGTTGGCAGAGGTATGTGCTCTCTGAGTGCTAGCTAGTTTAGCATGTGCTTCACTGCATATTTGTTTCTGGGTTTGTGTATGTGTGTGTGTGTGTGTGTGTATGTGTGTGTATGTGTGTGTGTATGTGTAGCGCTTGTTTGTCTATGACCTTCTCGTTTTGAAAAAAAATTGTGTTATTCTCCCAGAAGAATGAATCCAAATGGGCCACGACTAATCCAATAACTTCCGGCACTTTCTCGTATTATGGAAAAAAAAACTCAGGAACTTCACGAGTGATTAGAAAGCTAACGGCATTTCAGAAAATAACTGAGTTTACATAATTAACAGCAAAGAATGATTAACTCTGAGCCATGTCATTATTTCCGCTCCCTCCACTAAATCTCCAGGAATTCAAGTCACACAAAACCAAATATTTTCTTAGTAGATATAAATATAGATATAAATAGGTTATAGGTCAGACTGACTGAAGATTAACATTATCATTGACATCTACATGGGGCATGCGGCAACAAGTATATTTCTCAAGTATAGAAAGAGACAGTGATATCTGTCCCTCATGAAAATCTAAACAGGATCCACTCATCTTTTTAAACCTTTCTCTGCAGAAATTATATCGTGAGATCATTGCACAAAAACCTTTGAATGTTGTCAGCAAATCTTGAGCAATGTCAGAAGTCAAGGGGTTTTGAAATTCTCAAAAGGATTGAAGCCTACATAAGAACTAATCAAGGCTCCCGTGTTCAATTTGTGACAGGCAGTGTAGGGGATTAGAAGGATGTGGGGAGGGATTTGAGGGTTGAGTGTTCAGTCATTGGCTTTCCACCAGTAGCAGACCACACAAAATTCTTAGTAATGCTTTTCATACTAATATTACACGTAAATTACAGTTCCTGTATATTAATGAATGTAATGACAATACTAGTGACATAAACAATTGGCAAAATTGAAATCATACGTTTTTACAGCCAAAATGTCATAATGACAAAATCATTTTGTAAATTTTTCCCTTACATTTGTAACAGTGGAAACCTTTTATTTTTTTTTCCTCATTTTTTCTTATTACTTCATTTTCTGAAAAGTTGTTGGTATAGGTTTACAAACACTAATTACCACAATATTGTAGCTAAAACAGCCAGAAATTTGACAAATTCAGCCACAATAAAATCACTAACAGCTATGAAAACAGCAGCACATGCAAGTGAAACTGTACTAATATTTCATTTCACAGTAATTCTGGTGTCACATCCTTCTGATGGTGTCATCCAGTGCAGTCCACACCCTGCATCTCCTAGTGACACTACTGCTTTCAGTTCAGGTCGACCTAAAAATATTTAAATGCCAACCGCCCAAAAATTTTTTTGTCTTTTGTGAATTTATGGTTGTTACACAAAAGGAGAGCTGATTCAGCTCTTCTGCCAAAAAAGAGATCGAGCAAATACCTCTGCACACTTTTTCCAACAAAGCAACAAATATTGATGTCAAGTCATTTAATATCTTAGATTTATTGTAATCTATTTTGAGTCATTAGTAAGATAGAAGATGATAGAGAATTCAGACATCAAAATTACTTGTGTTTACAGCATAAAACCGAGATATTTTTTGATGACATAGCCAAAAGAAATATAAAACATACTTCAAGTACCTATAAGTGTTTTTTTGACGACTAATTTTATGCTGTTTTGTTGCAATTAAAACCAAAATTAAAACTTCAAAGAAGATATTTGAATTGGTGCAATTCGTTAAATCTTTTTTTTTTAAGCTGTGAAGATAATTGATCATCATTAACCCTCAAGCCAGACAGCCAAGAATCCATTTGATTCAAAGAAATTAAGAATAAAAACACAAAAACTGACATTAGCTCTTTTCTTTCTATTTAATAAAATCAAATAAAAAAGGTTAAAAAGGTGTTTTTTTCTCAATAAATACCAAACAAAATTTGGCCAACAAATTTTTGTTCCATAAAAACTGAAATTAATTATTGGAAAGATGGAAACAAAAAAATTCAAACAAATGAAAAAAATCACATTTTTAATTTGGGAAACAAATTGATAATTTCATGGAATTTCTTTCATAAAAAATAAAAATGAGATTTTAACAATTTTTTTTCTCATCAACATTTTCTCAGCAGCTACAAAGGTTTTTTTGAGGATTTCTTGTGCAATAACATTCTCACTTGTTATCTAAAAAAACATTTCTCTTCATCAAATTTAATCAGTTTATTTCATCTCGTGCATAAAAAATGTTGATAACCGAGAGGATAAGAAATATATTTGGACTGGATGTTTCTATCGACCCTTTCAAGACTAACTATCAAGGTGTTCAATGTCTGAATTCAGATGTTTCAGTAGATTTCTAAAAGATCTATGGGACATATATATCCCAGCAGACATAGAAACCTCATTATAAATGTCCCAGGAGTCTCAAAAGGGTTAAAGTAAAAAAAGTTGGAAATTTCTCCAACCCTTCTGCTACAAGAGGTACAAAAACCAAAAATACAGAAATCAAAATATTGTGAATTCCAACTCATTTTAAAATGAGAGTAAAGTCTTTTCTTTCCGATTATTCAGGCCAGGGGAAAAAACATGAAAATCTGATTTTTGTTATTCTCTTCTACAGTAAAACTTTTTCGGGGGAAAAATTCTACAAATGTTTCTACAAAAAATTCAAATCAAACAAAAATTCAAAAAAAGAAAAAAATTTAATAAAGACAATTTTTTTGTGTCAATTCTGACTAGTTCGAATGAATATTTTTCCTGTCAAAGATTTAAGAAATACTGAGAAATTCTCCCATAGAGTCAAGGAAGTCTGCGGGCTAGTCCTTTCTGCAGGGTCTGCAACTGGCTGGGCATCATGGGTGCCAGGAGACAGAGGGCCATCAAGTTGGCAGCAGAAGTTGCTCCAAGGTGGCTGCGGATTAGGGGTTAAGAGGTGGGTGAGGTAGCATTACCCAGATACAAGCAGGGGCTTGACCAACCCAGGGTCATTTGAGTGACGGTGTCTGATTGTTAAAAGACCCTAAGCATTTGATGACCCTAGGAAACATCACTAATGATGTGTCCAAAGCATCACAAATTATGTGAAAAGGCAATTTGCAAGATTTCAATCAGAAAAGGCACAGCTCAGTAGAATATATTTTTGCTTTAAATCACTTATGTGAATGTCCCAGATTTTAAAAAGTAAAAGGTTCTTTCTCTTTGAAACAAATTTCACGAGGAGAGGTAATCAAATAATGAGACTGAGCTCTGTAAATCAAACCTCTGCATGTAAAAGAACACGAAGCACATGGTATACAATTGATCGATAGTTTAGTATAAAGAAAAATGGACGTTTCAATTTGCTTTCAGCTTCAGTTTGCTGACATGCATTGCTTGAACTAGACGTGGTTTTATGATGTCACATAAATATGGTCAGTTAAAACATTAAGCAATGCGTCAATTCGAAATTTCTGGAGATAATTGAAAAAAAAAAAAAGCTACTAAATCTTTTAGTATGCTAACTGAACTTCCATCGGGAAGAATACGTGTCATGAGGAGATTGAATTTTTTGTTAATTGCCCCATCAGATGAACATATTTACTTCAAGTGACGCCCAACAACAATCTGAAGGCATGAACCGATTGGAACTGTCATTGGTTGTTTATACTTATTCATCAGTTTATAAATACTGCATGGTCTGCACATGGATGCACTGCTTTGAGTTGCATAAGCCCAGTCTTGTTATTCAATAGCCACACATTATTTAGTAGCAAGCCTCACCAACTGAGAAACAACAATGATTTTGAAATTGATTCTTATATTATTAAAAAAAAAAAAAAAAGAGATATGAATTTTCCTATTTGTCATCTGTGAAAAAGATTTAAGGGAGCTTTTTTTTCTTTTCTTTTTTTTCCCTCTTGTCCTCCATCCATTCTTTGAGGGTTACTAAAACCCATTAAACATCAGTGAATACTGAAACTCATTGAAAATCTATAAATACTAAAACCCATTAAACATCAGTGAATACTGAAACTCATTGAAAATCTATAAATGCTAAAACCCATTAAACATCAATGAATACTGAAACCCGTTAAAAATCCATAAATACTATAACTCATTAAACATTTGTGCAAGATTATTGAATACAAGACATCAATAATTATTTGCATACAAAGAAAAAAAGATTTCCATACAGATTTACCTCCCTTGATATGACAAACATCAGACAACCGCATACAAGTTTTTCATTTGTTCGGTACTTGAAAAAGAATTTGTTATAGATTCAAAATGTCTTATTTTTCACCTTTTTAGATTTTTTCCATTCAATCAAGTGTTATAAACCATTACCATTATTCTTGAATACTGTTTTCTCTAATCTTAATTTCCCGTTGCTTTTTATTACAACTTAATACAAGCCGTTGGTCTATATCAGTGTGTTAACAGCATGGATTGGAAATAAACATCCGTTTTTTTTTTCCACCCCACAGGGAAACCTGATTAAATACAACTACTCTGGCATCTAAGAACTCTTCCTGAATTGCAGAAGTCTAAATCTAATCTTTAAGAATATTCTCAATCCTGATCTCTCCAGCACCATGTTTGTTTTTGTTTCTCTTCTGGTAGTATCAGATGGCTTCAGTTAAGGTGTGATAAAAAAAAATCAATTAAACAAAGGTAGTCAAAAACTAATAATAGATTTGAAATGTGTTTAGAATATTTATTAAATTTCTGAGACAGTGAAAATAGGTCAGTGATTGCTCAGAACGATTTATGCCCTATGAAGTTTGTACATAGGTATTATTAATTCTGAAGATTTTAAAAAGGAAATGGTTAGGAAGCCAAAAAAGAAATCGTCATCCATCAAAACTGATATTTTGCCCAATGAAGAAGCCTGGATTTCAAGCCCCAGAATCTAAACCATTGAATCTCACAGATTTTGCAGCTAATTTGTGAAATTTACCATCAGATTTGTTTTGGCATAAATAATCTCCCATGGTTTTTGGCCAAGTGATTCAGGATTAGTAGAAGAATCTAAGTGTAACATTCCCATTAATCTGAGCAACTGATAAACTAAGATAAAAGAAAAATATACATAATAATAATAATAATAATGAAATAAAAACAATACAATATAAATTATCTCCTTGTGTTGCTAAGATATAAATCTAGTTTTATTATTGCTACCAAAATAAATGACACTCAAAATTATATAAGGGGTGGGGATCAAAGATTTTTTTTCTTTCTTCTCCCTTTACACTCTGACGATATGAGCAATCCTATCCATTTTCCCAATGATTCCACACATGCAAAATATGACTTTTGCCAAAATTCTCACCAGAAAGTGACATTTCTTTTTATGCTACGAACAGGAACCATCAACATTAAGATGCTCAGACTTAATTTTGTACCATATTCTGTGCCTTATAAGATGCTCTGATGTATTAGACGCACCCAATGCAGAAGGTAATAATCAGAAAAAAACTTAACCTTATTTCAACTTGAAATAAATACTAATTGTTCTTAATTTAATTTTGATACACTGAACTTATTTCACAGGTTCAGCATTGAACATAACTTACAACCCTTGTCACTGACTTTCAGCTGATAGGATACAGGGTGGTTTTTGGAGACATTTTATTAGAAAAAAAAAAAGGTAAATGATAAACTGCAAAATATGGAAAGTTTTACAAAGGCACAAAATTTCAAATCTTGTAAAGACAAACCTTTTTACTTTGCATACAAAAAACTTTAATCAAAAAAATATTTTTATTTATCCAATACCAATAATTGTAATGATGTTTCATGAAAGAAGACAAGAGGCTTTTGCAAAAAAAGTGTCAATAAAAATCAATCTGCATAGATCTATTCTGACTATTATCCTCATCTCAGTTGTTTATATGTTTTTGACATTTCCAATATGGCGGCCAATAGATAACAAGGAAATTTTTTATCATCAGTTCGACCTTCCAGGACAGTGATGACGAACCTATAACATGAGTGTCAGCAGTGGCATGCCACAGGTTTTTAAATGACACGTGATGGATTCCAGAAAATTGATTTTTTTATTTCAGTTATTACCCTAGTTTACAGTTTTATATATTTCTAAAATTTCAAGTCATATTTTATCAAACTCCTTGTTTTATAAACATTAGAGAAATAGGCTGCTTATCTATATGCATTTACCAAACATTAAAACAAAATATTAAAAAAAAAGATGGTCTCATACAAGACACAACAGGACACAGATAAAGGAATAAGAACAATATACCCCCGCAGGTCAAATGGGGGCTCGACTCAAGATTTTGAGACTATTTTCAATTGCAACAGGCACTTGGAGGAGTACCATGGCCAAAATTTTATGAACATATAAAAACCAAGATGAGATTAACAGTTTCAATAAATTTATGCATAATGATAATTCCCCATCCAAGAAATTGAGACAAGATTTACGGAAGAAAAACATTTTCTCAACAAAATAAAAATGGGAAAGAAAGGAGACATTGCTCCAAATCTTAAATTGTTTCATTAAGATGGCAAATGAATGAGACGAAAACAAAAACGTCTTCGGTTGATAGAAAGGTCCCAGTTTAATTGGAGTCAGTCGATAAATATCATCCATACAAATGAGACAGTTAAATAATTATCTTGAATAGGCAAAAAAAATTTCTTTTGCACATATAAAAGATAACACAGATATGAAGAGACAGAGGACCAAAAAGCACACAACAGCCCTCCCCCAACCCAAATACACAAGCGCAAAGAGATAAATTGGGAAATATCAGTTATTCAGACCTTATGCCTTTCTGAAGGCAGTGGTTGATTAACCATGAGGCTGAGTAGGTGAAGAGTGTACATATGAGTATTTTCAATGATATTTCTGTACTTATCCATTTAGTACATTATAGGAAGTATGATAATATAAGCTATTTAACGAAACTCAGCATTACTTTATTCCAGTCAATGAAGGGTAGGGTAGGGATCCAAGGTCAGGGGTAGGCTTTAAAAAAAGCTCAGCTTAGGGACCCAGGTGGTAGACAATCTGTCCCTGGTGGCAGTGGTGGTGGAGGGACAGGTTATAAACTGAGGCATGAATAGAATATTCTTCTCTCTCTTTACATTGATGATTGTGTGTAAGCACCTCATTATTTCCAAGCATATCTCTCCCTTACTCATTCATACACACACTCACAAATACACACACACACACACAAATAAAAGAAAACTTTTGCCAAAATTCAGTTCTTGGGGAGAGACTGTCAATGCTGCCAGTGTTTGTTCAGAAAAGATCCCATCCGCAATAGAAAAACAGATTCCATTAGTAGTAATAGACTCCATATGCCATTGCAACACAAAATAATGAATCCTGAAAGAAAGAAAAGAAGAAAATTAATTTTTACACTTTTTTATTTTGTTCATTATGCAAGGCAACAGACGTACAGTATTGTTTTAGAGTTAATCTATGATATCCGTACTTTGAATAAATGAATCACTGTAGCCCACTCGTGTATCAGAACTAGTAAAAAAAACTTTAAAAAAACAGATCTTCTATCTAAAATCATCTAAAAAATATCAGTGCAAGATTTGTGCTATGTACGTATAAAATCATCCAAAATGAATACAAGAATTTTAGTTAACTATATCTTACAATAGTTTATCAAATTACTGAGTTAAGATAGTGTCAGGAAAGACAGCTGTAGGTTTACTCTTTGCAAAACAACAGGTATTTACCTGTCATCTTAATATTTTCTGTTTCAAGACACAAAGTCGGGGGCGGGGTGACAATTTCTATTTGATGGGTTAAATGATACTTACTGGCTGAAAGGGAAAAATTTGGGACAAAAAGAGAATTGTACCAACTTTTGTTTGGACAATCAATTCTCTTTATCCAATTTTTTATGTTATCAACAAAACATTTCAGCTGATCCATTATTCAAATCAGGTTTTTTTCATTTACTTTTAGTATTCCTAAATGAAGCCTTTCACATCGAATTGTTCTAGACAAAATGATGAGTAAATGGTGAAATTTCATGACCCCTGCCGCTATTGATAAAGCCTGTATGCGTGATATATATATATATACATACATATATGTGACAATTTATTAGGAAACCTTACATAGTGCGAATAAATAAAGAAATGAGCATCGTTCAGTGATTGAACCTGTATCAATCTTGGAAGCAGTGTTATAGGCAGGCTCTGCTCTTACTGAGCTATCAATGCTCTCATGGCTAGGTAGGAATTTGAAATGCAAATCATATTAATCATTTCCTTACTTGACGATCTTTAGCCACAATTATGTATGAAATATTAGTAAATGGAAGATTATACATACATAGCCAACCATTTGGATCAACTTAAAAATTGAAGAAACCTCTGTCAACAATATTGATTGACGGTTTCTAATAATGTTATCTCAGTTTTATATTCATCCATAGTTTTACTTTGAGTTTGTCTTGGCCCGTGAGTCAAAAAAAACAAACAAAAAAAACATGGCTATCTGGCTCACTTCCCAACAAGTTTGCTGACCCCAGGCTTAAAGTGCACCATGTACAAAGAATGAAGAAGGTAAATTATCATAACAGACACAAAACTGGAGACAGAAAGTGAAGAGCCTTTAAGAAGAATTTATGCCTAGTTGAATGTGGATTGACGGAGGAAGGATGCTATTATTTTTGGCAACGATGGAAGTTTCACAATTCATCCTGGATGATTGAAATGATTGAGGAATTTCCTTTTTTTTATATTACTTGGAAGAATCATCAGATAAACTATAAAACATCTCTGTCCCATTCTTGGTTAAATTCTATCATTTATTTAGATGGAAGACTTTAAGAAATTGGCAATCCTGAAAACTTTGGCATTCATTTTCCTCTCTATGTGTTTTCCTAACATCTCAAGTCAATAGAAATGGTTGCTGTGCGATCATTAGCTCCAATTCTTTGCTTGAAAATTACACAGATGCAAAGAAAACATTCTGGACGTCTTCACGGCAACAAGAACCGACAATGATGGTAACACAGATGCAAATAAAAAGGGCAAAAGTTGAATCGAGAAGCAGAAAAAACAAAAGATCAAATGACAAAATGCAGAAGAGAAAAACCAAAAGGTTGCCATTTCAAGTGCTTCAGAAACATTTTAAAATCAAGAAACGAGAGAATAAATAAACATTTCACTTTCTATGCAACCAATTTTGGTTTATGGTTTTTTTCTTGTTAGTTTTTGGAGGCCAATAAATGGAAAACAAGTCCAAGCTGAAATCAGATCAAGAGACGAAGGAACTGCATTCCTGGATAACACTGGCGTCTCATCTGCTGAGATTCAGTGAGATCGTAAACATTTTACTTGCACAGACATAAACAGACATGTGGAGCTAAAAATCATCTATATCACATTTCAAAACTCAACTTTTCTTTTATATTTATTATCACGTAGAACCAAAAACTCACTAGTTAATACCTGTTGCTTTGCCAATGGTATACCCAAAGCTGTGTTTTGTGTCAGTATGCTTTCATAGAAACTAGCGAATACCCTTTGCTTTGCTAACAGTATACCTGAAGCTGTGTGTGTTTTGTGTCAGAATGTTTACACAGTAATTTGAAAGATTAAGACAAGGTATTGTTAACTAAAATTTTTGCATTCATTTTGCATTCAACTTGAAATAGCTAAAAAGCATGAACATACACTGGTTGGCCTGGGGCTTTATTGTTATCAGATTAGATTACATGAAGTGATTTTGGATCATAATACTGAATGGAAAAAAATCTGCTACAAAATGATTGTCTTCCATTACATAGAACAGAGTTAATTGTTCAGTTCAATATTTATCAAAGAGGGCGAGGTCTTTACATGAAAAAAAATATATCTAGTAATTTTTTTTACAATCTTTTCATAAATTCAGTAACCAAGGAGTAAATACCGAAAGTTTTATTAAATCAATTAGGGATTTGAACAAGAAAAGAAACTTGAATCAAGTTCTTTCTCTTTGCCAGAGTTGCCGACTCAAGATGGTGGGACAGAGGCACAGACATGTTTTGAATTATAATATAGATTACAATTTACACCTATAAGAATTAATGGAACTTACAGTGAATTCGAATCATGAGTTGAATGTTTAAATTATTCATTTATTAAAAATGTCTCTATGGGTACGTCAATATACAAATTACATTAGAAATGCATATTTAAGATTAAAATACACATTAAAGCAAGTGTTAAATTATGTATGAAACTTAATAAGAAATTAAAAGCATATCACTAGAGAATTATTTACCGAGCACATTTTATTTTTCCTAAATTCTCCTAGAAATTTAAGCTAACTTTAAGAATTGCCTCATCAATTGATTTTCTATTCCAGATAATGTAAATTTGTCTGAGGTATTTTGAAATTCTTTATACTTGTACTATTTATTACATAAATAGGTAAACTATTCCAGTATTTTAAGATTCTCTACAAGAAAAAGAATCAATTTGTTTTGCTACTTTTGTTTTTGCAATGGATTTAGTTCATAGATTTCTTGTCCTTTCTGACTCATTCACCACTGGACATCCATAATTCATAAAATCCATTTAATATCTTGAGAGTTTCAATCAGGTCATCTGTTGCCCTCCTCTCAAACAATGTAGTCATACCTGACTTTGATAGTCTATCCTTAAAACTTAAATCACTCATGCCATGTCTCTTTCTGATGAATTTTTTCAGTATGGCTCCAATGTCAAAATCAAATTGCAATTACCATCTCTAGTCTATGGGGCCAATGCCTGTTTACAATACTCTAAATGTGGTTGTATTATTTCTTTATGAATCTTCAGCATAACATACTGATATTTTCATAGAATATTTCTGCTAACCCAAATATAACCAGAAGACCGAGGAATTTATTTGACTTTAACTGGTCAGGAACCCATGCTGAAGAAGAGAGAAAGATTTTTATTCTAATAATTTTACAAATTCCTGCTATAATTTTACTTCTTTTCAAAACAAACCGAAACTGACAATTCATGGAAAATAGTCTACTTACGTTCATGTAAGTTTACTTACATTCATATATGTGTCCACAGCAAAATTATCTGTGTCAGAATCCCAGAATTTCCGGCATGATAATCTAATAAAAGAAAAAGGTACTTTTTGTATGAATTTTGTTTAACAGTGTTTTAACTCTTACATTCATACAAAAAAAAAATAAAATGTCAATTTTGACTATTTGGTGAATTTTCATTAGAGAGTTCCACATTCAATTACTAGTGTTAATCATAGTATGTAGTTTAGTCAGACTATTTTCATCTTTTATCTTGCCCTTGTTCTTTCACAAAATTTCGGACATGAACTCTCTGGTCTTCTTCAGGTATTATTTGTTGATCACAATGTACCACTGACATTGCAAATCAAATCCAGTAACACAGCAGCTCGGAGGTCGGGGAGAGAGATCCCAAAACAAAAAGATATGAAAAAACTAAATGTGACATGCCAGGAAGGTGGAAAGAGCATGCATTGCAGGAGCCAGTCTCTCCATTCCAGAACAGGAGGCACCCAGAGAAGACAGGAAGGTACATGGCTGAAACGTTGTAAGAATATAAACAATAAAGACAAGGAAAATAGTCCAATAGAACTATATACAATGATAAGAAAAAAGTATATGCACAAAAATTCTTCCAGTGGATCAAAAAATGATTTCAGAAAGAAATTGGGATCATTTGTAAATCAGAAGAAAACATTTGAAAAAAATTGTTTTTTTTTAAGTCAGAATTTCATGAAAAACAAAGAAAAAATTGACTAAAAAAAGTGGAATAGATATTGGCAAACTGTGATATTTAGGTGAATATGAGTGTGACCAATGTAATGATATTTGGCTGAATTTCTTATTGCACAGTGACAACTGAGCAGATAATTTCTTTGACCAGGAAAGACCCCATCAGTCAAAAATCAGATAATTCTAATAGTTTAAGAATACACTCTTCCATTCATCTTTTCACAAAAATCCTGTGGAATTTCAGCAGAGATTGTATCTAACAATTTTTAAATCTAGTCCTCAGTAATATGAACAATATCTTTGAATTTCTCCAGACTTTTAATATATTTATCCCTCTAGATTTTTTACACGTACCCAGGCAAAGCAATCAGAGTGTTAACATATTGGGAGACTGTGTGGGTGAGTTTGCAGTTTTAATTTACATTGAAGTTCATGTATCAAGAATGTCTAAATAATGCACTTATTAGTGTAATTGCTTATGCACTGCAAGCACACTTATTGTACTTCTATGAATTTTTTTTCTTCTTTTCTGCTCATTTCTGGCATTGCTTCCCCACCTACAGTTTTCAAGATAGTAACGCCATTCCAATGCTAATTGGTGTATGCATTGCACTTACATACAGTTTTGAAAGAAGTTCACTTCTTTTAGGTTTTACAGGGAGGTTCTATTTACAATGTAACTATAAGGCTATATCAGACACATACTATCTGCCATTCGTCTTGTTTCGAAGTATTTGCTTACTTCCCTTGTGAAGGTTGCCAAATTATTTACACTAGTAATATTTTTGTGCTTTATTAAAATTTTGGTTTTGGTTTGTTTTGTTTTTGTTTTTGTTTTTTTGGGGGGGAGGGGGTGCTATTTTGCAGTGCAATCACATTTGCTGTTCCTGAAGGAACTGCAGGTTGTAATTACATCTGACATTGAGTTTAGCATCAATAAAACAAACTGTATTCAGAAAAAAGAATGGAAAATAAATTGATTTTTTAGTGAGATGAAACGAATTGCTTTCTGGAAAGACAAATCAACAAGAAACAGAACTCATTTGCAGGTTATTTCTTTAAACCACGCACCATGTGGTCACCATTCATAAAACCAGAATCTAGGCATTGTATATATATATATATATATATATATATATATATATATATATATATATATATATATTTAAATGTATGTGTATATATATGTATATATAAAATCCAAGATGTTGGCAGGTATTTTCTAATTCAAAGTCCATTTCATATCATTAAGATAAGTTTGATGAGAAAATAAAGCTAATGTCTGTTTTGCTTGAAAAAAAAGATGGATCCTCAGCGTAAAGGCATTAACATTTCATCAGAAACCCAAGTAGCACACCTGTCTAGTTTGGCAATATAGAAAGATTTTTATTCACAGAGATGTGGAGTCACGTAGCAGTTACCAAAAGATTTCTATGAAGTGCTATAATGGTTACTGGGAAAAGAAAGAATTGTGAACTGGGATTGAGTTCCTGCTGAGGCTGCTTACGTCCACTTCACAATAATACTTTTCAGAAAGGCATGAATCCACCGAGCTATGGTTAGATAACAGGTGAGTTGTGCAAGGCAGTCTATTTATATCTTCAATGTCAAAATTCTGTAAAACTATCGAATCAATTTAAACAAAATTCAACAGGTTGAAATGTGAAAACATTTTATTTGGAATAAATAAAAAAGATAATCTTCAAACTAAACTTTTTTAATGTCTTTACATTTTCATGATATTAAAAGTCTAATTCTGTTCATCTGTTTGTGACATATGAGTAGATTAAACAGTGCATTGTGGCAAGAGGTATTGCATTGACATAATGCAAAAAATCAGGGGATTTGTAACTTATTAATAATAGTGTTGAGTCTGGATTTGCATTGATCTCTATTCATATTACAATGATCAATTTGTCAAAGGAGGTAAGTATTCAATGTTTAAAGGGTAGTCTCCCTTATTTATTTGCAAATGTATAAAAATCCTCGTTCATTCTGGTCACAACTGATTACAATAACTTTCTCTCGAAGGGTGAGCTAAAGGTTACAGGGTTTTTGAGTAAGAGTTGAAATATTCTCTACAAAGAGAAGACCAGAGCATATTGGAAAGAGCAAAATGATTGGCTAAGAGCATTTCCTGCTTTTACATAAGGATCCAAAAACAAAATGAAGAACAGATGCCCTCAGTGTTTGGTTTCAATCGGATTTGTCTACAATGTTAAATATGGTCAACACTAATACTACAAAGACTGATGATAATCACTGAATGATTAATAGCTGAGCAATGGCAGATCATCGTCAGCAGCAGCAGCAGCCATTAAAAAGTCCACACCTAGATAAAACCCTTCTTCCATAACTAGCTTGATTGTGCTAATCTCTGTCACATCTTCCCAGCGAACTTTTCTATTTCATCTCTATATCATGTGTCTGGTCTTTACCTACTGTGTTTGCAGTCCTACGGATATCAATCAATTAACCTTCTGCTCTATCTGTTGTCACTTCTTTGTTGCTTAATCCTTTGTACAATGTTCTTCACTTTGATCCTCTCTCGGATCCATATTGATCTTTCTCTATCACTAATCCTGACATTGCTTTCTCAATTGCCATCTGCACTATTCTGGGTTTGTTTTTGGGTGGATTTGTAAGTTTCCAGGTTTCACACCCTTGTGTCATAGCTGATATTATGCATTGGATCAATACTTTACATCCTGAGCATAGTGACTCTTTGTTTATCAGTACGTCTCTACTTATATCAAATGCTTTCCCCTCCAATTGTTATGAGTAGTCTTATTTCATTTCTGTGGTCTTTTTCTACTTTACACTTAATCTAGGTAAAGGCTGTAAGAACAAATTCCTTTCGCTCTCATTTGTTCTGCTTCTTTTCTAAATGAAGAGGACATTTTCATGAAAGTTCAGCGGGTTTTTCCATTCAATGTTATAAAACTAACCAAAAGAATATGGAGAATCCCCAAATTGGATGGGAAAATCTGAAGCAAATACCAAGAAAGGATTTCCAAAATTAGTCTGGTAGTTGGACTCAAAGAACTCCAAATCCAGGATTGGTAAAGCAAGGTGTGGGTGGATGTGGGTTGATGGGGAAGTGACTCTTCATATTGCTTAACTCAGAAAACAAGAACTTTGTTGCTATGGGTTACACATCTGTTATTATTCTTGTTAAGGGGAATTAGGAAGGGGGAAGGCAAAAGAGAGAGACAGAGACAGAGAGAGACAGGGCTTCTTTAAGATGAAAAGATGATGGGGAGAACTAGGATGAAGAGGGAAGGAAAAAAGATGATGAGGGGGAAAAAACATAGGAAACCAATGGGATAAGGAATAATAAAATAGACTCAATTAAGGAATAAGAGTTGAAGACAGTAGGAGTAAAGGGGGGGAAGAGGAGGAAGAGTAGAAGTAGAAGGTAGGAAAAAAGGAGAAAGAAGGAAGCAGAGGGCAGAAGATGAGGAGGAGACAGTGTTAAGGAGGAGGAGGAGAAAGAAGTAGATTAAGAGGGGGGGGTTAAAAGAAGGCTGTAGGGAAGAGTGATAGGATAGAAAGAAGCAGAATAGGAAGTGGGAGAAAGGAGGCAATGGAGAAGAGGGGGGAAGAAATAAAGCAGTAAAGAAGAAGATGAGGAAGGGGGAAAGTAAGAAACAAAGAAAAAGAGGAGGAAGGGAGAAAGAAAGAAACAAAGAAGAAGAGACAGGAAGGGGGAAAGAAAGAAACAAAGAAGAAGAGACAGGAAGGGGGGAAAGAAAGTAACAAAGAAGAAGAGGAGGAGGAAGGGGGAAAGAAAGAAACAAAGAAGAAGAGGAGGAGGAAGGGGGAAAGAAAGAACAAAGAAGAAGAGGAGGAAGGGGGGAAAGATAGAAACAAAGAAGAAGAGGAGGAAGGGGGGAAAGAAAGAAACAAAGAAGAAGAGACAGGAAGGGGGGAAAGAAAGTAACAAAGAAGAAGAGAAAGGAAGTAGAAAAATAATTGCAGAATGAGCAATAATCTTTATATTTTGTTTATTTTCTGAAAGTTTTTTTCAAGAATAAATTGCAAACAGATTTAGAGAATAAAACAAAATAGAAACAAAAAAAATGAAAATCACCAACAAAAATTATTTTCTGATTCAGAGAGACATTTTTTGTCTATATGAAGGAAGAATGAAACACTTTTCTATTTAGTAGAGTCTTTGTTTAGATTGTGACACATAAATATTTCTCTCAAGATGTCAACACCTTCAGTCATTATTATTTCACTTGTTTATCCATGCTATCAAAAATTGACATATATGTTTATGTAACTTTGCAATAGCATTTGTATGAATAGAATATTAAAAACGTAATGTTGCTTTTCATTTTCTTGTTTATGTTCAATATTTCCTGAATACTAAACTAATCTGAAGATAGAATTCAGTAAAGATTCAATTTATCAGGTTTAATGTAACATAAAATTCTATTCTGCTGACGTCACTGATGGTGTAAGCATGACAGATGACATCTGCACATTGCTAATTATTATACGTGTTGATTACCGCAAAAGGCGAAAAAATGATGAGTCATCAATATCTGGAGGGTTTATTGAAATGAGAAGCGAAAATGTTCTGACGATTACAAAAGCCTAAAAGAGGGAACACATTTTCTTTCATTCTTTGCCACAATGACACCAAACCTTCTGATGTGTGAAGTTTTCAATCAAAATTATCAGATAACTGAATCTATGATATGATTCTGCTTGTTCCCATAATTCCCTTTGGGCTATGTGTATACACATTTTGGAACCAGCACACATTTTCTTCCTGAAACACTGTACTGTCTTGTAATCTCTCCATGTAATGTTGAGCATAAGGACTCTGAACCCTTCTAGCTCCAAAAAAGAGGAAGGGAAAGTGATACCTGCTCATCCAAACTCTTTACAGCCTGCCTCAAGATTATCTTCCAAAACATGGACTGGGAAAATAGAGGAATCAAAATAGACAGCAAATATCTGAGCAACCTTAGATTTGCAGACGACATCGTCCTTTTTGCAGAGAACCTACACAACTTCCAACTATTGCTAGATGAACTAAATGAAGAAAGCAAAAAAGTCAGCCTACACATGAACTTCAATAAAACGAGAATCATGTGCAACAATCATATTGAGATTAAGAACATAACTGTCAAGAAAGAAAATGCAAAACTCAGGGAGGTAGACCACTACATCTACCTAGGACAACGAATCTCCTTCAGATCCTCAAAAGAGGAGGAAATCAAGCAAAGAATCACTCTAGGATGACAAGCCTTCGGCAGAGCAATCTCAACTTTCAAAAACAAGACGATCCCAATAATCTTAAAAAGAAGAGTAGACAACCAATGCATTCTCCCGATAGTCACTTATGGAGCTGAAACATGGAACCTAACCAAGAGACAGCCCTGCAAACTGAAAAGCATGCGACATGCACATAAGAGAATCATGCTTGACGTCATATGGAGAGATCACAAGACAGTACAGTTAAAGTTCTAATCCACCAAAATTGCTCTGACCATTGTTCGTATGTCATTGGCCTCAGCTATCACTAATACTTCACCATTATTTGTATTCAAGATCTAAACCTATTGAATCAACACAAAACAGTTTGTGATAGTCTTCCTCAAATCCTTTAACATTATCAACAGCTTGAGCAACACTATGTACTAATTCAAAACTGTACTTGGAAATTAGTGTAACTTCTTGGGTGGACGTTACTACCGTTTAAAGTTCACAATAAAAACAGATAATAACTATTTACATTGAGTCTGAAAAAAAATGATATTGCATTAGTAGATATTTTACTTTTAGCATCACTCTCCAGGCTGTAAAAAAAAATTACATTCTATGAGTAACAATCTAATAATTTGTTTTCATACCAATTCTAAATTGCTATAATATGGTTTGACTTAGTTGTGTTTATCAAAACATTTTATTTTGCACCAAGGGGAATGGTGGTAAATGCAAATGATTCTATGTTTCACTCTGAAAGATTAAAAAGTAAAACAGGTCTGGTTAGTCACTCAATAGATACAGTCATATGAGCAACATTTTTTTGCCGTGTTGGGGGTGATGAATTAAAAAATTGGAAAAAAATTTGGTTGATCAATGAATAAGTTACTACTCTCACCTTTGCTCGGGTAGTGATCACAGAAAAAAAATCTGAATTTTCAAAAAACAAGTATGAATGCTACCAGACACAAACTAAGGTACCAGTTTAGCATGAACTTACATTGCAAATCGAACTCCCCCATTAAAATTTCCAAAAGGGGGTGATTAAAAAAAAAAACAAACACATTTTTGTTGATATAACAAAGAGTGAATGCTTAAATTTTCAGACCTCTAGCCCCATCACAGTACAGCCTGTATGTGCGATCTGTTCCAACATATCCAGCCAGACCAACTTGAAAACTGAAGAAATGTATGTTGACAGTTTTAGCAGAAGTTTCATTCAGTTTCTAATTATTTAAAACAGAGACTGTTTCCCTCATATTTAAGGCTTTTTATGCTTGTGGTGTTGGCGTTCTAAGCTACAGACTCGGTACTTGATACATTGCGGATTTATTCTTCGGTAAACATTTCTAAAAAGATACAAGTATAAAAAGCCAAAAAGTTATTTATATTGAGACAATCAGGAAGAATTTTCACTTGAGGATCTTTAAATTTAGAATAGGAACTGATGAGGTGGATATCATAGATTTTACGAGTACATAAACAAATGTGGACATATCAGGTTGTAAAAAAATAATTAATTTATAATTATATAATTATATAATTCAATTTATTTAGAAACACAAACATAGAAGGGATCAAAGATATACTTAATCATTGATATACTCTCCTTTGCTTTTAATGACCTTATCTATCAACAAGTTTCCTGATACCAGATTTATGAAATTCCTTTGACTCTGACCTAAAACAAGAGACTAGTTGATTTTCAACCTCTCTTAAAATGAGTTATTGTCAATCAAAATGATTTTCCAAACTTCTAAACAAATGATAGTCAGTTAGAGCCAGATCAGGACATTATGGAAGATGAATCATTTTTCTTCTCAGGCAACCATTTATCGCTTGAGTAGTACAAGGACATGCATCATCATGATCAAGAATGCTCCCTTTTTCTCTTCACTGAGGACGGACATTTTCTCCACTTCAAATGCTGAAGTTGCCGCCAGTAAACTTCAGCTGTAATTGTGAGAAACCATAAACAAAAACTGTTAAGATAGGTTTCTTCAATTTTCTAGATGGTCTGGCTGTATGTATCATGGGTACATGCTGCAGCAATGGAGCTAGAGGGCTAAAAATTTGAACATTTATTCATTATTATGTCGACAAAAATGCTTTTGTATTGCTTTTTTTAAATCTCATCTTAAATAGGTTTTTAGTGGGGGTTCAGTTTGCAATGTGAGTTTATGCAAAATTAGTCCCTAGTTGGTACCTGCTTGATTTTTGAAAATTCAAACTCTGTAGTGATTGCTGACCAACGAAAGGTGAGAGAAGTAACTTATCCATTGATCATCCCTTCTTCCAATGTTTTAATTGATCATCCCCAACACAGTCTCCTGCCAAAATGCATTGATAACATGTTTGATTATCATTTAAAAAACTCAATAAGATCTTCTTCAGATGGAGGTCAAAGGTAGGCTGAGACACAGGTCCATCATTGGGACTG
The DNA here is from genome assembly GCA_963457665.1 of Thysanoteuthis rhombus. Taxonomy (NCBI): domain Eukaryota; kingdom Metazoa; phylum Mollusca; class Cephalopoda; order Oegopsida; family Thysanoteuthidae; genus Thysanoteuthis; species Thysanoteuthis major. Next base: position 42,122,079 of record OY735236.1, read on the forward strand.
AGCCACTGACAATGGTGCTTAGCATTTTGCATTCTTCTGGAGCTGCCAAGAGTACAGTGTTTCATAACAATAAGCATTTTGCTGGCAATGTGCTCAGAACACGGCCTATGTGTCAATCTTTGACACAGTTCCTAGTTTATTCAAACTACAATTAATAGTAAAACGGTCAACACTGAATTGTTTGCCAAGTTCCCAGACTGTAAAAGCAAGGTTTGTTGCAACTATTGGCACAAAAGAATCAACTGAACTTTTACTACAACCTTTTTAGACGGAGAAAGACTGACATGTCAACCAAGTTCACATGAATGTCAGAGACAGAAAATGTCTTAAGTAGATAAATCATTTATTTCACTCAAGCAATAACCCGACTTGATGAAATTCAACGTTTGCAATTAGATGCGCTTCAAGTCTAAGAGACAAGAAAGAGAAAAGCCTGTTGAATACTTCAACCAAAGTCAGGCAAAATCCTCCAGAAACCAAAAGTCTTCAACAGGACATTGAGACTTTCCAATGTTGTCTTTAAAGACTCTCTAAACTTCTTGGACGACAAGAGAACATTTTTTGGCAAATGTCTTCATGAACAAAAGGAATTCTAATGAACTCAACAGGCCTTTCATTTTGGCAAATGATGCCATTTCTCCCAGGCAAAAAAAAAAAAAAAAAAGATCCAATTACAATGAGATTATTTGGGAAAAGTTTTGTAAATAAAAAACAATTTTTCGAAGGAAGCAGCCAAAATTCTTGAGTTTCAACAAAGAACGAAACAGAATCCATGGAGGATAAAAATAGTTGGTACAAGAGTTTTTGGTGAAGAGAATTACAGACGGCTTCTCAGATTTGAGAGAGTTGGAAAAACGACAAAGATTTTCTGCTCTTGACTAAATTTTTTTTTAATAAAACACGATGGGAAAAAAATACGCTTTCATTTTATGCCTGTTGCCAAGGATACACTAACATCCAGATACACACACACATAGATGCATCCACCCATATACACACATAGATGCACACACACACACACGTGCATACATACACACCTACCCACATAGGTGTACACAGACACACATAGACACAACAACAATGAAAAAAACTGCTTCTTGCATTTCATCTTATTTCTGAGATAAATTTATGAGAGAATTACCCAGGGAGTCGACCAGAATATAATAATCTTTCTGGTCTGCAAATTATGTAAGAATCAACCAAAGGAGAAGCGAGTTTGCAGAAGAATAAATAACATCATCTTGTAGAGTTCTTGAACAGAACTTATTTTATTATTAGAATCCATCAACCAAAAAAATATGTTTCTTCAGTTTTCAAGTGGGGCTGGCTGGTTGTGTATGTACAGCAAGTACAACCGACATCAAGGGAGCTAGGTGCTCAAAATTTTAACATTTACTCCTTCTGTCTAGAAAAACTGTTTTTTGCTTTTGGGAAATTTTCCCCAAAAGAAGTTAGGGGGGGGGTCATTTCACAAAGTAAGTTTATGCTATATTTTTATTTTAAATTTGGATTTTTTATTGACGCAACAGAAGGCAAGATAAGAAAGATATTCTTTGATCACTCTTTTCTCCAAGTTTTTTAATTGATCACCTTCAATATGACAAAGGAAAGCACAGAAAGAAATCAGACCTGTTGAAAAATGGAGAAAAAAGGGGAGGTAGCAAAAAAAATGAGTTTGTCATTAAAGATTGAATGTAAAGATAAAAAAAGAGAAAGTTGTTCATACTTGACGGCCTGTCCTCGTTGTTCTCCAATGTAAACTTGAACAACAATTTTGTATCGATCATAACCAAGATCTGGAAGCAAAAAAAAGAAAGGGTCAGATTACAACAACTCCGAGAAGGAAGATTTGCACGGAAGAAACAAATTGGCTACAAATACAGGCATCCCTACCCTCACTTTTTTTGTCAACTCAGATAGTATAAGTCCGCTCAGGTACTGTAATGGTTACTGTAATATCACACAGAAGGTCCTGGGTTCAATTCATGGTAAGAACAAAGAGGGTGGAAAATTCTTCATTAGGAAAAATTTCCCTTTGCACTCAGCAGCTAATTGAGTACACCTTAAGCTATGCAATTAGAATGAAGGTTTCCCTTCTGCAGACTTGCATCCTGCCAAGGCCTTGGTCATAAAACTTATGGGTATGAAGTCCTTATCTCAACCAGACTTGGGACTTGTAAGGATCCTTGAACAGATACATGCATAAGAAACCGGGACTTCATCACCAGCCATCATACTCCGTTGGGGGTTGTCTCTTCAAAAACAGGACACTCTTTTACTACCATATTTGAAAGTTGACTTTTCACCACTTTTCACTTTTGCTGCTACATAAGATGGGCTTTCAATTCATTCAAAACTATGTAAATATTACACTGCATCTACTGTGCTGGTATTATGAATAGGGACCTATCTACAGAAGCTTGATATGGAAAGTTATGGAGCTTGGATGAGCCGAAGTGAGCAGTAATCCATGTAAACCATTTGTCTTATAGAATAATGAACACAATACTGGTAAGACAAAGAGGAAGTGGGTAATTGATCTTTTTGTGGGTTAATGTTGCAGAGCAGCAAGTCTGCAGAGGGAATATTCCATTGAGCCATAGTAACATTTGAAGATTTGCATGTTGGAATATTTGTAATTGGAGAAGGTGTAGTTTATGAAGAACGAGATTCACCAGAAATCTGCATCTTCTCAAAGTCTAACCTTCACCTTTTCTTAATCTTAATGTAGAAGTCAGGATGCTTGGCATTTGCAGAGCTTTCCAAATGCCGCAAACAAAAGCGAACTTGTTCATCAATTTAACTAATAATCAAACCCAAAATCAGAGAATAAAATCTCACAGAAAAAAAAATGTCCAATTTTTGCTTTTTGATAAAGGACTTGATTTAAACACATTCATTGCTACCTTGGACACAGCGCAACAAAATAAGCATGTCCTCTGCTGAGAAACTGCAGCTAATGCATTGTCAGAGGTACTTATATTGCCTTCAATCAAACCATCAAATAGATGCAGATGTGCATCAGAGACAATATACAACATACCTCAAGATGCACACACGCATCATGAGGCAGTAAACATGCTCACCTCTAAGCATAATCCAGAATTTGAATTTGTAATATTTCCTTAGTTTTCTTCCTCTTGATGACAGTCAAGATTTTGTCAATCTAAAATAAATCAACCCAATGAACTCCAATTAATGAGACAAGTGGAATGATAAATCAGTTAGCCCATGCCATTCATCAAACCTTTAGTCCCTTAAATTTAGGGCTCATTAGATTCCCTTTGCTCTTAGATAAGCCACATAACCGATTTGATGAAGGAATAAAGATATACAAAGTAGGAGAGACACTTCAAACTATCATACTCTGAATGTAAAATGGTGAAGTGTGTTCATTCTTAGAAATACTTTGTATTATGATAGAATGTATAGATTTGTTTCACATAAGTTTCTGCTGTTTACCATAAGGAGAGCCAAGATCCTTTTTGTTAAAAAAGTAATTCCATTTTTAGTCATTTCTCTTACACAGGAGAGTTCACTTCTGCCAAGGAAGCTGTCATATTTTTTTTTGATGGGGAAACAAACTCCTGTGTGTTTGATGTTATGAAGAGAATAAAGAGTTGTATGTAATCTTCTGTTGTTTTTAATTCTATTGAGTTTGTTATATACAAGGTTTTCATTTTTTCAAGCATTTAATCATTATTCATTTTTAAGGCATTTGCCGAGCCTTCTAACATTTATGGGTTCCATGCACATGCCAATGACAAAGATACTCAGCATCAAAGTTCAGACAAATTCTAAGTGACTCTTGGGAAGTAGTTGATGAATTATTTTCATTTGGAGGGTATTTATAGCCAAAAGTACATACAGTCTTTTTGAGTGTTACCTAAGGTGGTAATTTCCACATTTTGCAAAAGGAGGACATCCAGACCAGTATTTCCCAACCAGGAGTCCATGGACCCCCACCCCTTTCTCTGGGAAGAGGTATTACTGCGGGTCTATACACTTAAATACCAAATGAGCAAACCTTCCAAAAGCCTGGGGTCAGCGGGAAAATTCATTTGATCCTCATTCTGATCCACTCGGACATGTTGAACATAAGCATACACGCGGCTCATCAACAGCATTGACAATGGCAACTAATCAAAATATTTGGGAGCTTTTACTGGAATGGATGCTCATGTGCATCAGAGTCAATACACAACATTGCACTTAATAATGATAGAAATATGTTAAGGGTAGTTTCCAGTTGCAACAAGTTCAATATTTGAAGTACTTTATATAAGTTTTTTAGTCATACCACAAAAAGCAAGACAAATTAACTTTGTGATATAATCATAAGCTGAAAAGTCAGGGAGCTTCCAACAAGAATACATGTGACTAGCACTATGGAAACATTGAATGCATAAATTTCAGTCAGCATACCATTTTCGAGTATACACGATATATCTTATGACTGGCACTGTGATCACCATCAGAATCATGACGCCAGTCACAAATGTAATCATGGCCACTTTTTTTTTTTTGATAAGTTTTTCTTCAATACTTGATCCAAAAGAAGTCCAACAAGGTATAATATAACTTATTTCACTCAGCGTGAGGCTCTTGGCAGCTAACATGTAAAAATATTCCGTCAGTCAACGTGTTAAGTAGAACCTATCTAAAGCTAAAGATCTTTTTTATAAGTTGATATCATTCTTTGCTCTTTTTTTAGTCCTCAAGTAGATGCTATCCAAAGCTAAAATTCCCCACTGCTATGATTCACAAGTAACAAACCTGAATAACAATTTTAGTAAACGATCTCAAATAATAAACACCAAGATTTAAACAGAAAGTCTAATGATTGACATCAAAGCAATTCATTCCAGTCTTGTATAAATAGTTTCCTTATCGGAATGTCTGTAGCTCTTCTCAACGAAGTAAACATCTCTTAGACTGAGACCGATGTGCGATTTCCGCCCTCTTGTGCCATCTCTGCGCATTAGTTTGACATGGTATGCAAATAATTAAATATTTTCATTCAAATTCTATCAAGGCTCCAATTTCCCTTGATAATACAATTTGACAGCATACCCAACCCCCTAAAAACAGACCAGAGTAATCGATACTCTCTGTGTGGGTAGCTGACCATTTATAGGCAGGCCTGACTTAATGTGCAAGTCATGGGTCTGAGACATTAGGACTTTCCAAATACGAATAGGAAAATGAATAAACTAAACAGTGTTTTTTTGAAACAAAAACATGTAAACATAATTATGTGTCAGTAACATACATGGACACACTCACCTTGTTATAATAATGAATCTGTTTTATTCATCAAAGATAATCTGAAACTCTGATGTTGTCTTGGAACTGTTTTTATTTACCTGATTATTTTGAAAAACCTTTTATTCCTATACATATATTTTTCTCACTGCAAAACATAAATAACATACTTTACGAGACGTCAAAGTTTAGCTTGCTATGGGGAACCTAGGGCCCGCCTTGTTTATAGGAAGAAGAATCACATGAGGGATTCATTTTGCATTTTCTTCTGAACAAAATCTGAAATGCTTACAGATTAGGGTAGAGAAAAAAACTAAAAAAAAACAAAGAAAAGTAATCCCATCTGTTTGAAGTTGAATTCAATGTAAGTCTTTTCTGGGGAAGAAGAAAAAAAAAGGATTCAACTAGAAAGCACTCAGAGAGTGCATACCTTGGTCGACATCATTGTCACTAAATTTAGGAGACAAGCTATTCCAATTTAGATACTTTTTTTCAATTTTTCAATTTTAGAAGTCACTCCAAAATTTAAAAAATTATTGAAAAAATTTTCTAATAAAAAATAAACAAACTAATATCTAAATTTGCATAACTGGACAGACAAATTCAAAAAATTGAATGACAAGAGAGACAAGCTTCACTCCTAAATCGATTCCAATTGAAGATGATTACTGCAACTTTAGTATAGTATATATGATAGATAGGTTTTCAGGTAAAGTACATAAGACTTGTCTGTATAGCTCAGTTGGTAAGAGAGCCGCCTTCCAATCACATGTTGATGATTACAAATTATGATAGGCAGATGGATTTTCTATACAAGTCTGGTTTAACGAGATGTGAGAGACAAACTGTGAAGAGTTTACTCCCTTAGGATGGGTGAAGATCATTGTTGTTCTTGTTGGGGGGAAAAACAAATTCAACTTGGACTGGAGTTTGACAAAATTGCAATGCAGTTAAAAACTGAATGAAAATCAGTTCATAAATAGTTACATTGCAGTAGAGGTAACAGTAAAGATTCCTGGATCTGCCCCAAAATTTAACCAATCCAACTTAGTTGGCAGAGGTAAAAGAAAGAATTGAAAGAGGAACAAAAAAGCAAGCAAATTAAACTTAGTTTTGGCTGATTAACTTTTTCTGGCTCATTAACCATAACATGTTGCTTACAGCATTTCCTGCAATAACGCTACTCGAGGGACAAACATCAGATTCACGGAATCTCTCTCCAAATTGTAATTTACTCAAAAATCATCTTTCCTACTTAAAATGAAAACATTTTGACCTTTGGAGTTTAAGCAAAAATGGACATTTCAAATAGCAGGTCTGGTTAATAGCTCAATAGGAACTGTTATATGAACAACGCATTTTTGCAGTATGCCATGTTGAGGGTGATCAATCAATAAATCAATAAAAAAGGGGTGATCAACTAAATAGATTAGTTATATCCTTGTTTTTGTTGGGTGGTCACCAGTAAAATATTCTAAATTTCTCAAAAAAACAGGTTGGATCAATTTAGTATAAACTTACATTGCAAATTGAACCCCTTCCACTGAAAACCTCATGGGAGTAATTTTCAGAAAAACAAGGAATCTATTTTTTCTAAATATGATAAGGAGTGAATGTTCAAATTTTCAGCCCTCTAGCTCCAATGGTGCAGCCTGTATGTGCAATAGGTAGCCAAGCAAACCAACTTAAAAAACTGAAGAAATTCATGCTGACAGTTTTGGTAACAATTTCAATTGACTATTTTTAATATGGCTCTAGCGTTTTATGAAAAAATGCTTTGACTGTACCCCCATCTTAATATGAGAGGAGATTTAGAGGCCTAACCATGATATTACATGTCTAATTCTGATACTCTGGATTTTGCAAGTATTTTGAAATTTACACAGACAAAGAGTTAATCCAACTGGGAACCTTTACAAATGCATAAATAAGCAGATTTTGTGATGAATGATTCAAAGCAAAATCAATATTAGCTAAGATAGACATTATCAAGGTTACCTGTCAATGCTGTCACTCTGTGAAATGTCATCAAAACCGGAAGTTGCTTCGATTGACATTAAAAAATAAACTATCAATGCTGAATCAGCAGGAAATTTCATATTTGCAAAATTTGGATGCTGAGTCAGCAAAACAGCTGACCTGTTCAATTCTGGTTGGTTGATGCAGATTTCTTCCCTCTATAAATATCCCAAGTTTTGGAGATCAACCAGATTGTGGCAAGAGCTGCTGACAGGCAGGTCAGCCCATATGGCAGTTGCAGCCCAACTACAAGAAGACTCATTTGACAGCCACTGAAATTTGCAAATCGAACCTGGACTGAATCTTTGTTCTTTCCAACGATCGTGACAACTAAGTTTGTATCTGACAGATATAGGACACAAGTTTGGAATCTTATTCATAGTCCTTCATGATTGACTTCAATTGAGTCAGTAGTATTTAGATGTCTGAACTAGATTGATCCAAGCTACGTGTTCAGATGTTGGAACACTAATGGTTAAAGGCAGATAATCAAATCAGTAAACCAATTTCAAACTCTGGCTGGGACAGTTCATGTTCACTTTACAGTAATGCACTTGGGAAAGGCATGAATCATCTTTTCCCCTCAGCAATAGAGAGATAACAGTGCAGTTGGGGCTTTTTAGCTTTGGTGTTGGGCTTGCACCCTTGCCCTGTAAAAACCCATTATTACAAAAAAATGATTAGGTCTCCATGGATTATCTGAGAAATAGAGATGAAATCCTCATGCGTCATGCAACATGGGAAGTAACTTTGCTTTTCTTGCATCTTGATATGAAATTTACATTTCAATTCTTACTCACAATCAGCCCATCTCCAACTGGTAGATCAGTGAAGATGCCCAATGATTCGATTATTAAATATTACAGGTCTCAGTAGAAACAGCTTTGTATCTTCTTGGATATTCCCAATGACAATAATCAAATCAGAGGGACATGGAGCCAAATAGGATATTTCTAGCTATACTACACAGATGCTCAATGGTAAAAGGTATCCTAATCACAAGATCAGAACTGCTTGACCCCGTTTTGTCCACGAATTTATATTGCAAACTATACCATTCCCAAAGCAAGTTAAAAATTACGGCAAGCAAATTGAAAATCATCCCAAGAGGCTATGGCTGTCAAAAGTATCAAATGAGAGAAAAATTGCAATATACCACACGGTAACAAATGATAAAGTCTCAGCATTTAGGGCCTTTTTCATGAAGAAAAAATTGCAATTTTGACACATTTTAGTGGTACCTTAAATAAACCTCCAGCTACACCATTTCAGCTATTTATAGGTTACAAACAGATAAATAAGATCAGAATTTTAGTAAAGACAGTTTAGATAGATGGATAAATAGAAATTAAATCAATATCATTGGGTTGAACACCAACTCTGACCAGACCCTATTGATATTCAGTTGCAAATCAGGCGGATTTTTCTTTCAGTGTTCTGTCAAGTTAGCACATTTCAAGGGTACCTAAATTCAATACCTCTGGCTACAAGGCCTTATTTTGGCAACTTAGAAGTCACTAGCAGACTTTTGGTATTATATGGATGCTACTAAGAAGCACTCTCAAAAATTTCATGTGGATTCCAAAAGGTATGAATTTATAGAAAAAATTATGCTATCAAATATAATTATACTGTTTAATTAGTACTTTGGGGTAGAATGAAGGAATATCTGAAGACCAACAGGCAAACATTTTAACCCTTATGCAACATCTATATCTGCGGGAAGAACGCAAAGTATTGTTAAGAGATTTCACAACATTTGACATTTCCAATTAGTTCCATAGCCATTACTGCTGTTGAATAACATTGCTTAACACTGGTTATTAATGCACTACGGGTATACTACATACAAAATTATATCCATTTCAAAATGTTCCTGTTGATGAAATCATCCAGTATTTATTTCATAGATTCACTGAGATAACTAAAAAGCACTCAGAGAGTACACGCAACTACCTAGGCCATGCACTAAAGGCAGAATGAAAATAGAATATTAAAAAGCAAAGGAGAGAATTCAACTGTACTAATATTGAGTTACTTCCCTTGAAATTTAGATTTAACTTTTTCATATCATCAACTGTTAGTTTTCAACCTCTTCAAATTAAATCACTTATGTTATCCATTGTCCACTCTTCAATGAAATTTCATTGAAAACTTTTGAAGATATCATATGGATGGACAGACAGACATAAGTGGATGCATGTAACTCCTCCAACTTTATCGGCAGAGGTAAAAAAATTGGAGAAAAAAAAATGAAAAATATTTTCATTTGTAAATCATTCCATTATTATCTTCATTTCTCTTTCAGTAATCTACTTACCACTAATTTAAGTGGATCTAATATTACTGGTTTTATCTGACGATGTTGGCTAAGTCATGAGAGGTGTAGGAGTAAATCTGCCAATTCCTTCTGCAACTGACGGTGTTTTTCATTTTCTTGATTCCATTCCTTCTGGCTTTTCTTTCTTTGCCTCGAAGAATAACGGTAAGGTATCAGAATTAGTCATCAAGAAGCTTCCAGAAGAATGAAACCATTTCTAAGTTGATGACTAGAACGAGAATTATCTGTATTTGTAAGGTGCAACATGCATTGCTTTTGTGGGATAGGTTTGCAAGGTTAGAGTAAGAAACTGATGCCTGAGAGTAGACCAAATGCCAAGTAGATATGGTACTTTATTACATACATTGAATCACTGATTTAAAATAACAGCAAAAGAGATCTTGGCAATTGCCTTTGAGTTTGATTTTTTAATTAATCACCACTATTAAGAACAATGGTTTAATTACTGTTCCTTGTTTAAGTTATTCATATGTTCTGACATTTATATGTATGTATTGAGTTGACAATAAGGATAAATACTCGTGTCTGAATCAAATTTATTCTAAGATATCTTGCCTTTCAGCTTTACTAAGGTGGAAATTTCAAATGAGATAATTTTATAATGTTCATATATTTCAAGTAACAACATCTCACACAATCATAATACATGAGTGGTTAACGCCAAATAACGCAAAACACATAACCTAGAAAATGCTCTTTAACCTTTGGTCATGCCTCCTAATTTTAATTTTTCAAATATATGGATCTTATTTGAGCATTGTGGTTTCTTTACATTTTTTTAAATACTTGGCTTTTGCCACTCGCATGTTATAATAGCATACATTGTTACTTGAAGTAAACAAACATTTCAATATTGTTTCATTCAAAATTTTCACTTTGATAAAGCTAAAAAATGTTAGTAGAATACATATCCACAAACTGATCATTGATCTAGTAGAAATTTTGCAGACACATCCCTCTCAATGGGTAGTGAAAATGTTTTTTATTAAATTCCCACCCTAAATAGTTTTTCATTGGGGCCTACTATGAAAGTTTATGTTGAATTGGTCATTTAGTTTGTGTCCAAATTTTAAATTTGTACTTATAGTGATCACAGCCCAAGATGGCAAGAAAAATAACATATTCATCGATCACCCCTTTTCCCCTTAATTTATCGCCCTATTGATTGACTAACCAGACCTGTTTTGTTTTTTCAACTTATAAATTAATGATTCAAACAATACTTGTATTTTCATCAAGGCAACAATTTTGCCATAACTGCTACTTAATTTACAAGGTAAACAAAAGTATACATAGGTGGCTGGGAAAGCTAGTTATTAATTCATTTGGAGACAACAGGACAGCTTGAATTATGAAGTTTTATAGCACTTTTCTTTATTTTTAATTAGGGTTTTTACGGCATGGAGTCACTATGCCAATGCCTAATCCTTGTTGCTTACCTGGGCTTGGGATCAGCTATAGCAACTACCAAACTGTACATTATATTCTATCAGCGTAACCTTAACTCCATCTACCCTGCTAGTATTACCCATAGCTGGAAGTAGAAGTGAATTCAGGCCTTTCACAAGGGCATCAGAGCAAAGTGAATGTAAGCAGTCTGAGCCAAAAATCAAACTCAGTCCACCAATTCTATCTTCTTTACAAGTACCTGTTACACCACTGTGCACCTTTTTTTCCTATTGAGCGAGTTTTTTAACTGCAGTAATGCTGACCTGATTAGAGGTAAGCTGTCAACCATGGCTACACAATGCCCAATTGGAATCAGGTGAGGCAAAAACAATTATTCCCTGACGTACTTCTCACACCCACATAACACGGTCAGTTTTTTGTCTTTATGTATGAACAAAGCAGAAAAGTTGCATAGTCACATGAATAACACACATAAATGAAAACCTTTTCTGCTGTTGCTACAAAAAAAACACAGTTAGCATCTTGTGCAATCAAGCTAGGAAACACTCTACTTTAAAAATATTGATTTTTTATAAAGAAGACCACAGTGGCTTTGATGTAAAGAGTTGAACTAATGTTATATTTTCAGAGCTTACAAATCCTTTCATGCCCCTGGGGAAGGCATGTACCAAGAAACTCAATTCAACATGAACTGAAAGTTTATGTAACACTGGCTGAGAAAGCCACAATGGCTTTGATGCAAAGATTAGATCTAATGTTACATTTTCAGAGCGTGCAAATCTTTTGATATTCATCCCCCTGAAAAAAGGCATGTACCTGAAAACCCACACGTGAATACACATTAAGGGGGTAAATTTTGCTTTAAACCCAGTTAGAAGCAGAGCTACAAAAAACAGGAAACATAAAATAGTCAACTTGATACTTCTGAATATTGTTGAAATTGCATCAGCAAAACCTTAAAAACATCCAAGCAGAAAAAGTGAGCATTCACTAAACTATTTTGCCAAGAATTTTGTGAAAGTGAAAAATTTAAGGGAAAATTATTCAAAAGCTTCATAATCTATCATTTCTTCAATAGGTTATATAAGGGTTAAAATATTGATTTAATTACTTTATTTAATCCTCTTCATCCCGGTTAGGATATAAGACCGCAATAATATGATGACATTGAATCCTGTCTTTCACTTTTGTCTGTACTTTGCCCCATGAGGGACCTATCCCTTCCAGTTCAGTCATAAGTGTTGGCTGCCAGATGGTATTTGGCCTGCCTCCCTCTATCTCTCTCTTCCCAGTTGGAGGCCATCTTGAAGCAACTTCAAGTATTCTTTAAATAAAGTGATTTGGCTTCAGTTTCCCATTGGACATATGGTTCTTGAAATTAATGTTGATACTTTTTCAGTAACAAGATGTTGTTTTTCAGGGATGGGTTTATTAGCCCAACACCCAACCGCCAACCTGGAGGACCAGGTGCTGCTTCTTCTCTGACCTCTTGCCTCTAACAGGCTTGGCTTGGCTTAACCTATCATAATTCACAGGGGTCTTAAAACACACCAACATCCAAACCCCAGCACACACACACACACACACACACACACACACGCGCGTCATAAGTGCTAATTACTTTCAATCAAAGCAAATTACAGGCACAAAATATTAATCATTAGTTCAAAAAGTCTTTCTTGATTCTATCCACCTCGATAGTGAAATAGTTAGCACATTTGCCTCACATACAGGGTCCAGAACAAATTCCCCTGTGCACTCAGCAGCTAATTGAGTACCCTCTTAACTGTGTGATTAGGTTGGAGGTATCCCTTTGGTGAACTTGCATCCTTCATTGAGACTAAGTGTCACATCTCCAGCAGTACATCAAAGATGAGCCAACAAAGTTTGGTATTAAAATTTTCCATTTTTCAGCAGGAGACTGGCTACATTATGAACACTGAGGTTTATACTGAAAAGGAGAAAATGTCTATCCCTCATTTGGGTGTGGTTAACAATGTTGCAAGGAGACTCATCACATCAACAAATCTTGACAATAAAGGTCATATTCTGGTGAGGAACAGATTTTACAATTCCGTTATTTTTTTTGACTCCCAATCGAGAGAACTGATCAAACATACCAAAGGTACTCCTATAGCAAGCTGAGATTGCTATCCCAAGGGGAACAATGAATGCCCAAGGAGACTATCATGATTTTTATTATGAGAACATTACATGCATTGTGTGAAATAATCAAAAGCTCATAAACTTTATTTCAAATTTCCACAACGCAGCTGATGTAGTCATTACAAATAGAAGAAACAAAGATGGCTCAGATATAAATTTGAATACCAAACCTCACCTTGCAGTATATGGGTGTGACAAAAATGATTAATAAACCCAGAGACTACTGGTGGCCACGAAAGCTAATTATGAACTTTTCTGTGTGGGTATCATATAATGCATATGTTATTCAGTCTTTTATCACTAACAGACCAAATAAGTATTCATGCGATGTGTGGAACCTAAGCATGAAAATCTGAAGCCATAACCAGCATAAGGGCACAACTTACTTATCCAGTCTTTCTACAGGTAACAAAACAGAAAACATTCAAGTTTTTCATTGCTCAACACTGCCAGTCACTGGTTGGAGACTTGATCTTGTGACATTCAATGCTGAATGAAAGAACATCATGTCCTTCAACATTTTTGTAATATTATCTTACATTTCCCTGAAATTCTCAAAGATGCCTCAGTCAAAAACAACTTGTAGAGTTTGTAATGCATATTTCACCTAATTCAAAAAGGAAAATCCCTGAGTGCCACACAAAAAAACTTTCCTCTTAAAGCTGTCAAAAGTTCTGTCAGATGTGGATATTGCCACCATTATCAAAATGAGGATATACCTATTGGCAAGAACGGCATACCAGAAAGAATTCTATAATCCAACTGTGATGGTATAACTGCACCACAAAAATACAGAGACAGGGACATATTACATTTCTCATGTCAGCAATAATTCAACTCGTGTCGCTAATAATGATTAATTAGAACCAATTATTTTTTCCAGAGATGAGTTCATGTAACCAATCACACGAGAGAATTGTTCCATTCATTTTGGGGCGGGTTAAGGATCTTTCCACAGTTATCTCCCTTGCCTCATAGTTATATATACAATATTGTTAAAGTTTCTAAATTAATCATGCAGAAATTTTGTGGAAGGTTGGGTAATGGTACAAGAGAAAACTGCTTATATAAGTAGATGGATGTAGGAATAAATAAAATCTAAAATTATCTAGATTTTCATGCTATTTCACTGAAAAAATATCTAGATAACTTTTGTTACAGAAGTTAAAATATTTTTTTATCTCATCTACCAAATCATTTAAGCTTCAGTCAAAGTGGAGTTTGACCCTGAAGCAGCCAGTCTTGTTACTTTCTCGCTTTTGATGCTTGAAATTTGCTTTTCTTTTCATATATTTATTTGTAAACAAAATTTCTCATTTGTAACTTCCCACCCCAGCCCTGCTTGGTATTTCTTGACTGACGTTTCTTCATGCCATGTGAATGGATATAGAAAACATTCACAAGAAACAAATGTTTTCTTTTAAACAAAATATTTTCATGTCAGAAAGAAAAGAAGCACAATTCAAAATGGGTCAATGAACAATGTGAAAAAGATTTTGCTTTTATTCAATAATATATAGTGAAAAGACTAGAGAAATACAATGAGTGAATAGAGAAAGGGAGAGGGGGCAGAGAGAAAGAGAGAGAGAGAAGACAGAGACAGAGGAGACAGAGACAGAGAGAGAAGACAGAAAGAGAGAAAAGGCAGACAGAGAGAGAGAAAAGGCAGACAGAGAGAGAGAAAAGGCAGACAGAGAGAGAGAGAAGGCAGACAGAGAGAGAGAGAAGGCAGACAGAGAGAGAGAGAAGGCAGACAGAGAGAGAGAGAAGGCAGACAGAGAGAGAGAGAAGACAGACAGAGAGAGAGAGAGAGAAGGCAGACAGAGAGAGAGAGAGAAGGCAGACAGAGAGAGAGAGAGAAGGCAGACAGAGAGAGAGAGAGAAGGCAGACAGAGAGAGAGAGAGAAGGCAGACAGAGAGAGAGAGAGAAGGCAGACAGAGAGAGAGAGAAAACAGACAGAAAGAGAGAGAAAACAGACAGAAAGAGAGAGAAAACAGACAGAAAGAGAGAGAAAACAGACAGAAAGAGAGAGAAAACAGACAGAAAGAGAGAGAAAACAGACAGAAAGAGAGAGAAAACAGACAGAAAGAGAGAGAAAACAGACAGAAGAGAGAGAAGACAGCAAAGAGACAGAAGAGAGAGAAGACAGCAAAGAGACAGAAGAGAGAGAAGACAGCAAAGAGAGAGAGAGAGAAGACTGACAGAGAGAGAGAGATAGAGTATGTAGAGTGCACTTATATGACTTAGACCTATTGTACCCATTGTGCACAAAAAACTTGAACTATTTTTCTCAAATTGTTCATAGGTATCAAGTATTTTTTCGCATTCAGTCATTATCGAAATGCAAATCTACCATTGCACTTCTCAACCCTAATGATAGGGGAGCATTATCTGGGGGTGGGGGGAATCAGACCAAATGCTCATTACAAATGTGCATGTTCAGAAAAGGCCAGATTTAAAGAGAGCAACCTGTCATAATTGACAAGTAAAATAATTCCACATTTGTCAGTCAAAACTATGGCTAGTATTTTGGTTTTCAATTCAATGTTGCTAATTTAGATATTTTATATCTAAATTTGGATAATTTTAAAGAACAGTAGTTGAAGAAGATAATAAAAACTGAAAAGAGATCTACAATCTTGAATTTTTTATTTATTTTCATAAGATTTCTTGAGAACTGCTGACCTTAACAACTTCAAACTCAACACTGCACTGCCTCATATGCTGACTAATAAATCTGGAAAATGTCAACTTCATATAATAAACTGTTGTCAGGTAATTACACATGCACGCACACACACACACACATTTCTTCAGTAGCAGATAGATGTCATTTTTTAACTTGGAAAGTTTATAACTAACTTTTATGAACTTTGCAGTTTTGTCAAACAAACCAAGAGAAACAAACTTGTTTTTGATTCCCAAATCAAATCGCAAAGAGAAATGTTCCACTACTCGTCATTTCCAAGGTAAGGGAGATTGTAACAATCTATCTATCTAAAGTAGTAACGTATGTATGTTTGTACTCTTATGTTTAGAGAACTATGCAAACCAGATAAAAAATAAAACCATAATCAAATTCAGAACGTCTCAATCTACCTATAGCACACATTTTTGAGTGTAATTTAGAAATTGAAAATTTTACGGAATTTTCACTGATAGGGCAGTTTTTCAGCTAGTTCTCATTAAAACAATAAGCATTTTCATGATTATTATTTTATCATTGGTTTTACTCCATCTCACTGTTGATATTTTTATTTCATGGTCAAAATGTATATCAGGCCAGAGTGTTGTGATAAGAATAGTGTGGTAGAATAATGAAAATGCTTCATCTGAAAGAATTTAAACGATCTCCGCAATTACTAAGTAGCAGTCAAAAATACAGAGTAGAATAAAGAAAGAAAAAAGAGAGAGTGACAGAAAGACAAGATATGAGAACCCTGCCAAATGAAAGCTTTGGTAGCCTAATTGATAAATGTTTCATTCATGAAAGATAAATTCCCAAAGAATAGAATCAGAATTGAGTCTTGTCTAGAGCAACTTCTTTATTTCAAATTCACATAGCTGTAGATTGGGTTGGTTAAAAGTGTTGGGATTAAAATCAACAAAAGAAAAAAAAAAAGAAACTTCTCAAAATATAAGGATGTCACAAGGTGTGGGGTGTTTCATATTTCCAGTGAAATCCAAGCTACATAGCAGCAGACTGGGTTGATGCATTTTATCTTTTTGTTCTTGACATGACAATGAAGAACCCTGCTACAGAAATTACTGTATTTCGGTGGATAAGATGACATTGGAAGCATACAAAAAACACCCCCCAAAATGGTGATATTCCATTGGCTAGATATAATGACCTTAAAATTCTACTCAAAATACCACTTGATTTGTTCTATAATCCAACTAGACCCCCCCCCCCCATTACAAAGTTACCAGTATATCAAACATCTACCCTCAAATGTACCAGCATAGCATCAATATTATCAATAATGTTAGACAGTCCACTAGGGATGATGACCAAGCGCCAAAGGGCAATGAAAATGTGCCTTTGTCAGCCAAGTTGAATACCAATTTTCCATTGATTATTGTAAGTCTTCAAACTCCTCTCCTCATTAAGAATGTATTTATTGTAAGATCTTTTGCTAGTAGATTGCACATACAAAAACACTGACCTCAAAATCCCATACAACCTTTCGGTAGTTAGAGGGTCATCTTATACTACCGACATGGGCTAAAACCATGAAATTCAGACTGAAATTAGGATCTCATCTAACCTGAAGGTCACCATATACACTAAAATATATGGTGAAAAAAATATAAAAAAAGCTTGCGTTACCTTTTATTTTATCCTTGATAAGTTCTACCAAAAGTTTGGTATCTTCTGAGGCCGCCTCCAACTGGTACTCCTTGTTGTACAAATGCTCCATAAGGACTGCATGCATGCATTCCTTAACAAGAGCTGGACGGAATCTGAAGAAAAGACAAATAAACAATCAAAATCAACACAAAAATACAAATCTGAAAATGCATCTCAATTTTAAGAAGACTCATTTCTGCATATTTTCTTGATCTAATCTTTTAATTCAATTTGTCATTCGCAGATGATCCAGCAAGATTTGGTCAATCAAACACATGTTTGCTTATCAATGAATCTGCCAGCTGTGCTTCAAAATTAATGACATGCCCAAGTTGCAAGAGTGAAAATAACCCAACCATATAGCTTGAGCATAAATTACCAGAATATATATGGTAGAGATAGCAAACAAATTGAATCTAAACTTTAATTACCATAAAACTGGTAAAATTTAGATATAAATTCAGCGTGGAAAGGGTTCAGGAATTACATCCCTAATGATAATCAGAGCCAGACAAATAAGATAGAAGTTCTTATTTGGATCATGTTAAGTGGTAATACCTAAAAATCATTACACTGAAGAAGAAAAAATTATTACATGAAAGTGTCAAGATGACTGTCAATGAGATTGGATGCAGGAATGACTGAAATTGTATCTGAACCCTCTTAAGACTAACCTGATGCTCAAAGCCTGAATCAAATTGTCCCAGTAGATCTACAATCATAGAAAACTGGGGATATCTATACATCAAGAGTCTTGAAAGAGTAAAAGATGCATTCATCTACAATTAATGTCTGTACCTGGAATGAATACAAATCTCACTGAAAGCTTATTCTTTACTTCCACTTCACATAGTTTACCAACTGCCATAGATTGACAGCTTGAGCAAAGTTGCGATAAAAAGAAACTGAAAAATCAAGATAAAGGTAAATAGATGTCAGAAATTAATAATGATTTGTAATACTTCATCTAGTGAAAAGAAATAGTAAAACTAGAAAGCCCTCAGAGAGTGCATGCCTCAGCCAATTCTACAGTGGGTAATTGTGTATGGATCCGCCGAAAAATTTAATCAGTTCTTAACCTTCCCACAAAATTCAATTGAAATTCATTGATAACAATTGGAGATATGTTGTCGACAGGAAAAAAATCTGGCAATATCATATGGTTTTGGCATATAACTGTGACGTAGGGGAGGTAATTGTGCATGGATCCACTCAAAAATTTAATCTATCCTCCCGAGGCCTATAGTACACCCTTCTCAAAATGTCAGAGAAATCAATAGAGAACCTTTGGAGATATTGCATGTAGAGCCACACCAAAATTCAATCTGTCCCTCTTAATTCTATTGCCCAAGCATCCACAACACCTGATTGGAATTCATGCATAATTTTTTGAGATACCTTGCAGACAGGAGAAAAAAATTGGCAATAATACATGGTTTTGACAGATAGCTACATTGTAGGGGAGGTAATTGTGCAAGGATCTGGTCCAAAATTTAATCAGCTCTCCCGCAGTCTATTGTTCACCCCTTCATAGAAATTCATAGAAATACTTGGAGGAATTTTGGACATATTATGTGGATAGTCATTTGCATATACATGAATGCGACTGAAGAAAAAAAATTTTCTTTTAAATCTCTCAATCAGAAAATAATCCCTGGATCCGCCCCCAAATTTCACCAAATCTTCATTACCCCACTGCACACCTTTCCACAAAATTTCAGTGAAATTCATTTGATACTTTTGGAGATATTGCATTTATAGATGAACAGGCCCAACCAAAAACATTGAAATACCAAAGTCATTAAAGCTAAAACAGTAACAGAAAAGTAGGATACAAAGTTGTCAATAAAATACTACTTTGTCTTATTATAGAACAATGGCTTCCAGTACATACCTGTAGATGATTTGACCTTGTGCCATACTAGTTAAAACTTGATGAATATCCACCAGATTTTCCAAGTGTTTTTATTTCATCCTTCCACAATGAAAATCGCACAACCTATGAATTAACTGTTAAGCCTCGACTGAAGAGTCTGCTTGGTGGCAACACCAATTCAGTCAGTAGCTTTAGTAATGGCTTATAGAGACTGCCAACCTAAACTGTCAACTGACATAGTCAATGTCAACATAAGTTTCTTCAGTTTTTAAGATGTTCGGGCCAGCTGGCTATCTATTTATGTACCACACATTCTGATTGCACCATAGAGCTAGAGGGCTGAAATTTGAACAACTACTACTACTTATAATGGCTGAAAAATGTTTTCATAAATTCTCTCCAAAAATAGATTTTCAGGTGAAAGGTACAATCTACAATGTAAGTTAATGCTAAATTGACACATCAGTTTATGTCAGGCAGCATTCACGCTCGTCTTTTCAAAATGTAGACTTTTTTAGAGATCACCACCCAACAAAAGGTGAGAAAGAGGTAACTTATTCATTGATCAAACCATTTTCAACAGATAACCCCTAACATGGCATGCTACCAAAGGACATCGAACACATGACAGTTTCTATTGAGTGACTAACCAGACCTATTTTGATATTGTTCACTGAGATTACATCTCAGACTCAGTTGCTCTTGTGTTACAGTTGAATCCCTTCTGTTGGTGTAACATGATGAGCGCAAGAAGAAAAAATTCTTGTTTATTCCCGTAGACACCTTGTGGGGCATAGGGCCACAACCACTCTGCAGCAATTTCTGCGGCAAGTAGAGTTTCAAGGGATATAGTCGTTCCCCCCTCTCCTACCCACCTCCTTTGCCTGGATTTCTGTTCGTGTAACATGATGAGAGGAAAGAGAAGAAATAGTTGTTTATCCCTCTTGGCTTCTTGTGGAGCATATAAAGCCGCAACCTCTCTGCTGCAGTTTCAGCAGCAAGTTTTTATGGGGTAGAGTTGCTATGCCCACGCCCAACCCTCGTCTTCTGCCCGGAAGTGGGACCAGCTATGGCATCTGCCAAGCTGTAGGTTTTTCTGTCAAAGTAACCTTCTCTTTTTTTTACTGCCTTTCAGAACTAAGGAGCCCCAAGGGCCCTGCTATTTACACATACCTTGGAGGGGATGAAGTAGATTCATGCCTTTCCCAATTGCATTAAAGGCGAGGTGAACATAAAAAGTTTCGATAGAAACTTGAACTCGGTCTGCCAATTCTATTTTCCGCATCAGTAACCATTACACCACTCTGTTTCTCCGCCAGAAAAGGAAGAGCATATTTTTATCTTCATTCAGAATGCACTCAGAAGAAGGTGTGAATCTATATTACAATGAGTAACATATCAGCACACTCCCGTTTGTCATGATTTCCATCAATCACACAGAGACAGGGTAGGAATACACCAAAGGATAGGGGGAGGAACATAGCTATTCGCAAAGGGAGAATGGTTGCACTTGGTCGTCAAATAAAGACGAAAGGTGAGTAAGTAAAATGAGATGAAATTGAACTCGCTTTCATGTGTCTGTGAGCAGAAAATTTGTTCAAATGCCTGGGAAGGTCATTCTAAACAACTCTTATGATTTGTTTTCAGACACTACAGAGCTTAAGATTTCTATCCCAAGGTATACTGTTAGAAAAACAATTAATATTTCACTAGTAAGGTCAGATATACAATGATCACTGTAATTCAAAGTCGAAGTCTTGAAACCAAGCAAAATATACGGAACCAAAATCTATTCATTTTGACCGAGAAAGCTTTTTTTCTAATCAAACAATATTTTCAATGAGTGCTTCATGCAGACATTCAGCTGGGAGGAAGTAAGCACAACATCATAGGAATTCTAACAACCATCAAATGAGAAAGTTCTTTTGGGGGCCAAGATAATAGAATCAATATTTATGGTTCCTTAAAGTATTTGCCAGTTTAAACACAGATACTAGACAACCTATCCACCTACCAGAAAATTGGAATCACCAGAAATTTGGTAATTTTTCTAATTGGCTTGTTCTGAACCTAGTGAGCTTGAATTGTCTTCATATGAAGTTTAATGGATGAATATCAATTAAGCAGACCCTATTTTTGAGCTGGATCAATTTGCATAAGTTATAAACAGTTTTGTTCTTCACTTTTCTTTGATTATTTTTTATTGAATATTTTCTAATCTATATATTCAGAAGTGGACAAATAAAGATTGGAAAGACCTAGCTTTAGTAATGAATTGATTTGTATCTGTCAAATACAGTTTTGCTGTTAACATCTCATTGTTTATTTTATATTTTAAACATTCATTAAGCCTTTTGACTTTGTACAAAAGGGAAGTATATGCGTTTATATTTTATATCCAAATATGCCTCCATTCTATCCAAAATAAATTCCTTTATTTCACAAACACTGAAACCTATATTTATACTCTGACTGTGGGTCTACACCAAAAAGCTATTTAAGTGCCTGACCAACACATTCACTGCAATCATCTCTCCGCATGAAAAGATTATTCCCCCCTCCTCCTCTTGAAATTGTTCAAAAAGTAATCAACAACTGCTGCAGTTGACTCAACTATAAATAACTGAAGGCCACAAAAGGCTGCACATTAATTCAACTGCAGTTTATTGTCGGCCATAATGAATTAATTCAAATCAGCCAGACCTACTTTACATTTGCGTCTTTTATGACTTGACACAAATGAAGTAAAAAACCGAGACAAATGCCCCAAAAACTTTCACAAAAAATTCAATCATTTTCTTTCACAAACGTCTGTTTTGTTTATTTCTGTTAACTCCCTGCAATTTCAGTAGCAAGTAGGTTTTTTTTTGGTGATGATGATGTGAAGTAAGTAGCCCAAATTTTGAATTTGATCTACAGGTTCTATTTTCCACACCAGTAACCATTGCTCCACTTGACACCTCTTTCTGCGAACAGAACAATTGATGAAAGTTAACTCCAAAGGGCACAGGTTTTCATCTGACTCCAAGGCCGGTGTTAGCATTTGTTACTATGGTGACATTTTTTAAATAGAATTTACAAGCCTTTCCAACTTGTCCCGAGCCATATCATAACATGGGCACACTGAGCAATTGCACAGGGCCCACATTTTTAGGGTCCCAGGAATTCAATTTGAAAAATTGAAAATAAATGAAATTTAAGATTTATATTATTAAATAGCATCTCTTAACATGGGTTTATACTTATGTTTCAATCAGTTCTTAGACTCTTCATTGAATTGATACATTAAAAAGCCTAAAGTACAACTCACAGACCAAATCAAGTACACTGATCTGCCTGGGGGGGGAGGGCTCAAATATTCTAAAGACAGCCAAAAACTTGTCTGTTTGCAATGGTTTCTTTCTGTTTCTCAGCTCAGATAAAGAATAAATTCAGACTTGAGAAATAAATGAGTCACAGATTGTATTGTTTGTGAAAACAAGGAATATCACCAAAGTGTGTCAACAAAAAGAAAAGATTTACAAGATGTTATTAGTGTGATTGTACATTGGCACAAAACACACTTTTGTTCCTCTATGTATTAGAAACCGTCAACCGAGGTTGTCACCAAAATTGTCAACATAGGTGTCTTCTGTATCTCAGTTGTTCCAGCTGACTATGTATGTATGATGTTTTGCTTTTTGAAAATTCACCCCCTAAATAGGTTTTTAGTGAGGGGGTTCAATTTACAATGTAGTTCTATGCTAAATGGATCTCTTAATTAGTGGCCACCAGTTTTTTTGAAAATTCAAACTTTTTTAGTGAGCATTACCCAATAATGGGCAAGAGAAGTAACTTATTAATTGATCACTCTTTTTTCAATCTTTTAACTGATCAGCTCTAATATGGCATGCTGCTAAAAGGCATTGGTCATGTGTTGATTTCTATTGAGTGATTAACTAGATCTACTCTTTATTATTACTCTGCTCTTCTCAAACATGTGGCTAAATGCTGTGTATTGCACTAACATTCAGTTTTGGGAAATGTTTATTTTTAAGCTTTTAAATGGGTCTTCAATTTACAATGTAATTATGATACTAAATTAGATCCTCACCGCAATTCATACTGTTTTGAAGTATTTGGTTACTTCCCTAGTGAAACTTTTTTGCAAGTAATTTTTCTCTGCTATCATCAAGGTTTGTTGGGGGAGTATGTCTCAGCATAATCACAGCCGCAGTTCCTTTGGGAGATGCAGGCTCTAGTTATTTTTGTAAAAGTATCTTCTTACTCTGATAGGAGACCAGAAAGCAGAAGTGACTGCAATGCTTCATGACTCCCTATCATTTGTAGCCAATGCGTAAACAATCTTCAACGAGAAGTTGTGCTATTCAGATGTTATCTTTGGAAGACAAGAATAGGAACAAATTTCTTTTATTTATTTTCTATCACACGTTGCCCTTATTTTCCGCTAAGAATTGGTTTTTATCAGTCGTTTAGCAAGTTCTTCCAGTAAAGACAATAAGTTTCTTTGTTCCCCACTTTTTACCTTCAGCAAAATAAAGAAATTCAGATAAGAAATTAGAAACAACTAGAGCAGTACCAGTTCCAAACGTGCATGTTTGGAAAGGGGGCCAGATTTTATAGTGAGTGGAACAGTCGGCCATAATTGTCCTGTGAAATAAGTTTACAAAACTAAAGCTTAGGTTACTTTTCTTCAGTGTTTCCAATTTTGATATAAAAAATCTTAGTTCATATAATTCTAAAGAGTGGAAGTCAAGGAATAGATATTTTTTTTAAACTATGAAAAAAGATCTAAGATTTTTGATGTTTTATTTATCTTTATTAGATTTCTCAAGAACCACTCATCCAAACAACTTCAAACTCGACACTGCAATGCCTGATTTATATATCTGGAGAATGTCAACTTTGCAAAATGACTAGTTTACAAGAAATCTCAATGTACACACACACACACAGAAATTTCTCCAATTGTAGTTGGATAATACAAAAATTAAACTAGGGAGCCTTCAATTTACTTCTGTCAACAAAATAGGAAGAAGTATATGTATTCTCTTGTGTCTGTCTGTCTACACAATATCTACTAAAGTTCACAATGAATTTCAAAGTCATTCTGTAGAAGGGTATGCCATGGGCTAGTGGCAAAATGATTGAAGTTTGTGGTGGATCCAGAAATTTTTTTGCAGCTCCTCACCTCACAAACACACACTTGCATCATTGTTATAGGTCCACAAAATATCTCCCAAAGTTCTCAAAGAATTTCAATGAAATTATGTGGAAGGGTAGGCTATGAGGTAATGAAGAATTGATTGAATTTGGGGACGGATCCAGGAATTTTTTATATTTACCTAGTCATTTTTGGACTTCCTACAGGTCTAACAAAAAAATTGCTCTAACTGTAAATGAACCATTCATCTGGCAGACATGACTCAGATTTTTGGATTTTCCAGTTTTCTGTACGGAGGCTCAGTATATACTTAGAATATGAAATAAACAATGAAAAGTAAGGAACAACTTTGTATTTAAACGATACAAATTATTACACTTCAAAAACATGGTTTATTTGATCTTTGTTAATTCACTTAATATTCTTAAAATATTAAATACACAATGAAAAGTAAACGAAGAAAGTGAACAAAGATATTGTTCATAGCATCATATACAAATTGAACCACTTCAAAAGCAAAGTCTCCTTGATTGATATTATTCCACTAATTTTCATCTGAAAACAAATCCTGCAATAAAATTAAAACAAAGAGCATTTAAGCATCAAATTACTACAGAGCCCATCACATCAAAAAAAAAGTCAAGTTTCAACACAATCTGCGTTTTGCTTATTCCAGTTTTAATTCCAATTATCTGGAAGCCTTATAAATGGTCAGGTAATGTATCATCATTTCTCCTCTTTAAAGACAGATTCATCTTTTCTCACTGCTGAGACTTGAATTCTCTACTTAATCTTCAGTTAAGATTCTCTCTGTCTTCTTTTAGAGCAGGTTTTCCACCCACACAATGAATTGAGGGCATTTGGCTCACCAACCCACCATTGGCAGAAAGGCTACAACTAGCCAGGCATCAAGAATGAAAAGAAAAAGGGCGTCAAATAGAAAGTATTTAGAAAGAAAACAAAATTCTGGCTCAGCTAACTTAACCTTGATAGATCGTTATTTGACACATTATTTTGGACTGACTAACTCACACAGTTGGTCTTCAAGTGTATAAAAGATGCAGTAAACAATTCTGTCCTTTAATAATGTTGAAAACTAGTTCTTCATTTTTGTTTCTTTGTTGTTTATTCCAATAGACTTCCTGCGGAATATAGGGCCGCAACCAATCTACTGCAGTTCCAGTAGCAGGTAGGTTTTATGGAGTCGAGTTGCTAGCTCCACACTCAACCTTCCTTTATTACCCGGGCTCCAGACCAACTATGGTGACTCCTAAGCTATATGTTTTTTCTATCAGAGTAACTTTCTCTTGGATGAACTGCCTCACAGGGTTCTATCTACCCTGATATTCAACCTGACTGGAGAAATAGATTCTTGCCTTTCCCAAGGGCATTAGAGCATAAATAGCCTTGATTGAAAGTCAAACTCAGTCCACCAATCCCAATTTCCCTCCAGATAAACATCACACAACTCCGCACCTCTCGTGCTTCATTAACACGTGAAAAATTGCTGAATGAGAAAATAAATATGAATAAAAATGTGAAAAATGCAAACAAAATGACTTGGAAAATATTTCTACAATCGTTTTTAGTTTTATGAACATGAATTTTCATTCTATCTACAAGATTTGGATAAATATCAGAATTAATAGATGAGCACTTGTTTCATTGAAATAAGATGAATAACAGACGCCAGTATTTGAAGCTTTCATCTGTTCTAATAATTCAAACAAGCCAATTGCTCAGTGTACTAATGTGTTATAACAGTTTTTCCAGGTTCCGACAGTTCATGATTATGAATTATCTCTTAATCCCACCAAACACAAAGAGGAACTTTTTTCTTAGACTGACCATCTGAGTAGTTGCAATGGAAAGCATGTATATTCTACTGAGTTACTGGAGCTTTTACAGCTGGCAGAAGATTAAATCTAACCCTTCATCCTTCATAGATAGTTCTGCACCATTTAATCACAGTTGTAGACTGACAATCAGAAAAAGGTGGAGAATGAATTTAAGGGTCAGATTTGATCTTCTGCTGGGTTGAGTAAGTTCCAAAAAAAAAGCAACTGAAAAAAATCAAGACAAAAGAAAACACTAGTCAGAAATTAATAATCGTCTCCTTACAATATGCTCTTCTTTTTTAATTACTTTTTTTAATCATATCTATTTGATAATTATTCAAGTGCTCAAATCACCTAAGAAAAACCAGTTCTCATACACACCAAAGTTGAGCAACATTGAGCCTTGTCAGTACTAAGATAACTACATGGGAATACAAGGTGCTGTAAGCAAGAATAGTGAAGTAGGTGACACCACTTTGGGTGTTTGATGCCTCCAAGCACAAGCCATGACAGGATAAACTTGTGATATAGAAAGCCCAGGCAGGTACAGCTGATAGTGTAGTCAACGTAAGGGTGCTAGTTTGCCACTGGATCAAGTAAAATGAGGTCAAAAATAGGGGAATCGTAATTAATGATTCGAGAAGCTAAAATTACTCAATAACAATCATTGGAAATCAATTTTGTATAATAATCACACAGCAATGGGAGAAGTAAACGTAGACAGATGCATAAAAGACTTTATTCTGTGGGTCGTTATGACATTTTAAAGGGCTTTAAGGGTCATTGGGAACAAGAGAGTTAAAAATTAAACCCAACAATTTTATTGAAGCCATAAAGCCTTAAAATTACCGATCATTACAAATGATAAATATACATTTAATCTGAAATTACCAAAGAAAGTCAAGAGAAGGAAAATATATTAGCAGTTGGTTTCCCCCCCAAAAGATATTTCAGAACCAGGGAAGACGAAAGGCATTTTTACAGGGTCAAGTAGGAGAAAAGGATAATTTTGTTGTTGCAATTTACAAGAAAAATGAAAAAGAAAGTAAAGACAAGACAATTTTAATGAACAAATATTCAACTCATCAAATTTATAGACCACACGGCAAGAGGAGTGTTTTGTTAAGAAATTTGGAAAATATATGAACTTTTTTGGCTAATGAAATTTATGGAACCCATTTGTATTTTTTCTCATGTTTTTTAAAAAGATGGAAGAGAAAAAGTCATACAAATATTGTAAATGAATGCATTTTTCAGCCTTAATAGCTGGTTTATGTATCAAATCTAATTATAATAAACCACATATTTTTCCGTCTGTCACACTTCAAAAATGCAAATTTTAGGGGTGGAGGTAGAGGAGAGGTTGAGAGAATGAAATTGCAACAAAAAAAAAGACATGGGGAGAGAGGGCGAAAAACAAGGTAAGGGTACACAAGAGGATAGAGATGAGACAAAGATATTCACTAAAGGAGAATGGCTGAACTTCATTGTTTTTTTGAGTGTCTAGCAGAAAATTTGGTTAGGAACTCCGTTTTTTTCTGATATACTGCGCTGTCTTGTGATCTCTCCGTGTGAAGTTATTTCCACCTGTATATATATAACATTCACAAAGCAAAGGGTATTGTACTAGTTACAAATAATAGTTTTGGCAAGAAAACACTGACAATAAAATTTACGTTAGGCAAAATACTTCAATTACTCAGAAAAATTAGAGATAAGGCTGGATAATTGTCTCATAAAAGATGAATGAAAACCTGTTTTTCATTCCAGAAATTGATGCGCACTTTTTCGTGCAACATAAATGATACAAAAGGGAAGAAAAGAAAGAAGAAAATCCCGGGGAGAAGAATAACAGCTGCTTTTAGGTGCATTAATTCCTAGGTGAGAGTTTATTATATATTGAGATAGACAGGTAGATAGATAGATGTGAAAAGATAGATAATTAGACAGATCTATATGAAAAGATAGAATCAAATATGAAATGATAGATAGATATATAGATGGACAGATAGATAGATAGATAGATAGATAGGCAGATAGATATAAAAAGATAGACATAGATCCAAAAAGATAGATAGATAGAGATAGATATAAAAAGATAGATATTGAAAAGATAGACAAAAAAAGAAAGATCTAAAAAGAGAGATAGACAGATAGCTAGATCTAAAAAGAATAAGATAGATACAAAAAGAATAAAATATATTGATCGATAGATAGATAGATAGACAGACACATACATACATACATACATACATACATACATACATACATATGAAAAGATAGATAGATAGCGAGCAACTAGAGATTTGGGGGCTTGACTCCTTCAGAGATCCCCTACAACATTTCGTGAGATTTGATGAAAAGAAAACAGAAAGTTTGCACTAAATAGACATGCACCTCAATTTAAATGGAAAAAAGCATCCCCAAAGAGGCTAAATCATCATTTATGCAATTCATGCATGTACATATATATATATATATATATATATATATATATATATATATATATATATATATATCCTTGTTCAGTTGTTATTCTATCTTTAATGTCACTAGAAATATAATAGGTGAGCAGCTATTTTTAAAACTTTAGCGGGGGGCCCCTAGCGGATGCGTTTTCTAACAGCCCCTGCCTCATCAACACCCCTGCATGGATAGATACTTCTTTTGATAAAAAACAAAACAAAACATTCTTGGCCTGCAATGTTACCCTTTAAATATTTTTAGATGTAAACTAATGAGTACAACAGACACTACTGACAACAGAGAAAGTGGAAAAGAGTCCCGTTTCAATTTTGAGGCTAAGAAAAAAATGTAGTGTTGAGTGACTCCCAGTTGATGTTGTTGTTGCATATTAAAATGAAGCCCTTGTCAATAAGCAGAGAAAAGGTAACGAAAAGAAAGACCGAAATTTTGTTTATAAAAGGAGTTTTTTTGTAACTTACATTCGCACATCGTAAGGTGAAGCCGCATGTGGATAAGTTGGCGATGATAACATCATGGTATTGAGATTTTTTTTTTTTTTGTCAAGAGAGAAACAGACCCTGGCAATCAGCCCTGAAGGACTTATGTGTGTGAGTGTAGTGAGTGGAAATATTGCCTTTCAAGCGGTTTGTTGTCATACGTCAAAAAGGGTGGCCTGGGGTATCGTCTCAGTGCTACACACACTGTGACTGATGGTCGTGAAAGAAGAAGGACAGTAGAGAAAGCGAGTGGGGGAGGGAAAAGATTGGGGGGATAGTGATTGAAGATCCACACCCAGGGAAATTGTGAGTGCGTAGGCAGGTAGCAGTATCCAGGCGACACAAAAAGCGGTCAATTCAAAATAAAATAAACACGAACAAAGACCCGAGACTGACAGCAACCTCGGAGAAAACAGCTTTTTTGAAAATTCAGGTTTGCCCCATTATCTGAAAGGAGAGTGTTGTTCCCATTGAAAAAACAAAAAAAACTTCCATTAGCATAAATAGCGTAAAAGCAATTAACAATTATTTATATTGATAAAAATGGCGTACGGCGAAAAAGTGATTAACATTGATTTATATGGGAAAAAATTGAGCGTTCCAAGACCCAAAAATGGTGATGATGGTAGATTAAGCTAAGTAGTTATAGGTGGGTGAGGAGAAGTACACAAGACTGAGGTGCAGGAGAGAAAGGAAAAGGTTGCACGCTGCCTCTATAACAGCTGCTTGCAAAACAAACACTATTTTCACATTTTAGCCTTCTTTTTTTATAAATGGAAAAAGTAGGAAAAAGTAGCTTAAAGCATTCTTTCAGAAAGTGGGGTATACCCATGTAATGAAACAGAAACAAGCTCATTCCACTAAAACAACTCTCACAAGAAAAAAGAATCACTTAGAAATTACTGTGAACTGGATAGAATTCATTCTTTTATTTATAGCAGAGTACCTGTCAAAAATGATAGTGATTATTTACGTATCTATTGCCACTGCCTACAATATCCATGGAATTCTCAAAAGAAGAAATAATCAAGCAAAGAATCACTCAAGGATGGTAAGCCTTCGGCAGAACAAGAAAATCCCATTAGACCTAAAATGAAGAGTATACAACCAATGCATTCTACCAATAGTCACCTATGGAGCTAAGACATTGAGGCTAACCAAGAGACTGACCCTCAAACTGTGAACCATGCAACATGCACTTGAGAGAATCATGCTCAACATCACATGGAGTAACCACAAGACAATGCAGTATAGTAGGGGGAAAAAACAAGAGTTCGATACATCATAGAAACCATTTGAAAACTCAAAAGGCTCGTCATGTTGCAAGAGTGGCAGACAACCGATGAACATCACTACTCACAATATGGATCCCCAGAGATCAAATGTAGAATCGAAGCCGGCAGAATGAGATGACGAGACGAATTGAACATGTTCACAAAATAGTGGCTCTGCAACCCCCAATATAGAGAGGTGTGGCAAATCCTTGGGAAGATCTGTGTCCAACAAGATAAAAGACTGATGATGATGATGATGATGACAATCACAGTATCTGTGTGCTCTGATTCAAATCAAAGTATCACTTTCAAGCCCTCTGCCTCAAATCAAACTGTAGTATCTGTGCTCTAACTGAAAACTGTTACAAATATAAATATAATTTTCTTTTTAAATAATTTTGAAAAATTGTTTTAAACAAAGTGCATCAGTTGAATTTTTTTAATTTGATTATTTATATAATCTAAGATGAGTATATCCTATAATAAAGAGCAAAATACTACGAATATAGGAGAGAAATTATCCAACACATGTTTTTTAACCCTAACCCTGAACCTAGAAATATGTGTTGGGTAATTTCTTTCGCACACTTGCATTTATATATATATATATATATATATATATATATATATATATATATATATATATATATTGTGCGTGTATATACACATTGCATTTTGTATATGTGGATATTATTCGCACACTTACTTCCAAGTATTTATTAAAAAGAAGGTGTGTCTTTTCATGTAACACCCAAGGGTATGGTGATGGTCCTCCCAAAGAACTGAAAACTTCAGCAGGGACCCCACAACTGGCAGTTTTAGCCCAGTATATCACTTAGCTCTAAGGATTCAAGGCACTGTTTTAGGAAACATACAAATGATTATTCAAGCACAATTATTTCAGAGTAACTTAACCATTTCTTTGATTGAGTCTTGGTAAAGGGGTAAATAACTCAAAATATTTTGGATTGAAAGCACAAAAAAAAGGTTTCGATGTAGTTACCCTTGTTTTGATACAAATTATAACCACCTTTTTATTCAAAAAAAAAAAAGCAAAGAGATTTAGCCAACTAATGTAGAAAAAGTTGGGTTAAGTTGAAATAACACGTGAAATATATTGACAAACGCTGACGTGCCAAGTGACATCATCTGGTTTAAAGTAAGGATGTGTCCTTTTCAACTGGATCAATTCTCAGGTTCCTTTTATACATATGATCCTAAAAAAAAAAAACCTTTTAACTTGATATTTGCAAGTTGATTTTACTCTCATATTCAAGCAGCAGAATGTTGGCCTAACAGATACATCATTTACCTACTTATCTCAAGATTGGGTATTTGAATTACAGCAGGATTCACTCAATTTTACACATATATATATATATATATATATATATATATATATATTATCTAGCATGGCCACTGACAAAAAAGACAACAAATATAGAAACAGATAAAATAAATGACGTAGGCTTTTATATGATGAGATTATGTAATTTGTAAAAAATAAACTTTAAACCTAATAAATTAATAAGGCACTAAGGCCAATTTGGGGGTTAGAGTCTAACTTTTGGCAATACTATTTCAGGATTTATATTTATCATTATCTTTATCAAAAAAAAAGAAAACAACATAAAAACAACCCATTTTGCAGCAAAAGTTTTCAGACTGCTTTCCAATAAGAGATGTAGTTGTAAAGTTTATTTTCCGCCTACAGTCTGACTTTTACAATTTGTTGGTCAGTCTATCTGTGCCAATGACCTCTGTTGACCTTTCTGTGAATGGCTTCGGGTTGGCAAGGGAAACCAAAGCAACAAAGAAAAAAAAAAAGTAGAGAACAATAGAAAGTTGTCGTGTTTTGTGGGAGACAGAATCTGAGGGAGAAATCTACAATTGCAAATGTCAATAGAACAATTTAGATGGAAATTCAGTGAGAACAAGTAAAGAGGAACCTTTTCAAATGAATACTTAGAGAAATGATGATACAATTCCAGAGATTTCATGACTGGTTGGGCGAATTCTATTTGCTTCATCTTACAGGCATAGTGAAAGAACAAAAAATACATAAACCGAAAGCATATGTATGTGTGTGTGTGTGTGTGAGTGAATGTGTACATGTGTATCGCACATACATGTATGTGACTATAACTCAGTAACCAAACTGAATACATTCTCCACTAAATGAAAGTTGGTAGATTAAGCACTTTCAAAACAATTCTCTAGTATCCCTCCCCAGAGTCAAAAAGTCTTGGTTGCTCCCAAACCCATTTATTTGCCACCATGCTGCAAGTGCCAATAGGATTCAATTTCAAGCAATTGGTCGAAAAATAAGTTAGTAAATGCATTGTGGGGTCTTTTTCATTAGTCATTAAGCCACATAACATTATAGCTTTTACAGTTCTCTGTATTTTTGTTTTCATAATAATTGTAAGAAAAAAAGTTGAGGACATTCCAGCGAGTGGACTGTTATTATCTTATCGAGGGGTATTCACTTAGTCAGGGCAAAGGTTAATTTGTTGGTGGGGGGCTTACTTATTTTTATTTCCATTTATTGAACAAAGAAAAATACTGCAACTACAGAGGAGAGATATCTCCTGATTTCTTCAATACTTAGTTGAAATTTGCAAGGGTTCAAATGATAAAATGAATAATCTATGTTAAGAAATTATGAATTACCAACAGCCATATAAACAGTGTTGGGGGTAATCAATCAAAAGTTTGAAAAAGGAGTGATCAATGAATAAGTTACTCCTCTCGTCTCTTGTTGGAATGTGATTTCTAAAAGAGACTTTCATTTTCAAAAAACAAACAGGCACAAACCAGTGACCAATTTAGCATGAACTTCCATTGAATATTGAACTTCCCACCAAAAGCCTATTTTGGGGAATTTCCAAAAAACAAAAAGAAAACATTTCCCCTACTTATTGAGAGGAGCATATGTGCAAAATTTCAACTTTCAACTACAAATGGGTAAATTCTGGATAGACAAATAGAAAGATATATAGATAGATATATATATACATATAAATGTCAGAGTACATGAGTTATATAATCCCAGCAACAGAAATTAAACTGATCTGTTGAGGGAAGCAGTGATTAATGATCCTATTTCTGTATGTTTGTGGATTCGTTGGTTTGTAACACAACAAAAATGGTATATAACAGTGCAATACCATCCGAATTCTCTAACTTAGAGAATAAAGCAATTTGTAGTCCAATCAGGGCGCTGGTTTCTGAGTGATCAATTCAATTGAGCATAAATTGACCAAAAAATGTCCAAGGCAGATAACTCCATGTCTATTAACTGCTAATGGCAGCTTCTTATAAGAAAATAAGAGGAATAAGTAAATAATTATAATATAAATTCTATAAATAGAAAGTTTCAAGAATGAAGATGGCTTTTTAAGTGAGTGTATGTAAAATGAGACAATAAAAACTAAGTGCTTTCATGAAATATCTATAGAGATATAAAATAGCAAAAAAAATGACTCTCACAAAAATAAGATTCTGCAAAGACCAAGCCATACAGATAGGAATTACTGATAACCAATAAACAGTTTGGTGCTTGTAAAGTTATTGCATTTCCAGATAAGATTAACCAGTACCAAACTGGAAGCATTTCGTATCCAAGTCCCTTCTTTTTTTCAACAACATAGGATTTTGGTCTTAATAAATCATAAATTGACACAAAATTCAATTTTTGAAAGTTAAAAAAAACAATGATTTCTTTTCATGTTGGCATATTTTTCTGGAAAAGAGATTTTGTTTGTCTTCAATGCAACACGAACCACAAACAAATGGCTACCTGAAGGTTCCATTTCAGAACAAGAATTTGCTCATGGTATGTGGCAGCAGCCATCATGTTTATAGTCATCTGAGCTTCCACTAAACATTCATATCAAAACAAAACATTGAAGCTTTTACTTGGCACACCATAGATGATGACTATCAGTTCTCAGGGTTAATTAACCATCCCAGCATGCCTTATCATGTCACCTGGTTAACCTCCCCAGCATGCCTTATCATGTCATCTGGTTATACTCAAAGGGAAACAACTCTTTGGAGTTTCTAAGGAAGTGGTTCTGAACTTTTTTTTGGCCTGTGCACACTTTTCACTATATTTCGGAATGTTGTTTTCCCTTCTAAGATTGTCTGACCCAAAAAGTTAATACCAAATAATCCACATATAAAAAACATGTGTATCCATATATATATATATATATATACATATATATGACCACATCTACTTCTACTTTCAGCATAACACCAGAACAAAATTCAAAATAATTATAGGCTTCTACCACAAGCCCTACGAATACGTAACCCTAAATTTCTCGGAAAAGAAGTAAAATACGAAGAAAGGACATTCAAGAATCTCTATATATACTTCAGAATGTCATTCTCCCTTCCAAGATTGTCAGACCCAAAAATTATATATATTTGAATTTGTAAGCATGCATATGTGTGTGTGGAGGAGGGGGGGGCGTAAGACTTATCAACAAGCATGCAGATCCTACTATCTGATCCTCAGCAAAAGCACCAGGAAGTAACACTTTGATCCTAGGCAGAAAGCACAGATTACAAGAGCCAATCCATATGTAAACAACCCTATCATCTTTGATGGGTACTCATTATACTGTGTATATAATACTAAAAAATCTTTTTTTTTTTCAATACTAGCACATACACACTTAGATTATTTTTGATAAGGAAGAGTAGAGACCAATATTCCAACAGTTTGAATATGCCGATCTGTGATCCTAATTCACTCTCAGAAACCATAAAATTCCCCCCAGGGGGTGATTATCCCATGGTTAAGAACCTCTATTTTAGGGCCATGCATAAAATATAATATACCATAAAGCTATCCTTTTCATACATTCCAGATTTTATGAGTATTTTATGAATTGAGGATCTGGAGATGATATCTCTGCAAAAAGCAGGAGACATATCTTATCTCAATATGCAAAGATGTTGATGCCAAATGATAATTCCATCCTGGGAAAAAATGGAGGTTCTTGCTAAAACAGAATTGCATGCAAGATATTTTTTATTGGATCTTTTAAAAACAAAATCTTTGGCAAAACCCCAGAATTCAAGAAAGATTTTGCAATATATAGAAGCCTTGCATATTCATAACAAATTTTAGTAGATATTCAAGACTTGGTGGTTTGGCTCAGCCAGCAAGAGATCCATCTGCCAATCACTTGGTTGGGATTTCAAAATCACAGTAAGGAAATATTGATGTTATAAATCAGTTTGGTTTAAGGGAATGGGACAGACAAATAGAGAATAGTCTACTCCCCATAATCAGGTGAGGATTGTTAGTTGAGGTGGTTACAGGCGTGGGGGGAGACAAAGTCAACTCCAGCATCTGATTCGGACTGGAATTTGACTATGTGGGTGTACGTGTGCATATATATCCTGCCTTGTGGTACTGGATGGGATAATGGATTGTCTATAGCCACACTGAAGAGTTGTAATACAACGAAACAGCTGTCTGAGGATGAAACAATAATTAACACTCCTCTATTCAGGGTTGAGCACTCTTTAAGTGAGGTAACTTGTTCTTTGTAAGCTTATGCAATGCTCTTCCATAAGAATAGAGCACTCTGGTGGATGGGGAATTTAAGCTAAATAAATATATTGCTTAAATTCAGCCTTACTGACCATCCAGTTCCGTGGCTCACAGTGAGATACCGGCCTCCGGGTCTGAAGCGAAGGTTTCAATCCTGCCTTGTGGTACTGGATGGGATAATGGATTGTCTATAGCCACACTGAAGAGTTGTAATACAACGAAACAGCTGTCTGAGGATGACACAACAATAATTAACACTCCTCTATTCAGGGTTGAGCACTCTTTAAGTGAGGTAACTTGTTCTTTGTAAGCTTATGCGATGCTCTTCCATAAGAATAGAGCACTCTGGTGGATGGGGAATTTAAGCTAAATAAATATATTGCTTAAATTCAGCCTTACTGACCATCCAGTTCCGTGGCTCACAGTGAGATACCGGCCTCCGGGTCTGAAGCGAAGGTTTCAATCCTGCCTTGTGGTACTGGATGAGATGATGGATTGTCTATAGCCACACTGAAGAGTTGTAATACAACGAAACAGCTGTCTGTGGATGACACAATATATATATATAAGTATATATAATGTGTACTTTAGAGAGTGAGACAGACTCGGGAGTGAAGTTTTTGGTGGTAAGGTTTATTAATCCTTATATGTCAATAGTCCATACATGTTTCGGGATTCTTTCCATCATCAGTGGTGTGTGCTGTGTGAGTGTGTATTAAAATGTACCATGTGGAACCAGAGTCCACTGCCTGATTGCGTTATATCGAGCTGTGTTATAACGGGTCTACAGTATATCGAGCCCTCACACAACAGGTCTATAGTATATATATATATATATATATATATTGCAGACCCGTTATAATGCAGTTTGATATAATGTGATATTGCTTAAAACACACTTTATGCATGGACCTTGGTTTTCGAAACAGTAAATCTGTTACTCAAAGTAATATTTAAATACAAAAATAAAGATTAAATCATAAATAACGAGATTATTCTAAAAATGGCTGGAAATTTAAAAAAAAACAGCTCAAGAAATGGTGCTAAAAATTAAAAGTACATTGTACTCTTGACTCTTTTTTCCTCTTCCTCTCTCATTTGTCGACTTTTATTACATATGTATCAAAACTCCGTCAAAATATAAGTGTCTGGTGAGGTGCCACGATTTAAAAAACATTTAAATATTCATTTCTGTCTTCCAGCCGGACAAGCTCCCCCTCTTCCCCACTTCCACGGATTTCTCTTCATTTTAGCACAAATTACAAGGGTCAGATTTGAAGAAGTTGACTGGAGGGAGGGGTCTGGACATCCCCTGCTGGATATTAAAGTAAATGAAATTACAAACAGATCATTTCATATAACTTTACACCTGTATTCACTCGTGTTGGATAAAATTACGAACACAGAATTCCTCATGCAACAACTGGGATTAAGTTGTATAAGAAAGTGGAAAATTTGTAATGTGGATTCACTTATATGGCGGTAGAAAATTATGGACTTAGATTAACAGGTCTACAGTATATATATATATATATATATATATATATATATATATAATAATTAATAATGTTGACATCCACAGACAGGCGTTTGTTGTATTATTACTCTTCAGTGTGGCTATAGACAATCAAGTATCCCTTCTATTACAGCTACTTAGGGTTGAAACCTTCGCTTCAGACCAAGAGACAGATGCTCCACCCCTGCCCTATGCGGAACTGGGCAGTCAGTAGGACCAAATTAAGCAATATATTTACTTATGCACAATTTCCCACCATATATACATATATATATATATATATATATAAATATATATGATGGGGAATTACGCGTAAGTATATATATATATATATATATATATATACTTATGCAGATCCCCCTCTTTTGAAGAAGTGTTATAAAATCACCTGGGAAGAATGGTATTAATGGTGAATTGCTAAAGTATGATAGAGAAAAATCCTGTGGTGTCTTCATAATTTGTTGCTGGTGGTTTGGATTCATGAATCTTTACCAGAAGACTGAAGAGATGCTTTAATGGCTCTTGTATACAAAGACAAGGGTGATTAAGATGATTGTGGTAATTATAGAGATATCCCCTGCTGTCTGCAGTGGATAAAATGTAATATTGAATACTGATGGATCAATTGCTCTATCTCATTGCTGATGGTATTCTTCCTGAATTACGATCTGGTTTCCTCACAGGTCGTGGTCCATTGATATGATCCTCTCGGCAAGACGATTACAGGAAAAGTGTGTTGAACCAAGTATGGACTTGCATCAAGTCTTTGCTGACTTTACTACAGTTGAAACTGTAAACAGAATTGCATTATGACAGATTCTAATGAAAGTTGGCTGCACTGTAGAGTTTATTGCTGTACTGCAATCATTTCACGTTAGCATGACTGCATGGGTTAATGTTGTTGGAAAACTATCAGAACCAATATTTGTTGAAAAAGGACTGAAATGGAGATAATCTGGCTTGTACAATATTTGCACTGTACTTTGCAACTGTCATCCATAAGGCATTTCAAGACTTAACATTGCTATCGCACCTCTGGTAATAGGTTCAACATCAGGCAATTGGCATAAAAAGCCAAGATATTTATATCTTTGGTGAGGGATCTTTTGTACACAAATCAGTTGGCCCACACTAAAGATGACATGCAGCATCTTATAGATGGATTCACTAAAGCTTGCACTGCTTCGCAACTCTTTATCTTAAGAAAACACTGGTGATATTCCAACTTGCACTTAGCAAGCTGTACAGTGAGCGAAATATCTTTGTATGTGGCAAACGTCTGGTAGCGGTCAACAAGTTTGTGTATTTCTTAAGCATTGTCTACAGGTTTTGTACCCTTGACAGTGTAATTGCCCAAGATCAAAAAAGACAGCAATGCATCTGGAAATTTTGAACAATACCTTTAGAGACAACATGGCGTATAACAAGGAACGAAGATAAAAGTGCTTATCTTCTATGTACTGACCTTCATGCTTTATAGATGTGAGACATGGATGGCTTATCATCTTACAGTTGGAGCACTTTCATCAACCATGCGAAGAGTTATAGGTGTTGGAAATACATGTGATGTCAACGTGCATGAGAGTTGTCATTGTGATAGAATTGAATCCACAGTCTTGAAGCATTGGCTATAGAGTGGCCATTTAGTAAGTATAAGTGATGAAAGAATCCCCAAGGAGCCTTTGTATAGAGAGCTTGATAACGGAAAACTTTCTCCTCATAAGCCGAGGATAAGTGATTGTCTGAGGATCTCACTGAAAGCTGCAAAAATCTCGGTTGAAAAATGAAAAGTGAAGAGAAATGCCTGAAAAGAAACTAATTTGGAAAGTCATGCTCATGAGGATGATCGCTACAAACTAACTCGTCATATCTATGGGAGGATCTGCCTCAGCAAAGCTGGAAAGATAAGCTATCTATGAACTTATGAAAATAGACCACAGGTGAACTATCAAATAGCCACAAATCATAATACCTGTCACGTCTGTGAAAAGGTATGCAAATCAGCAGGAGAGCTGAAAAAGCATGCTAAAATTCATGAAAATTGTGTACCAGGTACCTGTATTATAGAAACTTCTATGAGCCAATTTCATGCAAGAGATCTTAAATCCCTGGCTGGGTTAAAAAGCCACATCCGTTCTTGGCATAGTTGAATGATTGTTTAAAGTGATATCATGTGATAGCCATGCCCAAAATAGAGGTGCAGATATCATATATATATATATATATATATATATATATATATATATATATATATATATACACATATATATATATGCACAGCTGCTGTAATTATTTCAAAGGTTTGCTAGGTGTGGGTTAATTTAAATGTTACCCTTCAAATTTTGTGATAAGTGAATTTTAACAGCTGTCTACTTAAAAAAGAAAGTTTATGTTCAATCTCATGCCAACATAGTCGAAAGTCAGCCTTGCATGTTGTATATCAAAAATGATTATATTCGTAATGATGTAAACTAAACTTTTAGAGGTTAAAGCACGTACATTTAAGCCTTGCATTTCAACCTCTGAACTTCTCTAAATTTTGACACAGGGTATCTAGAAAAGTTTTTTGTCAATGAACTGTTTCAAGTCTTGCTTTGGATAATGATGTCAACAGACATGTTGGTGGTGGGGGTGGTGGTTTTGAAAATTGTAATAAAAGCTGCATCTGTCATACTTATAGCATCAGTAGCTGCCATCTGCCCCTCTCCCTACCTACCCTCTTATTAAACTACCAAACATTTTTATCAACCTTCTCCCTTCCTACCTTTTTATCAAACTACCTAACTATATCTCTAACTTATATTAGATGAAAAACGAAATAATAAATATTCGTTTTCAAGTTTATTTATAATCAGTTGGGAATCATTTGTTCCTAATTTTTATTCAATATTCACTTTACAAGTTTAGAAAAACTTTTGATTGAGCTTTGTCCGAGCTGGGAGAGGGGGTCTGGACCCAATGGACTTCCCTCCTCCCTGGATCCGATGCTCCCCACTGATATTAGTGGAAAGAAGTAGATGGTGAAGGCTAATCAGTTTGTCAATAGACGAGAACAAAGCAGCTGTTGTTCTGCATAATCAATGAAGTCTCTCCGACTGACACACACATCAATAATTTCCTCTTTAAAACCATTAAGATCAATATAATATTTTCTCGGTTATTTGACGAGGGAAATCAATAAATATAATAGGCATTGGCCGCACGAGAACATAGACACAGTTAGTTTTACCCCGTATGCAGTCCTGAAATAGTCTTTCATTGCATGGCTTGATGTAATATAAATGCAAGAGAAATCATTGCTATTATATATATATATATATATATATATATATATATATATATATATATATATATATATATATATATGTTACACTGAATCAGTAAAATTTCCTTATCAGTGAAATTCACTCATTTTTTGCAAAAAAGTAGGGATTTAATTGTGATTACATTAACTTTTGATAATAAAAAATAGTTGTTTGATATCCTTGTTATGAACTTATATAAACTTTTCATCAAATTAAAACCACGTTTTTATTTATTCATTCTAAAAAAAGTTAAAATTTTACCGATTAGGTGATTTCACCGATTTGGCATAACAATATATATATATAATATAATTGTTTTGTTTTTAAATCCCCAAAAGAGTTACATGGTAAACAACCGATGATTCCAAAAGAAAAATTTGCACGTAGGACCACAATGTCTGATGCATAGAACATAAAACCAACTAAAAATATAAGATAAATTGCATTAACATATGTTTGGAAATAATTGACTGAAATGATGTCATTTTTTTCCATGTACTTAGTGTTTGAAGCTGTCAAGCTTTATGTATATATATATATATATATATATATATATATATATATATATATATATATATATATATATATATATATACGTGTAAAGAACTGTAAAATCAGGTGGTACATCACTGTACTTGTGAAATTTTGAAAAATCCTAAAAGTATATATTCAATCATTGAATATCCCCCACTTTTCAAAAGTACCTTTCATGCTACTTAATGAAAAGGCAAAAAGCAAAAATAGTGCTCAGCATTAGTTTTGCAACAAGCCTTTATAGAGGTAGTGGATAACCTTTTTGTCTCTACCCCTACATCCAACCCTCCTGTGTCTACCACCACGACAACTCTGCCTAAGATAACCATCATCACCTTTTTTGTGGCCTCAAAATTTTTCCCCACTAAATTAATGATAATTGTTTCTTTGCTTTACGCCATTTTGGCGTTCGAAAAATTTACATAGGAACGCTCTTTCAGATTGTAGGTGAAAACCTGTACCTAGAAGAATAAGCTTAGTCAGATATATTTTGTATTTTTATATTCCACATGCACACACACACACACATATATATATATATATATATATATATGCATACCATTCATCACATGATTAATCTACTCATAATTGTTACCAAGTTCAGTTGAGGTCTAATAAAACTTCAAATCTTATTGATAAGAAGTAAACATTTATTTACACTATTGACAATTCTGAAGTAGAGAACTATTAAGTCAAAAGGTAAGAAAGATAATGTGAAAAAACACATATTCCACAAAGATACTAGTAGATATTTTTATCAAAGTTATATATATATATATATATATATATATATATATATATATATGATATCTTGGCAACATATTCAAAAAAATATTTAGTTAATGCAATCTTTACAGAAACAGGTCTGGTCATTAAAAAGAGTCAGGATTCTCCAAAAGACAAGTGTGAACACTACTGAACACAAACTAAAGGACCAATTTATCATAAACTTACATTGTAAGTTGAACCTCCCACTAAGAAAAAAAGAAAAAAAGAAAAAAAAACTTTTTGAGAGACAGGAATTGGGGAAAAAAAATTTTCTTCTCAACAATGAGGAGTAACTGTTTAAATTTTCAGCCCTCTAGCTCCATTGGTATGGCCTATACATGTGATAGATGGATAGATAGCCAGCGAGCTAGACAGAACCTGAGTATTTGATTGTGATAATTTCTGTTGTCAATGTGAAATAAAAATCATTTTATCACAAAAATAATCAGAGCATGAATAATGAATAAAATCACATGGCGTAAATAGAGATTTCAGGTTGAGCAAGTTTTTCCTCTCATTCAACATAAATTTTATGGATATAACAGATATAATAGACTGAAGCTTAGTCTGGTGTACGAAAAATAACTCAAGCAAATCTCACAGCATTGAATTAAAAAGGACAAAGTCGAGTCTGTGAGGTTCACTGATAAGAATTCATAAAATAAAATAAGATGAAATAAAAGGCAAGGAGAAAATTTATAGCACAAGTTCATTGTCAAACTCTAAGAGGGTTGACTTTATCATCGCAATTATTCAGATATGGAAGAGAGAGGGAAAGAGAAAGAGTGATTCCGTGACATTATGTTATTTTTTAGATTTTCTTTACTTTTTCTATCTTTACTTTGGTATTTTCCTCTTAACTCTTCTCAGACCTAATTGTCCACAAGAGAAACTTGAAACTCAACACACACACACACATACACACACACTCCCTTCAATAGGTAGGGAGAACTTTTTTTGAAAATTTGGCTTAGAGACTGAAATAATCGTGTTTAGAGAAGAGTTTGACCCTGAAGCAGTCAAGCTTGTCTATTTTAAGTTTGTTCTTTTTATAGAGTTATCATCCTTAAAATCCTATCATCATTATCAGTATCTTCTGTCAGTAAAGCAAGCCAGAGAAAAATGAGTTTGCATTCACCTGGAAATTATTATATAATAATTTCCAGGTGAATGCCAACTAATTTCTCTCTGAAAAGCCATTTGATAAGAATATCTACCAATGCTTCTTTGGAGCAGTTTCTCCACATTCTCTTACTTACTTAAAGACTTAATAGTTCACTATTTCAAGCTTCTAATAGTGTTAATAAATGTTTGTCCTATCAATTTAATCTGAGGTTTTATTAAAGAGAGACAATTCTTTAAGAGGAAGGGTCCCTTGTTTGAAATGGTGGGTAGGAGATATTTTTATCAAAAAGGCCCAAGGACGGAATATCCCCACAGTCTTATTTTGGGAGGAAACAATTGTTGGGTAAGAACAATGTTGTATCCTATAGCCATTAACAACATAGTTCAGACCGAATAATTACTTTCACCCAGAATTAGTGACAACCTCCCATCTCAACATTCCAAAATATCCCTACTTGAGACACCAACCAGAAGAAGGCTGTAGGGTACAATGTCCGAAATGTTTTGATCAAAAGATAAACCAAGATAAGAACAATAGTCCAAGAACACATCCCTCATCTAAAAAAACTCAGACAGAAATATTCATCTTTTAATCCAGTATATATGGTAATTATCATTTAGAAATATTTCTAACTTTCAACAGCAATTTTTCTGACATTTTAGTTTAGACAATTTTCATATTTTATAAGAGAGAGACTAACACCCCAAGATTGAACATTTATAATTTTCATGATCTTTCCCTGCAGATAGTTTAGGGGTGGAAGTATTCGGCTAGACAGAGTTGGGGTTGGCCCAACATTTAACAGCTTAGAAAATGGAATCAGCAAACAGAGATTAAACTCCAGCTGTGTGAATCAGCAATCGTTTTGGGAACATATGAATCCACCTGTTCTCTCCCCATCCATGGGTAAAATAGCAGGGCGGACATGGCTTTTCAGCCCTAATTAGTAACCAGTCTCGAAGACAGGAAACTGATTATAAAATGGGGAAAGTCCACCCACCTTTAATGGGGTTCTGGTGAAGCTTTGACAGACCCAGCAAGTCAGGAGAGGATTAGATAAACTCAAGTAAAATGAAGGAGGATAAAAAAATAAATGGAGGAAACAATTTGACTGTCATTCCACCTCTCTCCCAGACATCTTGAGGACAAGAGGAAAATTAAAACAAGCCTGACTGCTACAGAGTCAAACTCTACTCTGACTTCTATTCTGACTGAAGATGATTACTGCAACTTTTGTATTG
The DNA here is from genome assembly GCA_963457665.1 of Thysanoteuthis rhombus. Taxonomy (NCBI): domain Eukaryota; kingdom Metazoa; phylum Mollusca; class Cephalopoda; order Oegopsida; family Thysanoteuthidae; genus Thysanoteuthis; species Thysanoteuthis major. Next base: position 42,166,815 of record OY735236.1, read on the forward strand.
TATATACAATGAACAAAAAATTATAATGTTGCAATACTTAATCCAAAAATTTGAAAAATTACCTTTATCGTTGAATTAAAAAGATGCTAGATCCTTATTGTACACATCATCAGTGTGGAATATCGATTGTAAAGAGTCAAGTTTAAGGTATAAAATCAGCTTCCATTTAACTATAAGGACCCCATGGCAGAATGGCGTATACTGACACACACACACCCCCGGCTAGAGGGTGTGAGTGTGATTCTTTCTGTGGGTTTGCTCTTTATTTTTTGATTACGCTGTTTAATCGTTGCTGTAGTATTATAGTCCAATTCAAAGTTTTAATAAAAAACAACTGAAAATTAGGATGAATGTAAAAAAACTAGTCAAAATTAATAATAAAGAAATATATTGGCAGATCCCTATTTTTAGTTTTTAGACCATAAACAAGAAAACTACAACATGAAATACTATTTAGTGATTAAAAATCATATTCATTTAAAATGGATTACATTTATTCAAACTCTAAGATATGTTACAGGTCTGAGTACAATAATTATGTTTTTCAATAAATGTACAATGGAGGATATTGTTTCTCTGCCACCAAATTCGCAATATCAGGTTTAGAGGCAAAACTGCTGTGGACCCCCAAGCATTATTTGTCAGACCGCTTAGGGTCTACACCCCCGCCCCAGCTTTGGAACCACTGGCCTAGTAGATAAAAGGACCGCAAGATTGATCTTGCTCTTCAATTGGAGAACACCAGCTCTCAAAAAGTCAGACAGATATTGATAAGAGTAGATTAACATATTTGAAAAGGAGATGGCTTCCATTTTATAAGAATGTCACAATATATGATGGACAGTTCAGATTATTAACAGACCAGCAAAAGAGTTCATACAATTCAAAAAACTGGTTCTAGCTGAGCAGACTAACATTAATAGAATTTTTTTTTTTAAAAGAACTGGAGAAAAAAAAAATAGAACAAGGAATCCTCTCATATCTTTTTAAAAAAACGTGGTTTTTCCTTTCCATTTCGTTTTGTAAATAATATCTTAAAATAGAAATTTAAAGATTTCATGAAAAAAAAAAAACGATAGCAACAAAGAAGAACAACCATAAGAAGCGTCCCTCTAATCTTCATGCAAACATGACCAATCCAAGAACATGAACTTGTGATGATAAAAGCCCCAGTTACCTCCCTTGGTATATCACTCTTACTTTTTGTAAAGAAGAAGTTGCTTCCCTTGTCTCATGACACAAAGCAATAATTTTTGTTTCCATTTCCCAAACAAGTAAAGGTGGCCCAACCTTTGTTTAGAGAATGAGGGTTTTTACGGGGCCAGAATGCTAGTCGACGCCCTGGATGGAGTGCTTTCCAGAGCTAAATGGTTCCAATTGCCCTGTTATCTATCACTAGCTGAGGGGAGGAGTGGGCTTATGCTCTTTCCAAGAGCATTAAAACAAAATGATCGGGTAAGGGGGTTATATTTTCACCTACTGTACACGAAGTCATAGATCATCTTCCCCCATCCAGACAGGGGGTGGTTGGTATCATAAGTTGCTGGCATTTTTATTTAGAGTAAGGCTTGTTAATACCAAATCGCCAAAAGAAATGGCTAAGCACTTTTGACATTAGCTGCAACAAATATCAATACTTACAAAGCTTAGATTAGTCTGGCACAAGGCCACAAGCGTACTCAGGGATGACTAAAATCACTACAGTAGTAATGATCTGTAGGATTAGCTTGTTAACTATTGCTCCACAGTGCTTGATATATGAACATTCTTCTAGGAAAGGAAAAGTTTAGAGTTTAAGACTTTTCATTGCAAAATTTTAAGATCTTTCATTTTATCTGGGTAAATTAAAGAAATAGAAAAAAAAGGGAAGCTACTCCCACTTGATTATTTGCAGTCTATATCTAGAGTAGAGTGGGGCTAGTTGTTATAATTTTACTTTTTTTGTCCTTCCATAAAAAAAATACAAAAAGTAACTTAAAGACACTTCTGCTGTGTAAAGGTCATTCAGTATATTTTCATAAACATATAACAGAAATTATTATTCACAGTAACTGTATGCAACTTGTACCACATGTGGGGCATGTGGTTACCAATTTTTTAAAAATTCCTTAGAATACATACTTAAAACTATTTACAATTTCACTCCTTTGACACTCATTCAAAAGCTTCACAAAATGATAAGAATTCCTTCTGTTAAAAGTTCATATTTTTATTGTAAACATTCAACAAAAAAAAGCTAAAAAATTCTCTCAATCAGATAGGTGGTATAAAGAGTCTTCCAAATCCGCATATTCCCCATGGGCTCAATCTTTACAATTAATACACTGCATACATTTTCCCCTGGGGTTAAATTAGAGAGTTTTCACTGCATACAAGACATCAAACAATCTTTTGTAGCCAATCTCTTTCTCCCATTTCCAATAGACTTCAGAATCTGATTTATGTCCAGGTTCTTTAGGCAGGTTTTGCTCTTTATTTTTTCTAAGGACTTTTATAATTTTATCTTCTCAGGAGTGTCAGTTGGTGTAGCTGTGGAGCATTTTGTTGTTTTTTTCTAACCACCACAGTGCCTCTGGGGTTTTGATTATGATTGTTTTTTGTCCAATCATATTTTATGAGGAGCAACTTGTTACAAGGTGTAACAGTGAGCCCTGATCTGACAATTTTATTGCCCAACATGATTTAGGCCACACAATATGTGAGAATACTTACTCAAAGTGTGCCAAATTGTTTGGTTTTATTCTATTTAGTTTGGGAGAGCATTTTACAAGATGGCTTCCATCTTCTCACAATATAGACAATGTTGACACCAGTTCACCATGAGAAGCTGAGCACCATACATCATCACTTATTCAAACTAATGACAGTGCATCAACTTGCCATTCTACATAACTAACCTCACTCTCCCATGATTACAAAAGTTTAGGATTAGGGTTATGCACCAAATGGGAGTAACTTCCACTTATTCTTATTTTTTAAATTAACTAAAATCAACAGTCAAGAATGACAAATATCAATAATGAATAAATCCTGATAAACGCTCTGTAGAAATCATTGGCCTTTGTATTATATCATCAGTTGTTACTGGATGTGTTTTTAATTGTTGGTTGATTATCTTCTTAATAACAAAATACAAATCAATCAGATATTTTGAATCTGAGGAAACGAATTGTTAAACTGATGCCTTATTTTAAAATTGTCTTTCTTCCTGACATTTATCTTTTAAAACCAAATCAAATTACTTATGACTTGAAACTGAAATAGGCTCTTCAGTGGGATGCTAGACTTTTCAGAGGAAAAAAAACTTCACAAACCACTTTTGATACATTTGATCATTCAAAGTACATTCGCCATAAACTGCAGAGGTCTTTTTAAGTTCAATTTGCATTTTTCATCATCTATCAATGCTTCAATTAACAAACAAAAATGTGTCAATTTCTACAATCTTTAGACACAAATGCATAGCAGTAGTCACAATCAAAAATGAATCTTTTAGATGAAGTTAGCAAAAACTAAATGTTCCAAACACCATTTAACAACAAAAAAACAAAAAAACCATTTGGCCATCACAGCACTGAGTTTAGCTGAGTAGTGCACAAAGCTACAAGTGTGAGACACCCAGTGAGGCTTGAACTCACTGCAATAGTAATAGTCAGTGGCAGTGCTTTGCAAAGTGTAATCTGTGGACCCCTAGTGATCTGAGAGACTCATGTAAGGGGTCTGAGAGAGAAAAATCACTCTGAAAAGGATGAATTCATAAAATAATAAAAAAGATCAATTTTGGTAGGTAATTTTTTTTTTTTGTAGTATTACAATAAATATAAAAGGTTTGACTTTTCTTTCATTTCCCTTCCCTTTTAAAATGCATTTAACTTTCAAAATAAATGTAGTTTCAAAAAACTTGTGATGTGTTATCATTAATATAATCCCTTAATCAACATCAAAATTCTTAGGGAGTCTGCAGATATTTTTGGAGAACACCAAGGGGTTCGAGGGAGGAGAGAGTTTATGAACCACTTGTCTATAAGATAAACTGTGCTAACCACTGCATCATGGTAAGACACGTTGATAAGAGCTGAATAAATAACAGCCATTACCAAAACTCTTTCTTCTTCATACTAGCGGATATACATGTTCTGTCTTGTTAACCAACTAGATTGGTAACAAAAACAACATGACCATTAACAAGAAATTCCAGTTGCCATAGAAACATCAAATGAAAAAAATTTCACCCCAAATACCTACATTCATTACTCAGGGTCATATTTTTAGTCATTCATCAAGTAATTAACATTTGTCGGTAATTATCCCACGGGTAATTTTCTACCATTAGAGGAACATTTGAAGTGGCAATTCATATATGAAAACTTGAACAACAAGATAGTTTGGTTTTATGAATCTGAAAAGAGTGTGGATTTTACGCTCAGCTATAGATGAGGAAAGAGCTGCGGAATGGTATAATGGTTACCAGCAGGGAGAACAGAATCAGTGGACCAAACCCAAATTTCAGCAAAGGTTGATGTTGCCTTTTAGTTCTGGAAAGCAGAACTACAAAAACAAAAATATATAGGTCTGGTTAGTCACTCAATAGAGATTGTGATGCAACCCATGTCCTTTGAAATTACACCGTTAGTGGGGTAATCAATTAAGAAATTGGAAAAAGAGGTGATTAAAGAATAACTTACTTCTCTCACCATTTGTTGGACAGTGATCACTAAAAAGGTCTGAATTTTTTTTTTAAATAAATGTGAATGTAGCTTGACACAAACTAAGGGATCAATTTAGCAAAAATTTACCTTGAAAACTGACACCCCCCCATGAAAAACCGGGGGGGGGGAATAATAAGGAATAAATGTTTAAATTTTCAGTACTCTAGCTTTATTGGTACAGACTGTATGCATAATACATGCATACATATCCAGCCAGACCAACTTGAAAACTGAAGAAACTTACGTTGACAATTTCGGCTCACAGTTTTTAATATACATGGATACACATTATATTTTATGAATGTGGATGACTGCGTTCAAAGAATAATTTTACCAAACAAAAAATCCCACGGAGCAATAATCCACTTTTGCCACATGAAATAAGTGGGTGTGTAGGTGTGGGTGTCAACTTAAAGACATTTGATGAACGAATATTTGTTAATCCACCAATATTGAGTGCATCATCAATTCTAAAGTAGCACTGAGGCAAGTCAAGCTGGAAGGATATTGAAAACCACCAAAAACATTCCCATTTCCCTTTGACGGAAATTCCAACAGGAAAGCTAGATTTATTATCAAATGAACAGGAAAAAGGAAATATTAATGGATTTGAACTAGAAGCAAGGAATTGTAGGAAAAACAAAAATGTCTATAAATAGAATTCAACTTGTTCTAACTTTCCTGTATTCAAATGTTACACTTTTATTTTAGTAAGAGAGTGAGAAGAGAAAGGCAAGAACAGAATGCGAGGTACTTTTAAAAAAGTTATTTATTGAAGGGGTAGGAAGAGAGAGAGGGTAGAAAAGAAAGTTAAGTAGTTTACTAAGAGGTAGGAAGAGTGAGGGCTGAAAAAGAAGTTTGGTAGTTTACTCAGGGGGTAGGAAGATTTTTGCATAAGAAACTATTCCATTCAACACTTAGATACAAACATGGACAGGTAACAAAGATTGGAAGGGATAAGGGAGAAAATGAAAAGTTCCAGGCATAGGATGAGAGATGAGTAGAGGCATAACATGATGGATAATCTTAGTTGTCAACACATTAAGAATCATATATATATATATATATATAATCATTGCAGGTGGGACTTGGAAAAAAAAAGGCTTCCTTCAAGACGTAATAAGGAATAAATGTTTCAACTTGTACACATAACACATACATAGCCAACCAGCCAGACCCAGTTGAAAACTGAAGTAACCTATGTTGATGTTGACAGTTTTGGTTGACAGTTTCAAAACAATGATTAGGTCTCCACAGTTAATTTGAGAAATGGAGATAAAATCATTGCCTTATGTATCATATGACACATGAATATCTGAACCTGAGTCTTGTTGCAAACATTGACATGAAAACTTGTATTTTAGACTGACAGACCAGAGGAATGAATTCCACAAGTTAATCTGATCTACCCATGAAAGAATGCGGGTATGGGACACTCCTTCCACCCCAGTAAAATACAAAAATTTTGATCATAAAGGATTTGATTTCTTTGCTCATATTGTCATCTATCTATATACACTGTGATTTTTTACTGTTAGTTTTTCTGTCTGTAACAATAGACTCTTCCAATTGAAGCTATCAACTTTGAAAAATGGACTCTTCTACTTGAATGTGATTGAAAAGTTTTTTTCAAAGATATCATTTCATAGAAATTCGAACATCCATGATTTTTTTCACAGGGATTAATTAATATTTATATTTATATGGAGGATTTCTGTGAAAATAAAACTGCAAAAAATAGTTGACTTATCTTTTTTGAGGAAACAAGAACATAGAAATAAATCTCTGATGCACAAAAAAGCAAAACCTGAAGATGATAGAAAGAGAATCAAACAGTTCGCAGCCAAAATCAAAAGAATATCAAAAATTGCTGTTTTCTCAAGTACCAACATCTAGACAGAAACAACTCTCATATCTATAATTGTACATAATAAGTACGGATCAAGGGGGAAATCCAGGGGCTCCCTAACTTGGATAAAGTACAATTGGATTTTTTCTTAAATATCTAGATAAAGAAATTCTGTAAATTATAAAAAGTCAACAAATAATCCCGAGTTGTTATAAATTAACCTTAAAAACAAAAATGTTTTTTTTTGCATCTAATATAAAATCTCCTGCATCTGATTCTTTAAAATGTTTTTATTTATTGGTTCTGTGGTAAATTTCTTTGAATAACTTTTTGATTTTATTCTTTAGTCGATTCTAATGTCAAAAAGCTGTTACTCAAATCTGAATGAAAAATGTTGGATCACATATCACTATTCATTAATAAATTTTTTTTCCACTTGGAACCCTACTCGAAATCCTGGATCCTTCCCACAAAATACAATCTGTTAGAAATGAACAACTGTCACAAAAAGAAAAGTTTGTTTATGAGACATTGTATTGTAAATTGTAAGCGAATGATTTTCATTCTCCATGAATGAATCAGATGTTTCTCTGCAATCAATAAAATCAAAACGACATCCTATAATTTATTCTGCTTGTTTGTTTACACAACTTTGACACATTGACACTTTTAGAAACCATCAACTAAAATTGTTAACATAGGTTTCTTCTTCTTTAAGTAGGTCTAGCTATGTATCAGGCATACAGCCCACATCAATGGAGTACAGGTCAAGAAATTTCAATATACTCATTATCCACAAAAAAACGTTTTTCTTGTGTTTTGAAAATTCCCTCCCTAAATAGTTTTTTAGTGGGGGTTCAATTAGTAATGTAAGTTTCTCCTGAATTGATCCCTTAGTTGGTGTCCAGCAGCATTCTGGTTTGTTTTTTGTCCTGTCATTTATATATATGTATGTATCCATCTATCTGGACTATGCCAAGCCCTGAACATTCATAGTAAAAACTCGAAACTTTACAATGAAGGTTTATGACAAATTGGTCCCTTAGTTCAAATCATAAATTTATGGTTCAATCCATACTGGTAGTATGCTCATCAAGGTAACTTGATTTTACCATCACCACTGCTTAATTTACAAGGTAAGTAGCAACTTACATAGGTGGGGGTGATTCATTATTTCCCTTGGAATGCTAGTTCATTTTTTTTTTTTACTGGTGTCCAATATGATTTACTGATTAGTTTGTTTTAACATATTCCTCAGTTTATTTCTCATTTCTCCTTTTTATGTTAGGGTAAAAAAAGTGACAAGTCAATTGGTGTCGACTGGAGATTAGAGCATAGTATTTTACAGCAATAAAATTTGAATTCCCATATTGTTAATCCTCTCTTCACCTTCCCCACCCACCTTTGCAATTTAATGAACAAGGGTAAGAATGGAAGATGGTGCTTATGCTTGAATGGGAACAAAAAGGACTCAACCTTCTCTATAACTGTCATTCATTCATTCATTACTCCTACCTCACAAGTCTGAAGCCTAAAAAATAAATAGTAGAAGACCACAGGATTATAGTCAGATAGAAAATGTAACCTACAATAAAACTAACAATAGATACATTAGTTTCATTCGCCTTTGCATATTATCATAGTTAGTTTGGAGATAGTCAATAGTTAATAGATTATTTCAACAAAATTATACTTTAATTGTAGAAACATATATGCAAGAGTAATGATGATGTCTTGGTTGTAAACACTCGTGCAATTTTCATGGATCCATCTACCTTTCTAATAGAGAAATTAAATCAATTTTCACAACTTCTTCATCACAACTTAAATCAGGCCATCAATCTATGGCAGTGAATAATCAACACAAACCAGAAATAAAGAATAAACTCCTGGTGAGACATGAACTCACATTCCTCTTATCACAGAGAAGCCTGGTTAAATGAATCAGCTGCTATATCATCAAAGCTACTGAAACTCAGATGGCTTGCAGAAGTCTAAAACTAACCTTTAAACCCCCTTTCTTTCTCAATCCCTCCACTGACATATTTGTTCTTGGTTTCTCTACGGGTAGTATCAGTAAAGCAATTATTTCATTATTTTTATTGAATGAAGTGTTGTAAATCATTAATATTTATTCTTAGCTATTTTTTACCTTCATCTTTTTTTATTTGTTCTTTATCACGGCTTGACTTGTTGTCACTCTATGACAGTGATCATTTAGTTAAGTTGGGATAAAAGCAAGTAAAAATTAAGTTACAGATAAATACTAGTCAGAAATTAATGATAATGATTTACAATAGTTCACCAAATGAAAATAATTTTAAAAAATCAAATCCGTTTTTTGTAAAAGGACTTGGCAGCAAACCGAAGTCTTTCCAAGTTCAGATTAAATGAAGAAACAAATCAAAGTCTATTTTAAAGAAATCTATAAACCTGGAGATAACAAAAAAGACAAAATTCATTCATAAAAGACTAAATCAATTAATCATCAGTGAGCGGAGGTGCAGGTGGCCTAAAAGTTAGTAGCATATAAATTGAATCACTGAACTGAGTTCAAACTCTGCCTAAGACAATTCACAGCACAAATGCCCTTGAGAAAGGTATGAATTCATCTCTTTTTCCTCCAGCTTTGGGTAAAATTGCAGAGCAGACTAGGCTCTTCAGTTTTCATCAGCAACTTGATTCTGAATTCAAACCATTGTGAGAGGTAAGTAACAGAAAGTGAGAAACATATCCTCGAAGGTACAGTTAAAGTGAAGCTTTGATGGGCCTAGTAAGCTGGAAGTGGATTATGATAAATCCCCATGTGATACAATCCTGCAACACCCTCAATGGTACAAGTAGATGGAAGACAAAAAATATCAGTTGTAAAGTCACTGAAGGACTTTATAAAACAAGAATGGCTGTAAAGTAATGGAAAAAATAATTTCTTCTCCCCAAAGTCAAACATGTGGAGTTGGCCTAAAGTTATCAATTCATAATTATAACAATAGCCAGATTTTCTATCTATGCAGACCGCGACCAAATGAATTTTCCCTCTCACTAACCTGAGGATCAGATAATAAATATTCCCCACACACACACATGCACACAAGTTAGGCATCTGAATAATTTCAACTCCACCCAAACAAAATTGAAATGAGAAGAGGACATTTATTTTTATATCATCCTAATGCAAAAATGACAATATCTTTTTCTCCGAAGTTTAAGGTTAACCCTAGCCAGTTGGACCGGTCAGACCGGGCAGAGCGAACACATGTGTTTGTTTATGGGCAAAAGGGGGGGGGTTACTTTGAAATTAATGATATGATTGAATTTCAGGAATAAAAATGCCTCTACAATATAACCTGAGCATAATCCAACCAGAATATGAACAGTAGGATTGATTTGTGTAAATATCTGACAATTGAATTTATATTTGGTACAAAAACTGTAACAGCATCAACCCAACAATTATCCGTTGGTGTGGTGCAGTTATGACCTTATACTCCACAAGGAGTCCACATGAAAAAAATCCTCCCCAATTAGCTATTTTTCATCTGTGTGTCACAAATATCCAGAAAATGTTGAGGATTTTATAATGAAAAAAAAAGGATAATCTTATAGTTAAGCATCCCAAATTATACCAGTTGTTGTCTTGAGGGCACTTGGTCAGTTACAACAAAATACTAATTAAGCAGAAATAAAACTCAGTCATCTTTTTTCTCCAGTATCGAGAAGTTTTTTTTTTTTCTATTTTTATTCTCATTCATACAATCTCAAAAGAAAACACATTAGATTTGTTGACTAAAAAAATAGCGTGTTTCTAACTGTATGGTAAAATAAATACACTCTTAGTTAAATTAGCTGATGGAGTGTTCATTTTTGGATATTTTTACATTTTGTTTTTATTAGATTTGATATTTGCTTGGTTAGTTTTTTGTTGTAACTGACAGACAAGTACCCTCGAAACAATCTGGATAATTTGGAATGCTGAACTACAAGATCACTGGGGAAAAGTGAGCCAATCAAAACGGCATCCGATTATATTTGAAGACTCTATAACAACAGGTAGAAACTTATAAAACTATCACAATATAATTGAAAGCAAATGAAATAAGAAAATGATTAATATTTCCATTCAATCCACCTGAACAGGTTGTAAAGCATGGGTAAGTGAAATGAACAACTTACCTCCAATCAAATGTCATCTGGGGTCTGCTTCTCATAAGGTCTCCCATGATGAAAAGAAAAAACTGAAGTGTCACAACTTGGATTGTATTTCCTATCGTGATTCATCTAAGAGCACTCCTTTCTCTAAGCTAGAGAGAGACAGAAAGATCCCAAAGAAGAAAGAGCATTTCCTTCCCTCAGCAGCAAGAGAGAGAGAGAGAGTTGCAGAAGGGAGAACAGGCATTTCCTTCTTTCAGAGAGAGAAAGAGAGAGATTGTAAAAAAGAAAAAGCATTCCCTTCCCTCAGCAAAAGAGAGAGAGAGAGAGATGGGTGAGACAAAGAGCTTGTAAGAAAGAAAGAGCACTTGTTCCTTTCAATTAGAGAGAGAGAGAGTGTAAAGTACGGTCAGCTCAATGGAGAGGGATAGGCTGCTTTATTTCCATCTTCAATAGTCAACTCACATTTGCACACTTGTCACAAAGTCACGGCTGTCAGATGAAATTCCAGTTTCATAATAATCTAGTCAAGCCAGTGTCAACGTTTACCTCCACTCTGATAAACACAAACAGAAAAAACTTAAAAGACACTTTTATTCAAGTATTGTGAATAACATCAGAGAGCAATAGATTCAGACCTTCAGACAATGTGTAATTTGGTAATAAATTACAAACTAAAAGCACTTAGTGAAAACTGGATAAACTAAATGAAAATCAGTTCATATATAGCTACAATGCAGGAGAGGTAACCATCAAAAAAAATTCCTGACTCCACTCTAAAATTCAATCTATTTTCCCATAACCTGTGGTCGACTCATTCAGAAAATTTCATAGGAATTTCTTTGAGAACTTAGAGAGATACAGTGTGGACAGACAGATACAAGAGAATATATATATACCTCTTCAAACTTCATTGGCAGGGGTAAAGTTTTGTTCATAGCATCACAGAGGAAATTTTCCAGACCTTCTGACAATAAGTAAAAAGTATAAATAAGATACTTGGTACTACATAACCCTGTGACCTCTTCAGTCACTGTTTGCCAGAAAATCAGTACAAATAGATGTGACCAGACTATTTACACATTTTCAAATAAATAAACAAGGAAGATGACTCAATATTTTGCATTTAATATTTATTTCCCTTGACAAATTGGTTAATATAATATAAATAAGGGAGAGCAATAATGTACACTTTATGATATTATTCAGTTTCAAATCACCTGAATATTTTGCATTCTTCAAGTTAATACATTTTAGAGCTTAGAGAATTAATGAATCTTGTCTTGCAACCTAATTGTTCCAAGTTATTCATTAACAAAAATCCAAGATTTGAAACTACCATCCATTGAAGTTAATTTTATTTGTTTATCAATAACATTACAAGTGAATCTATTGTTTATAAGTGTTTATATTATTATATGTATAATGTTACCGACTTCTTATTAAAATGATGTACAGGAAGAGGAAACAAGATAGGCTCTAATAAAGAGATTTTTTATAATTGCTATCTTATATCCATTCAGACATTCCCTATTATAATCAAGGTGGGAAGAATTCAAACTTGTAGGGTTTCGTGTAATGCCATACTCTGTGACTTATCATTTCTAATAATCCTTGCAGTCAAAAATCAATACTAATGTCATCTATGAATTTTCTCATCCCCTTTAGAAGATTGTGGCCAACAATCATCCAATACATATTTGGGCTATGCAACCACCACCTTATCCTATTGACTAATTTGCCAATTGTTCAAAGTACAATCCATGCTCATATTGACAAACATGGACTGGCATTTCCCCAATGGGTATATGCAAAGTACTTGCTGATAATATGCATATATACAATGTTAACTGCCAAAAGGACTACAGATTCTTGAAGCATTTATTATGAAAACAAGGCAACTGAATAAAATCTTCTTCAATCAAGTACTTGGATGTTGAGTCTTATGGTAATAAAAATTTACTTCAAGTGGTAGAATCTGTATTTCTCCCAGCAAACTGCACTTTACCCTAAGAAAACAGTTCTATGTAAATGAAAATTCACTGAGGTAAGTTATAAACTCTAGAGAGTTCCGTGAATCTGGAAGCAAAAAAAAGGATTTTTTTTTGTTCAGTAAAAAAACAAAATCAATAATCCAAAAGTATGGAAGCCTTGACAAGAAAGAGAGATTAAGTTGAATTTTCCTTTTCTTACAGACAAGAAACAAGCCAATCTCTGATTCAAAACACAGGAAACAAATAATTTTTGTATCAGAATCTTCTCCAATCATTTTCTTATAAATGACACAGAGATTTTTTACAATAGAATTAATTCTGATAAAAGTTTTAGGCATTTTTCAATTACATATTGCTTAGCCAATGACACAGTAGTAGAAGAAAGTAGAATAATGTATAAATATATACACCCTTTACCCTTTTATCTCTCAGAGTATCAGCAGCCTGCCCTGATTTTCTTTCCAATAAAGTTGCAGTATGTGAAAAAAGAAACAATTTTCAAAAATGCTGAAGAACATGAAAGCCAAAATATTAAGATAAAAACAGATAAGGTTACTAGACTGAATAATTCATGGAAGTGATAATCCCTTTCAAATCCTCAATAAAAGTTGATATGAAATTGATTTTATTTATCTCTGTCAATTAAGTTAGAAGCCGTATATTATTCACTGATGTCTGTCTGCCTGTTTGTCCAGACTTTATTTTCAAAAAGTCTTCATGAATTTCAATGAAATTTTGTGGAAGGATGTAAATTTGTTTTTAACTGAGAGATATTTTTATCATTCTGGAGCAGAAAACAGTTCATGAAAAGAGGCAAGTAAAAAACAAACAAAAAAAAGAGAGTTAATTAAGAAGGGAGGTAACTGAATATTTATACATTTAAAGTTTTCTCCCTTGTGATATATTCAATTTTTTTAAAAACATTTATGTATTCACTCATGAGAATGACTTTTTGTAGAAGGATGGGCCATGGGTTAGGAAATAATTGATTTGGGAGTGGATCTGCAAATTTTTTAAGATTACCTTGCCTCCGTCACGGGTACATATCAACTTATTTTCATTCAATTTTTAGTGACAATGGCACTGGCAGAGGTACGCGCTCTCTAAGAGTTATATAGTTACACATGTTTTCCAAAACAACATTTCCTGCAGAAGTTAATTCCAGAAACATTTTTAGTGCTTCTCACAAATGGAGAAAACCTGAAATACCCAACATGAACAAGAAGAGAAAATGCTGGTATCCACAATGCCACAATGCAAATGCTTTATGGAGACAGAAATATTTGAGAAAATCCCAGAAATCATGTGAAGATTAAAAATCAAGCCTAGAGTAACTGGAAAGGAATGCCAAAAATGTTGTGAGCACCAGGAAAAATATAATGGAAATGAGCAAGAATCTGAGAAGATTTCAGCCTTCTTACACTCTGAATGAAGGAATACTAAAAAAAAAATCATCTTTTTATTCAAGAGAAAATAACTAGGTTAAATTCAGGCAGATATAATGCAATTATCTTTACTAGAAAAATTGTTTACTCATGCGATCAAAAAATGAGAGCAATATCTCATAATTTTGTAATTGTATGTATTTTTATGTTTAATACCTCCTGAATACTAAACTAAAGCTAAAATCAACTGAATAATCATAGAGTTTTATTCCTCAAGTTCAACACAGCATAAAATTCTATTTCCACTTTTCATCAAAAAAGTCTATCACAAAAACTGGGTGAAATGCTTCGTGACACCATTTCTATTTGTGTAAAAAAATGTTACACACACAAAGCATATATACATATGCATACATATCTGTCAGTTCCTTGACTAAAAAATGATCTTCCCCTCAAAATCAACAAATAGCATTCCATTCACTATTGAATAATTAGAGAGTTTTATTTATTTAGTTTGACAGATATAATACATATGGCATTTTATAAATGTGAACACTGAATTTTACCAGCATCAAGCTTTTTAATCCACTTAAATTGTGCAGATTCCCTCAGAATTTGTAAAGAATCTGATTTCTATGATTTCAATATGAAACTGGACGTATTACTCTCATGGAATATGGAAATATGCAACATCATATAAGAGAGATTTAGTGCATTATGTATTGCAAATCATTAAAATACATTGAATTTCTTCACAATAACTGGGTGCATATTTGGGTATTTTAATCTTGATATAATTTTGTGGATGACAAAGATTTACTATTATTGCCTAATGTAATCTGCTTGTGGCTGAGGTGACCAATGAATTCTTTAACAATGTAAGGAGAAAAATGAAAACTTTTTTCTGCTGTTATAAGAATCACCTCCTGCAAGCTGATGCAAGATGAAATTGAACCAGATAATTAGACGTAAAGTTATCATATTTCTCTCTGTATTCCTCTCATTTTTCACTCAGCATGATTTCCAAAATTCATCGTCCGTGGACTTTAACTAAGTTAAAAACTTAATAATCAAGGGAGAGGTATGCTCGTGCGCAAATTACCCATTTGGCTGAACAAAAATTGATATAAATCCATTAGACATGCTAGTATTCCATATCACAGAGCTTCACTCCGTTATAGATGCATATAGTCTAAAATAAGATGTAAGCTGGGCTGATCCACCCACATAAACTGCCTGAATAACAAATAACAAAAATTTTTTAAATTTGAAATCCTATATACCTTATTTTCATACCTTTTCAGATCTTTCACTCCAAATCTTCATCCTCTAACCTTCACCCTGTACAGTGCTACATACACCCAGACCTGTCTGCTTACCCACCAGGAGCAGATAGAGTGGGTGTTAAGAGCCGGTGGAGCTCTAAAGCCACTCCGAACAACACCAGCAGAGACCAATCCATCAGACCCCCAGCCAATACATCATGGGCCAGCATGGCAGGGCATAGCCCAACACTCCCCATGGTTTGCACAATGAAAATTATACCGGCTGTTCCTGCTGGGTCCTAGGTCCCAAAAGGCTTAGCCACATCACTCACTTTGGGTGGGGGTGATATGCTCCAAATGTGACAACCCAAATACTGCACCAGGAAAATGCCTGTTCCTGCTGGGCCAAGAGAAGAATTAATAGAATTGTAAAGCAAACATCTTCTCTACAAGTACAGAAGAGAGAAGGTGAAACAGAGTGGAGTAGGCTTTCTCATCAACAAACACCTCAAAGACAACGTGGTAGACTTCAAAGCTATCTCTGACCACATGGCTAGTGCCACCATACAACTCTCAAAGAAGCATAAGCTAAATGTCATTCAAGTCTATGCTCCCACTTCACAATCAACCAGAGAAGAAATAAACAACTTCTATGATGACTTGAACTCCTTACTATAAGATACCAGAAGATACTTAAATGTCATCAAGGGGGATTTCAACACAAGTAGGATAAGGAAACGAACGCCGCATCAGAGAATTCGGATACAAAAGATCATGGGCGTCACGGAGCCAGTATTTTCTGAATTTGTCTAGTTAATCTCTCCATTTTGTGTTTTGTCAGCCTCAGTTTCACATGTGATCTCTGGGGATCCATGTTGTGAGTTGTGACGTCCATCGGTTGTCTTCGATTCTTGCAACATGGCCTGCCCATTGCCATTTGAGTTTTTCCATAGTTTTGAAGATTTCTCGGACTCCCATTTTCTTCCTGATATACTGTACTGTCATGTGATCTCTCCATGTGAGGTTGAGTATGATTCTCTCATGCGAGCGTTGCATACTTCTCAGTTCGTAGGTTTGTCTCTTGGTTAGGTTCCATGTTTTAGCTCCATAAGTGAGTATTGGGAGAATGTATTGGTTATATACCTTTCTTTTTAGGATTATTTGGATCATCTAGTTCTTGAAAGTTGAGCTTTCTCTGCCGAAGGCTTGCCATCCCAGAGTGATTCTTTGCTTGATTTCTTCTTCTTTTGAGGATCTCATGGAGATTCATTGTCCTAGGTAGATGTAGTGGTCTACCTTGCTTCTATTTTGACAGTTACGTTCTTATTCTCAATATGATCGTTGCACATGATTTTCGTTTTACTGAAGTTCACGTGTTTTTTAATAGTTATTTTAATAGTAATTTTTAATAGTTTTAATTAAAAAACTCAAATGGCAATGGGCAGGCCATGTTGCAAGAATGAAAAACAACCAATGGACATCACGTCTCACAACATGGATCCTCAGAGATCACATAAGAAACCGAGGCCAACAGAACACAAGATAGAGAGATGAACTTGATAGATTCAGGATATACAGGCTCCATGATGCCCATGATCGAGAACTGTGGCAAATCCTGGAGATGGTCTATGTTCAACGACGGACATTAAGAGACTGATGATGATGAATATATATATATATATATATATATATATATATATATATATATATATATATATGTATATAAATTCATACAACCATTTCTGCAAAACCAGCAGCAGTACCTCCAACAATTTTTCATCAGGTGATGATCCTAAGGTCAAGTATTTATTGTTAGGGGGACTCAGTATGATTACCACCAACACAGGATTCCCAAGCAGTAATTCACAGTACCACCAGTTTCTGTTTGTGTTTCCATCATGATGTAGAGGTCCAATCTTGAAGCCTCTTAATATATTTCCTTTTTTCTGTTCATGACAATCCAAATTTTGCCAGGTGATACAATGTACAAATAGCAGATACAAATATGATCGAAGGTGTATATGGGTAAATCAGAAAGTCTGGCTCACACTTATTTGATTATTATATTTATTGCAAAAGAAGTAAAATATCTTGAAAAACTAATTCTTTCGAAAACAAACAACTGCAAAGCAATTTTTATCATTTATTCTTATAATTAGACAAAGTTTGATTCTCACAGGAGGCTTACCCTTGATCAAAAAAATGAGATGAAGGTAATCAAAATTGATAAAATAATGGGCAATAACTCTTGGTTGTACAAATTCATGAAAACACTTTTTATGTTTCTGACGAAAATGAAATTTAAACATAAATGTTTTATTAACCATTTATTTACAATACTTAACAGAAACTTTTACATTTTCAAACAAAAAGTACCCAGAGAGCATGTACCTCTGCCAATGCCATTGTCAGGGGATATAATTGTGCATGGATCCACACCAAAATTTTGTTCTTCCGTAGTATATTTTCCACCCTTTGACAAAATTTATTTGAAATTTATCAGAAACTTTTGAGGACATTGAGTAGATAGATGTGTAATTCAGCTAACATAATATAGTTTGGACATATAACTATGGCATAGGGGAAGTAATTATGCATGGATCCATCCCAAAATCAAATCTATTCTTCCATATCCTATTGTCTAGCCTAATACAAAATTTCATAGCAATTTAGGGAGAGGTTTTTGAGATGATATGAGCAAGTACATAAATGTATAGAAGAAAAAAAAGGAAAATTATCTTTTGATGAAAAATATCCCTGAATCCAGTACAAAATTACCTCTTCCCCATCCCAATACCCAGTCTTTTAAAATATTTCATTAAAATCCATTTAGTACTTTTTGAGACATTGTGTGGACAGACAGGTGGGAAGATGGACAAATTGGAAGATGGACAAATTGGAAGATGGAGATAACTTGGAAGAAAACTTTTATGATTATCATGAGGGCTATATGACGAATGGCTTACAATGAAAGAATTCATTTTTCTTCTTTTTTTAACACAGAAAAATCAATATTTAATATAAATAAAATTTACCTCTGCCAACTAAGTTGGAGGAAGTTTATATATGCACTTGAATCTGTCTTTCCATCTATCTATCTCTCTGTCTGTTAGCCCACACAATATTTCAAAACATTCTCAACGAATTTCAATGGAATTTCCTGGGAGGGTAAGCTATGGAGTAAAGGAAAATTTTGGAGCAGATTCAGGAATCTTTTTCCCCCAATTGAGAAATATTTTTCATTTTTTTCACTATTCACTTATGTTTGTCCATGCTCTACCTCAAAAAGTTTTCCATGAATCCCATGTCAAAGGGTAAGCCATGGGCTGATGGGACACTCATGTAATTTGGGGACAGTCCCAAGAATTTTTAGAGTTACCTCCCCTGCATCGTGACAATTTGTGAACACTTTGGAGTGACAATGAGGTTGGCAGAGGTATGCTCTCTCTGAGTGCTTTCTAATTCCTAGATTAACACTAATTCATTTTGCTGTTGAAGTGGTTTTGTATTCATTTAAGCAATCATTACAAGAACCGTGTCTGTCACACTTTTTCTCTCTCCCTTCCCACCTTCAATAAACTACCTAACATTCTCTTCCCCCCTCTACCTTCCTACCCTCTTATCAAAGAGTAACTAGCTAAATTTCTTTTTTTTCTTCTTTCTTCTCACCGCGTCTGTCACGCTTATAGTATCAATTGCAGCTATCAGCAGCGCAATTCAGAATTCAACGGCAGAATCAGTAACACCTCCCCCCCCACACTCAAGAATTGTCCTAAAAACAAAAGTGCAAACTAATTAAACAACAATTAAATATTCACCAGTTATTTCCCCGTCCTCGACAGCCACAGTCACTAAATTGAGATTCCAATCTCCACAAGTCGATTCAGATCTTATCCGTGTGGAGTCAATGGAATAAATGGAAAACACATGATTTTCTTCACAGTAGTAGTGGGGCATAATGGGCAAATTCTCTCACATTTTTCCTGGGTTTTTGGCAATCAATTTCATTTCTAACAAAATTAAACTAAAAGACTTCAAGCATTTCCTTACAATATTTTTGTCTCAATTTCTGTTATCATTAAATACAATTTTATTTGAAAGGATTTTTATTATAAAATCCTTAAAAAAAAAAAAAAAACGTTGTATAAAAAAAAAAGATCTGTAGGTGGGGCATAACTACACTCACGAAAATGGAAAAAAAATATTATAGCCTAAAAAAAGGAAAAACTAAAATAGACATTCTGTGGTCCAGATCGGAATGCAGCTTCAGTAGCATTTAGTTAAGATCAAAGCGTAGGATCTGTTAAAATACAATCATAATAACTCTTATAATTGAAAACAGGCAATGCTATTTCGTTGACGTAGAACGCATACTACACTTTGATCATGAACTAAATGCTGCATCCCGATATGGACCATAAGAATATACGATTGGTCATTCATTAACGAACGGTTGTCTACAAAAGTGTCATGTGGAGATATTCAGTCTCACTATGCCGCATTTATTTTTAATGGATATGTTTTGGGCATTATTATTATCATTATTATACTTTTTTAATTCAAACATTTTTTCTTTCTGAATATTTTCTAAAAGGAGGGGGGGAACAAATTTGTTTTTATTTTTTGACTCCTGAAAAATCCAATCGTTTCGTTTCTTCAAGACAGAAAAAAATGGCTTTTTGATTAATCGATATGTATTTTATTTTCACCAACAAATATAAAGTTACTTCACATCCACAGTTTCGAGCGGAGGGGCAGGAAGTAAGGGTCCAGTTTTTTGCCTGAAAATATTTTTCATCGTAAATAGAATCCTCCAGGTAAAAAAAACAAAACCTTTCAAGTTATTTTTTCCCTATGTCCGGCATATTTGGGGAAGAAATGAAGGTTTTAGTGCTTATAATTGATCGAAAAAGCACAGAAAATTAAACAAGACATATTTTTTCATAAAAAATGATCGCTTTCTACTGTCTGGGGCGATTGTTACCTTTCCCGTGTTAAATTCAAACCATATGGCCGGTGTGAGTGCAAAATTGCCGTCACGATAGTAAAAAAGTTTGCTACTTTCATTTATTCAATAATTCAAACCCTGACTAACCCTGACTAATATACCTTTTTAACACTAAACCTGATTAAACTAAATCTAACGCTTAAATATTTTGCTCATTTTTTTCCAGTTTTTAACGCGGAAAAAGTAACATTCGCCGTTTTGGTCGGCCCGTATCTATTAACCGGCTAAATATAAACTATATTAAGTATTTGTTTTGATTTATGATCGAAACACCTGAAGTAAAAGTTACCTGTTTTTTTTAGATAAAACGAATGAAAGCCAAGAAGGATTTTTATTTATTGAAGAAGTCAAAATAAAATCGGAAATCAATTTACTTACTTGTTTTGATAATTTGGTCGAATTGTATACGATTTGCTGCTGTTGCTGTTGTTAATGTTAGACATTTTTATTTGGTTTTAAAAATGTTTTTCTTTTTCTTTTCTCTCCTTGAAAAATAAAACCTTCTTCTTCCTTTTTTTTTTGTTAGAAAATAAAACTTTTGAAAGGAATAAATCCCTGTCGACTTAGTTTTGGTTTTGTCTTTGCTTTTTGTCCCTTCTGGTTTTAGAGGAGAGAAATTGACTGGAAAATGAAAACCTGTTGCTTCTTTATGAACACAGGTGGGAAATGAGAAGAAGAAGGAGAAGGAGAAGAAGAAGGAAAAGAAGAAGAAGGAGAAGAAGAAGGAGAAATATCCACACGGAAAAAAAGAAAGAAAAGTCCCAAAAATAGAAGAAATTATGGGGTTGAAAGTTGGAAAAGACGAAGAAGAAAAAAAAATGGATAGATTAAAAGTCAAAATTTGTTTTAAAAAAATGAAAGAAGAGAAAAAAAAAATTTCTTTCGGCTTCTGTTTTTGTTTTGTTTTCCGTTGATATCTTTGTTTGTTGTTGTTATTGTTGTTTGTTGTGATGTAAATAAATAAACAGAAAAGGAAAAACAAAACAAAAAATCTCTCTTCCTTGACAACATGGTCACGTGACACGACGATATTTAAACTTTTTCGAGGTTTCGTTGCATTCAACACAGTTGTGATATTATTATGTATACTAATAAGATTTATGTATGTATATATGTATATATCAATAAAATATAATTGCAGACAATTAATAACGTATTTTTTTCCTCCGACATCGCAACCACGTGACCTAACAGTATTCAAAGTTTTCTGGTTTCGTCGCATATGATACAGGTGTGACATAATTATGTTCACTAATACGATTTATACATATATATATGTATATATTGATAAGATATAATAGCAGACAATAATTAAAATATTTTTTTCAGTATCCAAACTTTGTTTTTCCCCACCTTTTTTTTCGTGTCTGAAACATCTCCAACAAATTTCGGACTTGATTACCTCCCTTAGATTTTTCATAGTCTATTACAGTTATCCCTTGCGATTCGCGGGTCAGGGAGGCTTAATCCGCGAATAATTTTTGGCTGACACCACTTCCTAACCATTTTGGTTCCTAAACCCCGTAAATCTTGTGCTATGAACCTCTTGATGAAAAAGAACTCTACCATCCCTGAGTTGTAAGTGTACAAATGAAGATATAAATATAGTAAAAGTATGCAGTAAAAATGTTCTATTTTAAAACTTACTTCATTTTTTCTGGTGACAGATCAGTTAATTATGGCAGAATCAATATTTTAATGAGTCAAAAACATGAACACGGTCTTACTCCGCACATTTTTTTCTGTTTTTACAACTAACTTTATGTTAAAGCAGTTATAACAAAAATCAAACTTTAAGATATCTAATTATTATGATATGTTTTAAAAGAGTGTTAAAAAAGTGGATACTTGTGAAAAAAAATATACAGTAATTAATGAAAACTATAAAATTCGTAAAACTACTCTTTTTGTGTTGCTATTTACCTTGTTTTAATATTTTTGTTGCTCTTTTTTAGAATTTCATTCAGTCTGAGAAAAGTTTCAATAAAAAGCAACAAAAATAAGATGAAGATGAATAGTAGCATAAAAATGAAGAAAATTGGTAATGATTTACAATTCCTCATCAACTAAAAAATGGATAAATAAATTTGTTTACAGAAGAGTGAATTGGGAAATAATTCAGTGTCTAAAATACTGCTTGACTAAATGGTTCACAAGTTGAATTTTTCAATCACAATAAGTTTTCAACTGTGTTCATATTGTCTACATAAATAATTTTTAGTTGATAATTTTCAACAATCTTTCTTATTATTATTATTACAATGCATTTCTGATTCTCTAAACTATCTAACATTTTGTTTATTCTTGCAGAGATGTAGTTATGTTTGTCTATACAATTATGATTTATTCTGGCCTTTTCCAAGGTTCAACAAAATGAACAAAGAGACAAAATGATTTAACAAACAAATATGTATGTAATATGTTTATGAATTTATTCACAGTAAGACATTGTAAGACAATGGTTCTTGCATCATGAAATTTTTATAAGTTGGATTCAAAACAAAATTGCCAACTTATGAGAAAATTCAAAGTTCTTAAGAAAGGTTTACTTAAGCACTTGAAGTGTGTGTGTGTATGCATGCATATGCATATATGTGTGAGGAACTTACTAGTCATCATTGATGAATATCTGCAAATGTGACTGACTGATGAGATTGTCTGTTATTTGTCTCTATCCAAAATAGGAAGGCTCCCAGACAGAGTGAAAATTTAGGTGCATTTTTATTGGTCAAAAAATGATTGTAGTTATCACATGGTACATCTACATCTGCTTTCCAAATATTTATTGATTGTACCTGCTACTGATTTTTACTTGAAGTATTGGCTTTTTGAAACTAACACTTTTTTCTACCTCGTTGCCACAATCCTTGTTAGCTTGTTTCATCAAGATCTTGGCTGGGCTGATCAACAGCTGACATACTGTACAGTGTATTTTCTATGATGTGGTTTTTCACGGTACACAGCAAAACTCCTGAAAATATTTCCATCAAATTATTCAAGACTGAACTGAGAATTATTAAAAAACCCTGATGGAAAAACTGTGAATGGCAAGAGATAACTGTACTATAAAGACGAAGAAAATTCATTTCTGGCTCTAATTTCTGCAGACTCTCAAACTGTTGCACTACATAATCTGAAAATTTGTGTGTAAGGGTAATTTGACCCCAAGATTAAAATAGGATAGGTGGTGATTTGGCATTCTCAAATCTAAAGGAGACACTGCACCCTGATGGCTGCAAATTCATATTCAATCAGAATTTGACCAAAGGATGAACATAAGATACATGGTGTTGACCTTTAATGCTCTCTAAAGGTCAATTTGAGGTCAGTTCAACTTTTAATAGTATCAATTTTGGCATTTTCGAATCTAACGTCGATGGGCTGCCCATTTGTCTACAAGGATAACTTTCCCTTGGGATGAACAAAGAATAAAAGATGTCAACCTCTGGTGACCTATAAAGGTCAATTTAGGTATTTTCAAATTTGAAGGGTGGTGATCTCTAATTTGAGAAGTTTTGTGACAGAATTTACAACATGACATCTTAATATTGATTATTTTTTCACACTGGTAATGCTGGGTACCTCTTTCAGTATAATTATATATACTATAAATAAATACCAATATGAATAATATGATATGATACAATGCAATTACATGTTAAAATTTTTTTTTTCTTGGAAATCCGGTGATCTGACTGTATTTAAATTGGGGGGGGGGGCTATTTTAACCTTCCGAGCCTTCATTGATGATGAAACAGTGATGATTCCATCAACCCTGGCAACATAATGGATCCTAAACTCACTGGAAATTTTGACTACATGGGAACAAATACAATTAAACCTGGGAAAATTTAGAAGCTTAAATATCCTGAAGAGAAAGATTACGAAAGTCTAATATTCAAGGGTTGAAAATTCCAATGATTGAAAAATGAGGAATCCAATGCCTTGAAAGAATTATGACAGCATCCTAAAGGAGAGTGGCAACCTTAAAGTCACTGCAGCTCAACTAAATATCTGACTCAAGGCAATTGACAACAGGCAGCTGCTTGGAAGGTTTAAGGTGCGATGCTTTCATTATGTCATCATACCAAGACTCCAACAGCCATTCCTTTTATATCACTCCCCAATGACTCAGACAAAGGCAACGGAGACAACATGCAGCAAATATGTTCAAAGATGGCTAGGTATTTCTCCAATTTTTCAGATAGATCAACCTGTACAGCAAGAAATCCAAGCTCTACTCTCCAGTTTCATTAGTGGTAGAAGAGTTCAAAACACCAAGGCAAGAGTAGTCAGTACACTAGTACTATCAAAGAATGAGAAAGTCAGACATTAATATAAACATCAAGTATGGAAGCCTCAGGAAGCAGAAACATACTAGAGACATCAGGAGATCGTCGGAATGGTCTGTCAGGGACGATTGAGACTGGGGAACTATAATGCTAAGCTGTGGAGCAAGGCCAGTGACAAAGGCAGGAGTGAGCTTGTGGTGTGGAGGCAGTGGACCCAGTGGAACCAGACACTTGGGTGATCACTGTCCAGGTAGGGTACCACCCAAAACAAAGTGGCTTTTTTTCTACATGCCATAGCTAACCTCTTGCTGACATCAAGCATCTTAAAGAAAGGGATTGAGTTTGCAAACAGTGTAGAGCAGAACTTTTCACTCTGAACCCCATCTTGACTGGACGTCCCAAACCACTCGCAGAGGATTGATACAGGACTTATTTAGGAATTTAAAATAATCAACGAATCCTAATTCAATACCCACACAAAAAAAAGTTCCAGCATTGTCATAGCTTCATTAATGTCATCTTACTTTGATGTTAAGGTCAGAGGTCAGATACAAATTCATTCAGATTTTTTCCTTTATCGTTTACTTATTTGATTGATAACCCTTGAAAAGATGACTCGGTACAAATTAAGAAGTGCGGTCCCTAAAATTTAATTACCAAAAGATAGATTGGATTAAATCTACTAATATTTAACACAAATTCTATTGTAGACGCCATGAAAAAGAATATAATGTTACATGGGAACTGTATTTGAAGAGAAAAGATTTGACTTGTTCGTACATGTTCATGACCAGGTAAGAAAAACAAATAAACAAGTTGCTCCCCTTTAATTACAAAAGAATCCAAATTCTATCTAACACCAAAACAACGATAACCAACCAGACAGTCAAATGGTGAGGAATTCAATAAAGGTTTATATAAGTATGATAGGTACTAAGTTAAAAAGTGTCATTTAACCTGAGTTCAAAAGGTTTTTGTGACAAATTGTTGAATGAGAAAAAAGGTTCAAGAAATTTGCTTTTTTTAAACACCCATTATAATGGAGTAAGCATGAACTATTTTGAACCAAAAATTTCAATGTAAAATTGATGCCTGATTTTAAAAAAGTAAAAAAGATTCATAAAAATCCGTTCTCAATTTTTAATGCTCTTCTAAAAAAAAATGAATCAGTCAAATTTTTGTCTAAACAAAAAGAAAAACATATTTTCAATAATTATAAAATAGCTTTCCAAGAGAAATGATGAATCACAGACATCCATGAATGCTGCTTTTTACTTTATGAATTATGCAGTGGTAGTGGTGGTAAAATCAAGTTATTTTGATGAAAATACTACCAGAACGGTTTGAACAATAAATTTGTGATTTTTAAAAAAACATAGACATAAACTAAGGAACCAATCTGTCATAAACTTACATTGTAAATTGAACTTTCCAATAAAAACCTATTTAGCCTTGGAGGAGGGAGGATAGAAAAAACAGGAGGACATTTTACTAATTCATTATGGAGGATGTGTGTGTGTGTTTATTTTATAGATGTTAGATTTAAAGATTTTATTATGTCAAAACACCTGAATAACCAAAACCGAACTACAGTGATAAAACTTGTCTGATGTGGGTAGCGGGGATTGAAATATGTGAAAAATACACCCAGAAAATATTCATTTTGCTGTATTCAATTATTCATCCTAGTTGTAATATTCATTTATAAGTTTCAGTCAAAAGAATGAAAAATATACATTTTAAAAAAAAGGATTAATTGAAATAATCAATAAAAATGATGAAAAATCATTTTCTTTTTAAATATTGAGTGGAAAAATTTCCACAGAGCAAAATCCAAAATTATAATTAATCAAATTAAACTAAAAATTCGCTGAGAAGGAAAATATTTTGCTTAATTTTCCTATTTTTCTAAATCACAAACCAAGACTTCTGTTTGAACAGTACCTGGATAGCTTTCTCCAAAAGTAAGCATGATAAATATCTCAAGGGATTTATTTGTAAAATGTGTAAAAATCAATGAATGCATGATGATATAAGTAAAATAAATAATCAAAATGATAAAAAGGTTGGGTAGGAATCATATCACAAAAAATCATTCTTCTCTAAAATTTGGAATGGAAAATTACTTTTTGAAAAATCAGTCCTTCAATAGATAAGTACAGAAAATTTTATCAAAATCGAATAATGTGCTAATTTGTGCCAGATTTTCTAATTTCTCAGATGTTTATTTCATACTGAAAATTTACATCTGTTTTGTTCATGCCTGTTATGGATGAATAAAATGACCTTATAAAAATACACAATTCCAAGTTATATAAAGTGTTCAAATGTTATAGGGTTTATTTTAGATTGTTCAGTGAATAGAAATGTCGTTTGTATCAAGTTCTTGTGGAAACAGGACACTTCATCAGTAAAAGGACTCTTGAGCAATAAAAGAAATGTCTCCAGACGAATTTGGCCTCAAAGAAAATCATTTTCAAAACAGGAATTTGATACATTTAGTCATAAAAATAAAGTTCACTAATCTGTTGGTAATCATTCAAAAGATTTTTTAAAATAATGGTAAAAATAATAGGAAATCATAAGATGGAGCAGATTATATCAAGGGAGGCAACTCTGTTTTCCTAGAGAATGTTTGCCTCCCTTTACTTTCAATCTAGCGGTATTAAGTAAAAAGATGAATCACAGACATTTATTTTCTTTTAATAATATACTTTGAAATTATTCATTCATATTTTTTTCCCAACAGAAAAAATGTCATCAAATGAAAATGGAGACAATACCAACAGACTATGAGAAAGTCTATTAGATTCACTGAATTCAATGCTTTTTACTTCATTTAAGACATCAAATATGGAATAGTCACCAGAATGAAAACAAAAATGATGAAATAAAGCAAGTGAGAAATGGAGATATTTTGGCTAAAAGCCAAGCACTTATATTTTGCTAATGGCCTGGCTTGGCACAATAAATCTAATCATGGAATATGAGGTCAGCAAATTTAATATCTTATTATTTTTTAGTTCTGAAAGTATACGAGTTTTCTCCCTTACATTGTGACTGCAATTTTTCATCCCTCTTTCAAATAGAAAGATATTTTGGAAAAACCTGAAAGAAATAGAAATCAGAGACGAATGAGTCGAAATATAACAAAAAATATTCAATAATCAACTCAAAAACATCATTGAAGATAAGCATGCAATCTATTCAGAATCCATAAACTTCGAAAATTTTCATGACCACAATCTTTGAATAATGAAATTCTGTTGTATGTTTCAGATAGTCAATATTCTGCCATTTAGAACATCCATATCTCTCAGTATGCAACAAACATTTTTGATATTTGATTGATTTGTTCTCCCGGAGGAAGAACTGATGTTTGTCAAATATTTACAATGCTACCTTGGAAGTGAATTTTTGACATTTTACTTTACAAGATTGTCAGAGATTTTAATTCTAGATGAAAGACATAAGTTTGTAATAAATTCTTTGCGAAAGTTCACATTCTATCAGTCCAGTTTGGGAAGGGTTGGAAAAGTTTTTATGTTGCAAATTAAAGATATTGAAAAAAAATGTTTGTGTAAGGTGTATGCAAAAGATAAAACATCAATGGTATTGTTGAAAACCTTTTACCTTAAGACGAGAAATCATCTTCACATCACGGCAGCCAGCATGGTAACAAGGAAGAGGTTGCACAGCTTCCAACTTATATAATGAAGGAAACCAGATTTTTTATGCATTGACAAATAAGTAATTAATGGGAGAGGCTACTAGCATTTGTTAGTTATCTCCCTTGACAAATGGGTCATCATAATACAAGCCGGGGTGAGCGCAAACACAGACCTCAACACTTTTATTATTAAATTGCAAAACACCTGGATTCTTCAAGTTAACATATTTTGGAAGTACCTTATTTCAATACCTCTGGCTACAATACCATTTTGCTACTTAAAAGTCACACATATATAAACAGAATCAGACTGTAATATATTGATTGATTAATATGAATTATGCATTATAAAAGAAAAATGTCTTGTTCCCACTTTACCACCCAGTAACATATTTCTGTCATGAAATGCAAACAGCTTATATTACATACCAGCACCTTTGACACATCCACAATTTAGGAAGACATTTTTCCCCCAATGTGAACATTTTTTAGCTGTAAAAAAAAGGAATAAATCCTTGTGGCGTTTGCCAACATTCCCAGCTAATGAAACAACTACACCTTGTTTGTTTTGCACTTACTACATTTCCAACAAATGAAAATCCAATAACATTACTTTAGGATTTAGAATAGATAAACGTAGACAAATATTGCATTTACAAAAATAAACATTAACAAAACAAGTCTGGTTTTTCACTCAATAGAATACATCATGTGACCAACATCTTTCGGTAGCATACTGCATTGGGGGTGATCAATCCAAAATCTGGAAAGAGTGGTGATCATCAGATAAGTTATTTCTTTTGCCTTTTCTTAGTCCATGATCACTAAAAAAAGTGTGAACACTGCCATGCACAAACTAAGGGGCCAATTTAGCATAAACATACATTGCAAATTTGACCATACACTTACGTTTTTCGAGACGAAATAAGAAACAAATGTTTGAATTCTCGTTATCGCAGCCTGAATGTGCGATACATTCATACATAGCCATCCAGCCAGAATCAAGTGAAAACCAAAGAAACCTATGTTGACAGTTTTAGTTGACAGTTTGTAATTACTCAAAGAAAGAATTTTACCCACAGAGCATTTCACAATGGACTTTTGTCAATCGTACGTTTCTTGTCTACCCGGGTTAAAAAGGATATCAAGAGTTGAGAGATATAGTTACGAATCATCAACTGGAATATTTTTAATTAAATATCCATCTTAACCAACAGCATATACAGTAGCTATCACCCAAGAGTGTCATGAATACAGCAAGGTGTTTCCTGTTTAATTGGTTACATTGAATTATTTTTTTTACTCGGATTATTTAATGCGATTTAAGGTTTTTGTTTTTTTAATCTCCTCAAAGGTCAAAAAATAGACGGCAGAACAAGTTGAAAAAATGTTGAATGCCCAATAAAATCATCTCCAATTTGACAGAAAAAAGATATTGAAAAATGTCTTTAGATAATAAAAAGAAATTCATCTTCTCTTATTTTTCTTCATCATGTACTTTTTGAATCAAGCAAAGATAAAAATTTGCAGAAGAATATTGACTTGAACTAGAGACAAAGTCTTATCAAAGTGATCAAATATTTGATTAGTGATAGACAAAATTGTACCGATATATGCTTGTTTAGTGCATCCGGTTACAGATTCAAGCAGTCAAAGGAAGATGCAAGATTATATTTGAGGAGGAAAGCGCACCATCAAAACAGCAAATACATCCAGTAAAAACATTGAAGTAGTCCTTAGTGAGGAAGGAAAAAGGAATTGACTCATATAGAGAGAGAAACAGAGAGAGAACATGAAAGAGAGTGATTTTCATCCTTATTTCACATCTTAGCATCTCGATCAACTTTAGTTAACTTTGCAACAAGTCCATCAATTGAATTAAATGAGAGAAAAGTTAATAAGTTTTAATTGCACTTCAATAAGTCTACTTCCCTCATCATTCAATTATGTCACAAAAGCTGTTGTATCCAATATCAACAAAAATTACACAATTTTGTCAATATTCAACCCCAATAATTGTTGTCATATATATATAATAAGAGCTGTATCTGTTGAATGTATAGTATCAGTAGCAGCCATCAGCCCCTCTCCCTTCCTACTTTCTCATCTCTCTTTCCCGCCTCTCTCCCTTCCTAACATATTATTAAATTATCTTTCTTTACTCCTCTCTCTTTCGTAGCCTCTCATTAAACTACCTAACTTTATTTTCTCCCCTATTCCTTCCTGACTTCATTAAACTACCCAACTTTCCTTTCTCATCTCTCCCTCCCTACTCTCATTAAGCTGCCTTTCTTTTATCCCCACTGCCTTCCTAGTCTCTTATTAACCTACCTAACTTTCTCTTCTCACTCTCTCTCTTCCTACCCTCTCATTAAACTACCTAACTTTCTCTCTCTTTTTATCCTTATTAAACTACTCTTCTTTTCTCCCTTCTCCTTTCCCAACTCCTTATTAAACAATTCAATTTTCTTTTCTCCCCTCTCCCTCCCCACCCTATCTGCCACATTATAGTATCAATAGCAGCCATCAGCAAAGTACACATTAACCATAGCATAGAGATCCAGGGATACCCAATCAACAGAATCTCCCTCTCAGTTTCACCGATGTAATCAATCCAAGGGAAAGCAGTGCAATACATTTGGTATTAGCTTGGCTGCAGGAACTGCCGGAAGGAAGTTGTAGCTGGCATCCAGCTGCCTTATATAAAGTGTGAACATAACTTATCAATATTTGGCAAATAAGGAAGAATGTTTTGAAGATGACGTGAATAAACATTAAAATCTGAGCAAAATTAGATGTTCACTTTAGTTTGTTAATCAAATATTCATAATATAACTTGATATAAACAAGTCTGGTTAGTAACTTGATGGAAATCTTCGAGTGACTAACGTCAATTGGCAGCATGTTATGTTAGGGGTGATCAATTAAAAAATGGGAAAAGTGGTAATCAATGAATAAATTGTTTCTCTTGGTGGTGATCATTGAAAAAGTTTGAATTAAAAAAAATTAAAAAAACAAGCGTGAATGATAGACACAAACCAAGGGACCAGTTTAGCATTAACTTACTTTGCAAACTGAACCCTCCACAAAATGCCTATGGGGGTGGGGGTTCAAAAAGCAAAAAATCATTTTTTAGACATCATCATCATCATCAGTCTTGTAATGTCCGTTGTTTGACATAGACCTTCCCCAGGATCTGCCACAATTCTTTATCATAGGCATCGCAGAGCCAGTATTTCCTTAATCTGTCTAGTTCATCTCTCCATCTTGTGTTCTGTCGGCCTTGGTTTCTTATGTGATCTCTGGGGATCCATGTTGTGAGTTGTGATGTCCATCAGTTGTCTTTCATTCTTGCAACATGGCCTGCCCATTGCCGTTTGAGTTTTTTGATAGTTTCTATAATGTTTCTGACTCCCGTTTTTTTCCTGATATACTGTGCTGTCTTGTGATCTCTCCATGTAAGGTTTAGCATGATTCTTTCATGCTTACACTGCATGCTTCTTAGTTCACAGGTCTGTCTCTTGGTTAGGTTCCATGTTTCAGTTCCATAAGTGACTATTGGGAGGATACATTGGCTGTATACTCTTCTTTTTAGGATTAATGGGATCTTCTTGTTTTTGAAAGTTGAGCTTGCTTTGCCAAAGGCTTGCCACCCCTCTACCGCCAATGGTGAGGCTTGTACATGTGACACACATACATAGACTAAAGGATAGCCTGCCAGAATCATTTAAAAACTGAAGAAACCTATGTTGAACTATATTGACATTTTTAATAACCAATAACGAAATCCAGTACAACGATTTTTCCCTTAACAATTGAGTTACATTTGCATCATATAATATAAAAGGCCTTGTCACTTGCTTTGTTTGTTGGATTTTGGTCATGCTAAAGCAAACAGAATGAAAGGAAAGGAGAACTGCAAACACACAGATTACTGGCCTACTGCTGGTGAACCTTAGAAATAGGCCAGCAACTGATTCACTAGAAGGAAACATGCAACTGCTGCTGGTGATACAACTACTACTGATGATGATGGTGATGTCTCAGTTTCATTTTCCAACTATGTCTGTTACCTTATCGTTTGAAAATAATTTAAATATAAGTAGTAGTAGAAAATCAACAGAAAAATAATTTGTTTGCAAAAAATAGATTCATACTCAAATATATACTTGTATATTAATCAAAACATATATAATAATTACTGATGTCTTTTTACCTATATATTTATTTTGTCACACTGAGGTGAATCAATAAATAAAACTTAGCAGCCTGGTGACTACATGCTTAAAAATAGGCCACTGATGACACAGTGTTGAAATTTTAAGCATCAAGTATATCTGTCAGATTGTATACATGAGGAAAAGGGGAAATACATCAAAGTAGCTAATAGCCCAGATGGGCAGAATTTTAAATACAAAAAATAAAACTACCATCATTTTTTACACTTGTAGACTACTACGTAAATAATCCCTTCATCTTCAATGATTACAATTCTAGTCTTTTATTATTTCTCTATCAAAACCAATTTGGCTGACTCAACATTTTTCCAGACCCCAAATATTTTGGTAACCATTTCTTATTGACTAGAGACAGGTGGATTAACAAAGATTTAGAAAAATATTTTAATCTTTGGGCTTGGGTCCTTTAATCCTCTTATGAGATTTACAAGTTAAATCAAGATAAAAACATTTAATCTGTTATAAAAATAACTTTGCTACAATTTAGTTTAGTGATAATACATTCTGTGTGTTCAGTGTATTTGATTGAAAACCACAAGGTCAATGGTTCAATATCTTACATATTGATAAATTTTGATCATTGTTAATTACAACTCACAAGTTTAAAGAGAGATTCTGGGTTTAGGTTATTCATGTGTCCTGACACTAAATGTTCATAGTAGTAACTTGAAATTTTGCACACACACTCCCCTCAATGAAAACATTTTTTATTCTTTTTCTGACCCCTCCCCAAGTTTTTAATAAGAGTTTAATTTGCAATATAAGTTTATGTTAAGCTGATCCACACTTGTTTTTCCAAAACTCAACCTTTTTTTTAGTGTTTGCAGCATAACAAAAGGCAAGGAAAGTAGTACATTAATTGATCACCCCTTTTTCCAATTTTTTATTGATCATCCCTAACACAACACCCCGCTTAAAAACATTAATCTCATTATTGTTTTTTATGAATTTACGGTTCAAACTAATCTTGTAGCTTTTTCATCAATGTAACTTAATTTTACCACTACCACAGAAGCATATGTGGGTGGCTGTGATTCATAACTTCCCTTGGAATGCTTGTCTTTTTCGAGGCCATAAGTTTTAGAGATCAATCTTCATTGTCTCTATCATTATACTGCTTGTTCCTACCAGTGCTTGAGTGTTATGCTTTCATTGATAGCTTAAGGGAAGGGTCTGGTAAAAGAGAAAGTAGAAAAAAAGTTAGGTAGTTTAATGAGAAGGTAAGGAAGAAAGAGAAAGACAGAGAGAGACAGAGCAGAAAAGAAAGTTATGTAGTTTCATAAAAGGGCTGAAAGAAAGAGGGCAGAAAAGAGAGATAGTACTATAGGGGTAGGAATATTTTTATATATGAAACTAATCCATGTTTGTATGAAATTTAGATAAAAACATGGACAGACAACTAAGATGAGAAAGGATAAGGGAGAGACTGGAAAGATAATGGCAAAGAATTAGAGAAGAACAAAGGCATGAGATCATGGATAATGTTAGTTGATAACACACATTGAATTTCCGTAGCCATGGCTTGTATCAGTAAATTCCTCTCATGTTGTAGCTAAATGGTAAGTCCATGGAGCTGAAGGCTACAGGGCTTAAGTTCAATTCCAAGAATGTTATTAACAAAAGTGAAGTTTGATGGCTTATAAAAAGAAATATCCAGGTATGCTTTTTATTCAGTTGCTTTATATTATCATGATAGTCAATGCTTCATCCAAGATATTCTAAATAACAGATCTAGCAAATTACTCAACAGAAAACGTCTTTTGGCAGCATGCTGCTTTAGGGGTGATCAATTAAAAAATTGGAAATAGGGTGATCAATGAATAAGTTACTCCTCTTGCCTTTTGCTGAATCATCAAAAGGATTTTTCAAAAAACAAACAAGTGCACTTGTGGATACCAACCAGAGGACCAATTTAGCATAAATTTACATTGTAAATTGAATCCCAGCTATAAACTTATTTTGGAGGGCAATTTTCAAAATTTGAAAAAATGTTTTCTTTTAGACATAATAAGAAGTAATTGTTTCAAATTTCAGCCCTCTAGCTCCATTAGTGTAGCCGCAATACAAGGCAACCAGCCAGAATCACCTAAAAACTGAAGAAACCTATGTTGAGAGAGCTAGAGTCTCTGCGAATAGCTTATTCTTTATTTCTAGCTTTTTCTTTATATGTGATTGTTAAATTTAGTGGCGACTATGAAATGACAATCAGAAATAAGATGAAAGAAATACTAATGAAAAAATGAATAACAATTGACAATGCTTCCTCTTAGGAATTCAAAATAGTATTAATAACAACAGCTTGTGAGACATGCACACAAACGTGTGTATGTTTAGCTGTCCAAAGGACTTTACCATAAAGGAGACAACTTATTTAACTGAATTTAGAAATCCCATTCAACTTTATCTAAGATTTGAGACAAAACTAATTGGAAAATGATTTTGTTGATAAGTTTACAAAATCATGTTTAAATTTTTTTTTTTTTCCAAACTTTTGATGAAGTTAAAAAAGATTTCAAAATTGAATTAAATCAGTTGTCTTCTTTAGGGTAAAATTCTCTCAACACCCACAAACACACACACATGTGCATACACGCACATACTCACACACAGCCACACATACACACACACAGAGACATATAGACACATTCAGGAAGTACTGGCTCCGTGACGCCCATGATAGAGAAGTGTGGCGAATCCTGGGGAAGGTCTATGTTCAACGATGGACGTTAAAAGACAAATGATGATGATCGTGATGATGATGATGGGCACATGAACACACCCACCTAGCCACACACATGGCGGCAGAGTAATTTTCACATCTTCTTCTTTTTCTTTCGATCATTTCTGTTTATACATCTTTGATTTGTTCTGTTTATTTTGGCATCAGTCACCATAGAATCGAGGAGAGACATTTTGGCAATCGTCCGGCTGCCGTGTTCTTGCTTGGGGCTAGAATTATCTGGTCGCCAGAATGCCAGAATCCAAGAAATTCTCTCGTCAGCCCTTAACGATCCTCTTCATCATCTTCTGGCGGCAACAGGGGCGTTTCGGTCGGGAAGAAATCTGCAATCAATTCTTTTGGCAGAGAAACTCTGCAAATAAATTCATTTTGCATTTTATTTTTCTTCCAAATACATCAACATGAATTTCAAGATTGCAGGCATGAGAGGAACCGTTTGTTTTCGTGTGTTATTAGAACATTTATCAGTGATTCGAATTTTATACATGATTGTTAAACCACATCAAAATACGAGAAATCACTCGGAGAGCTCATGCCTCTGCCAATGCAAAACACCAACTAAAAACCGAATGATAATCAGACCATAGAATAGCTACGATGTAGGGGAGGTAACTGCGTGAGTTTTAGTCTTCAATATTTTGTACTGACGTCTTGATATTCAAAGAGAAAAATCTTTGATCTTCCCAAAAGTTCAATTCTTTCTGAGCCTATCACCTAATCTTTCAGCAAATTTCGTTGAAATTCACTGAGAACTTTTGAAGATGTTGTGAGGACATATAGCTATGATGCAGGGAAGGTAACAGGAAAAATAATTCTGGATCCTCCCCAAAATTTAATCAATTCTTCATCAACATTTTTGGCAGAGGTAAAATATAAATTGATCAATGATTTGGATAAATTTATTGTCTCTCTATATCAAGTGTTTAATAGTCAAGAAAAATTGACTTTATATTACAAGCTATCAATCAAAACTGTAATCATAGGTTTCTTCAGTTTTCAAGTTGGTCTAGCTGGCTATGTATGTGTGTAACATGCATACAGGCAGCATCAATGGAGCTACTAGGCTGAAAATTTAAACATTTATCCCTTGTTATGTTAAGAAAAAAATAATTTCAGGTTTTTTTTATTTCTTCCTAAAATAGGTCTTTAATGGCTGATTCAATTTGCAATGTGAGTTTATGCTAAATTGGTCCCTTAGTTTCTCTCTGACAGCTATCACACTTGTGTTTTTGAAAATTAGGACTTTTTTTGGTGACCACTTCCCAACAAAAGGCTATACTCTTCACGAGTGCATATACTAAAATTGCCACAGAGAAGATTTGCATAAGTCCTGCGCACGGATGACATGCAAATTCAAGAAGCATTCCACATTTTTTGTGAAAAAGACAAACTATAAAAATATACAAGCTCCTTCGTTCAAAACTGATTTCGGCATTAAATAACCCATCAAGGCTTGAGATGCTGTTGAACCGATCAACCAACCCAACAACATATTCATTGATCAACTCGTTCTCCGATTTTTTTATTGATCACCCCCAACACAATATTGTGGCAGCCAATGAGGATTGAATTAGCTACACAAGTAATGATCTATAATTTATCAACCATCACTCTTTGGCAAATGCTCCTCTCTTCAGAACACTCTTGATTGGCTTACAGGCGGAAATGTTGTGACTATAATAACCAAGATGAGGATACTAGTCTGAATAAATGTGTATAATAAGAATAATTCCTCATCTCAGTAAGACAGAAAAATGGAATACAGTTACCCCCTTGCCGTTTGCAGGTTTTCCATTCATGGTTTTAAAAATTTGTGGTTCAATCATGAAAAATTAAATGGAAATATTTTTGTAAATTCGCAGCCTAATGCAAAAAAACGCATCATAGAAAATAAAAAGTACACCAAAAAGTGTAAAAAAAAGGTAAAAGGTTTAGAAAATTATGAATGTATATATATATATATATATATATATATATATATATATATATATATTCATAACATAGCAATTATCATAGAATTTTTACATAAAGTGACATGTCTCAATTAAACATCTGGAACTTGTAATCTTTCAATTTTATTGTAATAATCTTTGTGTTATTGATAAGAAGAAGGATTAGTATATCTCTGAATTTTTGAGATGAGGTATTATTATTATTTCTATTATTATTCGGACTATCCTCATCTTGGTTGTTTTTCATACAACGTTTCGGCCGTTGTATTCTACGGCCTTCATCAGGTATCATCTGGTACGTGTGGGGGATGATACCTGATGAAGACTGTAGAGTACAATGGCCGAAACATTGTATGAAAAACAATCAAGATGAGGATAGTCCGAATAATAATAGAAATAAGAAGAAAGATTGTAGAAAATTATCGACTAAAAATTATTTCTGCAGACAATATAATTTTATTCGATGCTGCAGACTTTTTAAAAAATAGTTTTGAATCGACAAATAAGAAATGCAAAACAACTAAAATATTTAAGATAATAACAACATCTCAGACAAAAAATTCTTTAAAATGAATGAAAGAAAAAAAATAAACATGGAGGACAGTGTAGAAAGAGAATCTGCAAGATGATTCTTCTCAGAAAGGGTTGCCAACTATTAGAACAAATTAATGAATCAAGACCCGGGAATAATAGAAACTTGAACCATGAATAACCTTAAAAATGAACATGACTATTACACAACCGACAAAAAATAAAAATGATGAAATAAATGTTTCTGAAAAAGACAAATTAACAAAAAGCTTTGACAGGAAGTGAGATACAAGCACAAATATGTGTAAAATTTAAAAAGGGGAATATCTTATCTTATCTTATTTACTTCTCAGAATGTTTTTTGTTGCTTTTTTCTTTCAATTAAAATCTAGTGTACATTTTATGTTTTTACAAAAAAAACAACATTTGTACGTTTTTTTTTATTCTTTCATTAAATTACTATTCTTTAAACTTCTTGGATTTTTCAGAAACATTGTTATTCAGAAATAATACTTGTCAATAAATATGAAATTTTACAAATTTGAATGAGGCTGTTTTCTTTTAAAGAGTTTTTATCAATCTCTGTTTAATTACATACAATGTATTTCATTAGAATACAGTACTTGATCTATCATCACATAGGCATAAATTATTTGTGGTTCTAGTGTATTTGCATCCCCTGGAACCCCTAACACCTACAAATAGCATGGGATAACAGTATTTATTTGAATTAAATGTCCAAATAGATTTTTAAAACCTTCACCAGGAAATACCTTTGTAAAGGTTTGAATCACTATGTTGAATCTGCATGTATGTTTTCATGTAAGTTGGTAACATTCATTCATAAGTGCCAGCCTTGTGGTATTCTTATATAGTGAGACTAAATCAAGTCCTATGTTCTATATGAGGCTCGTCTTATGTATCCAAAATGTGATAAATGCTTACAGATATGTTCTTTGGATTTAATTCCATTTTCGCTCTCAGAATTTCATAAATGAAATGATAGGATCCATGTCTGTCACACTTATAGTATCATCAAGTGAGCTTGTTGTTACTAGGCAACACCAGCCATCATCAGCAGTCAGCAGCAGCCTGGAGAAGCACTGAGCAGAGGAAATAAGATCCAAGTCTGTCACTTTGATGTTGACATCATCATCATCATGATCGTCGTCGTCATCATCATCATCATCATCATCATCATCACCACCACCACCATCATCAGCAGCAGCCGCAGCATGGCTGTCATTGGACATAGAACTTCCACAAGATGTGCCAGACCTCTTGGTCGTAGGCGTTGCAGCGCCAATATCTCCTCTCACGCCATCTCATTTCTTTTTCATTCACAATTTTGCATCTGATCTGTGGGGAGGCGTGATATCAAGCGGTTGTCTGACATAAATATATAAGAGCCGTCTTCCAATTATATACAGGTGTTCAAGTACATTCCATTTTGGGGGGGTGAAGCACAATTTGAAATTTTTTTTAAATATCTAGGTTAAGAAATTTTGCAAATAAAACCCCAAATAATTCCAAATAATCATAAGATAACCCTTAAAACAGAAACTTCTATTCTTTTGTATTTCATCTAATATAAGTAAGATATTTTTTGTTTATAAGTTTTTTATTGATTGATTCTTTCGGGGTACGTCATATATTCCAGTGAATAACTGTTTTACTTTATTCTTTTGTCGATTCTAACACTAAAAAGCTGCAACTGAAACAGAAGTGAAAAATACCAGATCATGTAATAGTTTCTAGTTTTTGGCATTTGAAATTTGTTTTCTTTTTCTGGTATTTAAGTGTAAAAGTAGAATTTTCCATTTGGACACTCTCATCCAGCTTAACATTCTGTATTTTGACCCCCTCCTGCAGTAAATCTTGAATTTGGACCCCCTACCACATGCTCAAAATTCTGGATCTACCCCTGAGAAGATGGAAATTGTTGGGTTATTTGAAAAATTAAATTCATGATTTAAAACAAGAGGAGAGAAAATGCATTCATTGCTGGAGATGCTCTGAAAAGGTTGATCAAAGTGTTTTATTTGATCGCAGAAATTGAATCTGATCCAAATGATCAATGGTTTAATGTTTAATCAATGAAGGAATCAATTGGAGGGAAATTTGATCCAAGGATCCCATGTTTGACATTGATTACTGCTGTAATCTTTCTTGAGAAGGGATTCATAACATATAAACTGTTTTAGTTATTAAGGCTGTGATAGTTATTAAGGGCTTCGTAATATATAGACTGTGATACTTATCAATGATATGAAACATGTAGATTGTAATAGTTATTAAGGGTTATGTAACATGTAGGCTGTGACAGTTATTAAGGGATATATAACAAGTAGGCTGTGATAATTATTAAGGGATATGTAATAAATAGACTAATAGTTATTCAGGGATACGTAATATATAGACTGTGATAGTTATTAAGTGATTTATAACATATAAACTGTGATAGTTACTAAGAGATACGTAATATGTAGGCAATTAGAGAGTTATTAAATGATTTATAACATATAGACTGTGATAGTTATTAAGAGATTCATAACAAGTAGGCAGTGATAGTTATTAAGGGATTTATAATATATAGACTGTGATAATTATCAAGTGATATGAAACTTGTAGATTGTAATAGTTATTAAGGGATATGTAATATGTAGGCTGTGACAGTTATTAAAGGATATGTAATATACAGACTGTGATACTTATTAAGGGATACATAACAAGTAGGCTGTAACATTTATTCAGGGATATGTAATATATAGACTGTGATAGTTATTAAGTTATTGAATGACAGCGCCCAACAAAGAGGAAAGAAAAGACGCGTCAAGTAGCAGCGATTTTATCTTCATTTATAATTTCATTGGATGATTTATTATTAACCATTATCGAATCGCTGGAGCTCCACAAATGGCCTGACCAACCAGCCATGTGGGCTACAGATTCTTCTTTCTTTGAGTGTCTCTATCTATCAATCTATAAGCGTGTCTATGTCTGTCTCCAGCTGGATTTTGTCACATCAGGGTTGGGGGCAGAACCTTGAAAATTCTTATCAGTTCACCAATAGGTACCATCTAAAAATGTTTCTATTGTTTTTTCAAAAAAATTGGGGGGGGGGGTGTCTCTATGGTCATTTGGGGACCAACAATGCTGGAATACTGTACTCGTGTGTTTTTTAGATAATTTCAGATAAAAGATTTAATTTTTTATTTAATTTATGATAATTTTTCAGATGATTAATTCTGCTGCAACGATGTTGTCTTTATTATTTTCATTGAATAAAGCATTTAGTAGAAGTCACCAGCCAAAACTATTAACGTAGATTTCTTTAGTTTTTAATTGATTCTATCTATTTATTTATTTGTCACGCGATGGAGCTACAGAATTTAAATGTTTATTCCTTTTGTCCAGAAAAAACGTTTTTGTCTTCCAATTCCCCCTCCTCCAAAAAAGTTTTTAATGTGGGGTTCAATTTACAATGTAAGTTTATGTTGAATTGGTCTCTTAGATTGTGCAGCGTTCAAGTTATTTTTGAAAAAATTTGGGCTTCTTAGTGATCACCTCCAAACAAAAGGTGGAAGAAGTAACTCATCCATTGATTACCTCTTTTTCAACTTTCAATTGATCACCCCTAACACAGCACGCTGCCAAAAGACATTGGTTATATGACAGTTTCTATTGAGTGGCCAACAAGTTGTTAATAACATTTGACTAGTATTTTCTTTAATCGCAATTTTAGAGAAAGATTTTTCTATGTTGGTCAAGAGCAGCCATGTGTTTATCTGTCTTCCCTTGGCAAAATGGCATGAGTTTGAATATCACTGATTTCTTTGTCTTTATTTCTGATCTGCACTATTAATTCATTGCCGTATGAGGTGCTACCAAAAAGTCCCAGGAATTTAAACACTGCAGGAGAATAACTTACCCTAGCTCTTAGTTTCCACTGTTGCCTTCAAGGTAGTCCCTTTAGGCGTGTATACAGTGGTCGCAGCATTTTTCCACGATTCTACGCATCTGTGAAAGACCTCAACTCAGCAACACGTCCACTCATGCATACGGCCATTGACACACTGATGCACTAAGTGTGCTGCTGACTCTACCTACCGACAGAAGTCTGGTTTGCTCTCGCTATTCAAATAACTTGGAACTTTCCAGTTGCACCTCATCAATCGAGTTGTTATAAAAAAGGAATTGAAAATTATTATGAAGGAAAGTAGTATTCAAAATTATCAAAAAAGTTTAAATGAATTTCTAATCTCTTCTCTAAAAATGTCATATTTAGCAGAAAGCGTTCTGAACAAATTCAGACCTCTTGATCACCAGTCCATTGTTCTACCATGAAATCAAAAATTCATTTCTGAAAAGAATGGATGTTTGCCATCTACTGATTAAAATATTGTGGTTGCTAAAGAGTAACGATATCAGATCCTATTGTGTTACAAACAATTCATACAAAATTTAATGGATGCACTCAGCTTTAGCCTTGCGCAAATTTCTTTTTCATAGCAATGGATTTCAGACATCAGAAAATGAGTTGATTATAATGAGATTAAAATAATGGACTTATTATCCAGAATCCTAAAAAAAAAAAGACCAACATTATCAAGCATTAAAATACATTCTTTGATATTCTGTTAATATAAAATAATTTTCATTTGAAGTTTTTATCAAACCAAGTTTTCTTATTGGGAGATGATTGAAAAGAAATAAACAATCGAATCTATCCTTCATGTTGTTTATGTTGTCAACACAGCGTTTCATCCGAACCATTCTACATCAAGGTGACGAAGGAGAGATTCAATTGACCGGAAAAAAATTTTGAATGTAAAACACTCTTCTTAAAGTTAAAGACAATGCTTATATTGTGAAAATTTTGTTTTTATTTCCTTCTGTTGTTTTGAATTGAAAAAAATTGGACAATTGTATCTTATCTTCTTGTCCTTGATGTTGTCAACACAGCATTTCATTCGAACCATTCAACATTAAGATAAAGGAGAGATCCAATAGGCTGGGGAAAAAATTTTGAATGTTATAGACTCTTCTTAATGTTATAAACAATATATTTAATGAGAAAATTTTATTTTTATTTCTATCAGTTGTTTGAAACATTTTTTTTGATATGAAGCCAATATAAAAGGTGTTAAAAGTTGGAAGATGTGAAAAACATCTTTTTTAGATTAAAAAATCTAAAAAAATTGGATGGTTAGTTTTGAATAAAATTGAAATTCAATTTTTTCATTCTGATAAATCAACATGTGATCAAGTTGAATTTTTTTTCTATGAGAAATAAAATTATTTTGAGACAATAAATTTACTAATTCAAAATATGCTTAGTCCAGTTTACTGTACGAAACATAGATATATTGGAAAAATGAATGTACTGACTCTTATGTAAAACCCAAATCATAATTCAACATAATTTCAGTCGGCTAATTGATAATTTTAAAGAACAAAAAAAAATTTCACAAAAAGGTTTTCAAGAAAATATTTGTTGGCAAAACATCCAGACCAGGTATCATCATACATCAGCAGCAGTTTTGGTTACATATACTCACCTAATGATCATAATAAGGATCAGTTTTTTGCAGATTGCTGGCGTAATCAGCGAACGGTTGCCTAGTATGAAAAAGTTACAGAAAAATTTCCCTTTAGTCATTGCTTTAAGGAGAAAAGAAATTGAAAGAGAAAAGATTGCAGGAATTTTGATTCTTTTCATTTTTATTTGACTTAATCGTATTAAAAAAACATCAACCAAAACTGTCTACCCTGGTTTCTTTAGTTTTCAAGTAGGTCTGGCTAGCTATATATGTATCTCATGTTCAGGAAATATATAGCTGAAAATTTTA
This sequence comes from Thysanoteuthis rhombus, assembly GCA_963457665.1. Lineage (NCBI taxonomy): Eukaryota > Metazoa > Mollusca > Cephalopoda > Oegopsida > Thysanoteuthidae > Thysanoteuthis > Thysanoteuthis major. The sequence goes on from OY735236.1 coordinate 42,210,449, forward strand.
ACGTTTACTCATTAGAAAAACGTTTTTTGAGTTTGTTTCTTTTAAATGTATTGATTTTACCGTAACTCATTTAGTGACTTATTACCTCTTTTTCAAATTTAACTGATCATCCCGACACATCATGCTGCCAAAAGACTTTGTTCACATTTATACTTATGAAAAAAGTCAATATTTTAGGAATCATATTTCTATTATTGTTGTGACATTACTTGACAGCACCTTTGGAGTAAATAGTATGAAATAAAAATAGATTCCAAGTATTTGTTTGTCCTTGACATTAATAGAGAAACTTTATCTTTGGAAATTTGAGAATTTCAAATCCACCCCACCTCCCTCGATCGCCACAAGACATAGATATCATCATAGACACATCATACCACTCTGGGGCATATACCTTCCCCCTCTGTTACTACAAGTCATGAATAGATATTGGCCAGTTTCAGGTTTTAGCCAGTAAAAATATTTTCTGGTTTAATTGGAGTATTACAATTGACCATTAGAGGTGTGGTGTAGGAGTGCAAGCAGGTAACAGTATGGTGAATGAACCCAGCAGGTTTGTATTTACTTTGCCCTAATGCCCTTGGAAAAGACATAAATCCCCCCCAGCAATAGGTGAAATAGTACAGGGTGAGGTGAGTGAAGCCACTTCAGGTGCTTGTGGCCTCTATTTCCACAATTTGCAAATAGGCTGAGTGAGTAGTAATGTGATATGCGGAGCTCAAGAAAGGGGTCGCTATCTGTCACATGAATGTCTTTTGGCAGCATGCTGTGTTGGGGGTGATCAATTAGAAAAATGGAAAAAGGGGTGACGAATGGATAAGTTACAACTCTAGCCTTTTGTTAAGTAGTGAACATTGAAAAAATCTGGATTTAAAAAAAAGAAATGTGAATGTTGCTGGGCACAAACTAAGGGATCAATTTGGCATTGACTTACAATGCAAATTGAAGCTCCATCGGTATGGCCAGTATGCATAGTACTATATATGTACATGCATGAATAGCCTGAGAGTGAGGCAGACTGGCTTAAAAACTGAAGAAAACCTATGTTGACAGTTTTGATCAAGGATTTCTAATGTTTAGTATTTAAAGCTTCTCAAATCTCAGGAATTATGAATAAAGAGTAACAATCAAGACTAGTTCTTGTTATGTATAAGTATACCAATAAAGTGCAGCTACAACAATATTAAGAGCACCAATACTACAAAGACAGTTATGTCCCTTTACTGTAATGGAACTCACATCTCCAATGATGCAGTATTAAATTTATTCTCAAACTGAACGCTCATGTGTCTTTTGTTTTGTCATTATCTTCTATTATGATTGAATCACAAATCATCAATACTCCGTCCATCAACATATAAGAGTTCTTAATTACTTCTACTCCATCCCCCATGAATAATTTGAAATCTTTTACTACAGGTGTCACACATTATAACGCAGTTGTTAGGGTCCAAGAAAGCCAATCACGCTGAAACTGAGCTGCAATTTAAAAAGAAAAGCGATTTTGGATATAGATCTAGCTATTTTGGGGCTAGATTTATTTTATATATCTCTGACTACTACCAAACTTTTCTTTTGTTAACACTAATCATCTTGATTAGATAAATATCTGTAAAGAAACAAAGTCTTTGTTAAAAATATATTGATATATGAACTTTTAACAAAAAATAAGCGGGCACAAGCTAAGGACCAATTTAGCATAGACTTACATTGAAAATTCCCCCCCCCCCGCATTGAAAACCTATTTTAGGGGGAATTTTGAAAAAGCAAAAAAAATGTATTTTTCTTGACATAATGAGTAATTGTTGAAATTTTCAGCCCTTTAGCTCCATTTGTGCTGCCTATACTCATATACATACATAGGACACATATTTGGTATGGATTTGAGGTTAATCTGACAATGTAATAGTAAAATGACAATATTGGGAAACTTTATAAGACAAATGATTCTTGATTTCAATGTTTTGCTCATTCAAAGCTTTGTCAAGAATATAAGGTGCTACAAGAACTATAAAACAACTGATTTCTTGTAGTACCTCATTTTCTTGACAAAGCTTGGAATGAGCACAATGTTGAAATGAAGAATCATTTGTTTTGAAAAGTCTTCCAATATTGTCATTTTACTCTCAAAAATGCATACATACATAGCCAACTAGACCAGCTTAAAAACTTGAGAAACTTATTTTGACAGTTCTAGTTGACAATTTCTAATAATAAAAATGAATCCTTAATAGTCTTCAGATGTATACATGAAATAAGCTTCAGAGTAATGACATGTAAAAATGAAAACACTTTTGGTACACAATAATATTTTCACCACTCAGAAACTTAGCTGTAAAATGGATTCTTTAAAAAATCCTGAAATTGATTTTGCACTAAAAAACAAGATTGAAGCTAAGAACCTGATGTTGTCTGCCTCAGTGAATTTATAAAAGGCGAACAACTTGTTTGCAACAATTCCAATTGTATGACAAATGACAATCATTTTTGTGTTTTTATCAAATGACATGAAAAAAGAAAACAATTTCTATCTATTTCCATTTGCAGTAAGAGGAGTTCTGTCCACAAAATATCCAGATATCTCAAGAACTCATTCCATGGCCTTGATGTTAATAGGGTGGTGTAAAGAATAATTGAATTTTTTGTTATTTCAAAATCTGAGTTCTTATTTCAGAATATAGTATTATTCAACTATTTTCACAGAATAAATCATTTCAAAGGGTGAATTTTGCTCTATTCATTCAAGCTGAACGTTCTCTTTTCTCTATTCATTCTGGTTATTGATTCATTTGGAAATTTTGTTCAAAATAGGACGTAAAGCAGTAAAAACCACTCGTATATCAACAGAGTATTTGGCCAGGGGACCATTAGCAATTGTACAGCTCACAAATGGTTCCAAAATTTTGAAACTAGGATATGGACTTCCACCTGTGATTGACAACATTCAATTGAGGACAATTATTCAGATAACCTCATGCAAAATGACTTGAGAGTTTACAGAGGAAAAAAATGGAGACCATTCAACAACTGTTTAACATTTGTACCAAATTAAAAAAGAAAAAAAGCCCAACATGTCATGAAAATGACCCTGAATGAAAAGAAAACAAAGACTTGCATACTTTATTTCATAATGTAACTCCTCTCCTCCCCAGGAAGTATTATAGCATCTGGTTATCTTCAGGTTTACAAAAATATATCTCAATCTATTTTTCTTATCTGAAATTAGTGACGATAAGAAACCTCACCAATCCCACACCAGCAAAAGGAATAAATACCTGGAGGACATTATCAGTGAATCCTCTACGATATTATTCTGCTTATGCATTCTAATGTTACACTCTCAGTTGAAACATAAGGGAAATGCTAGGTAGTTCAATAAGAGGGTAGGAAGAATGATGACAGAAAGTTAGTTTAACAAGAGGGCAAGAAGGAATGGGGAAAAGTTAGGTAGTTAAGTAGGAAATAAAGTTTGGCAGTTAGGTAGGAATAGATCTTTTTTGTACAAAACTTGAATAGAAAAATGCACAAGCTATGAAGATTGGAAGATGCAAGGGAAAGGAAGCATAAGATAATGGATAATCTTAGTTGTCAACACCGTGGAATTTCCACTTGTTCAGCTAGTTTCCATGAATACCCACTGGGAAATATCTTTTATTCATTACCGATGAATTCCACTGAATCTGTTTTCAAGAATCTCCAGAAATTTTTGCAACACACATGCATGTTTTGTTTACTTGGTAGAAGGTTTCCATATCCCGTAACTCAAACAAATTATCGGTGAGACTAGAAGAAGTCCGATAGAATGAGTCACCATTTTTTTTCATTGACTGTAATCATTTTTAGCAATCTAACAACAGCGTTTGTAAAATCATTTTAACCCTTTTCAGTTCACTGACAGCTTTTCTCAAGGGAAAATCTTTTGATTTTATCAGAAGGCTTTTTTTCTTACTTATGTTCTATTTGCAGATGGAGGATATCTTTGTTGTTAGAGCCTTGGGCTGAATTGGGAAAGGTTTACTATTCAAACTCCAGCACAGTATCGGAGAGAATCTTTCAACATAAAAGCCAAGGTCACTTTTTTGTTGGTTGGTTTCTGTCTCGCTAATTCAGCAGAAAAAGAGGTAGGGGGTAAAGCAAAGCTGGTATCAGTGGGTTCACATATACTAGAGGAAAAAGCTGTGTTTGCATCTACATTACTACTACTACTACTACTACTACTACTACTACTACTACTACTATTACTGTTGGTGATATTGTTATAGTAAAATAGAAAACAAATATAGGTATCTCTGATTTTTTACAAATAAAACTGATATCTCTATCATATCAAAGAGGGAATTTGTTTCTTACTTAACTTTGTTGCCTTACTGTTACAAATTATCAGTGAAAAGAAAATATGAAGAGTTGCTGGAAACTGACAGCAAAATTAGTTCCATTCAGGGTATGCACTTTTTTATTTGCAATAAATATATTTATGCTAAAATATGTATTTGTATAGTTTATCCATATGTAAATAATCTGGTCATTTTTTATGGGTACTATGTTAGTTATTGATTATGATTGTCTGCAAAAATGTTGCATGGAACTCATAGTTAAATGGCAACAAGCAATGGTCAATGCAATGCATCCAGAGAAAAAAGCAAATAACACAATTACAATTGTCCTATCATACGTACACATTATACAACTATCTAGTTTTTCTATAGCCGAAACCTAAAAGAAAAAAAAATACCCGTAAACTTTTAACCAAACTGAAGATATGTAAGTACATCTATATACACGGTCTGTGTGGAAAGTATTCCACTATCTATTATTGACTAAAAATAATCTACCTAGGGAAATGGCATCTTTTGGGATCGCCATCAACTACCTCATTGCATTCTCCTTAATCTCCTCCATGGTCTGAAAACTCTTTGGGAAAAGCCAAAAGTCACGGATAGCCAGATCTGGACTATAGGGGAACTGACAAACACAGGTGATGTAATATTTTGCCAAAAAACCAGCACGATACTTAAAGAATGTCTCACTCAGTCATTTTGAATACGACAGTTACCTGATACAAAGTGGTGTCCCAATGCATGTCTGTTCATGCATGCGCAGTAAGGTACCCTATGCTCGTGCAACTAGTTTTTGAGATATTTAAAATCACTGGATTCTTTAATAACAGACTTTATACTTCTCAAGATCTGGAGCATCACCATCTTATCTCTTGGAATTGAACCAAAGACTTAAATTTTGAGTTTACAACCCTTACCCTCAGGCTACTCAACGATAGAATTCATAACTTTTGTTGATGTTGAAGGTTTTTTCAGTCAATAATAAACAGCAGAATTGGCAACAAGATGATTTTGAGGACAAAGTGACCTCTGAGTGGAAAATGAATGAGGAAAAGAAAAAGAAAAGGAAAGAAAAATAGGTGAAGAAAAATCAGAAAAGAAGAAGGAACAAAGGAAAAGAAAAAAGTGAAAAGAAACAAGCAGGAAAAGAAAGAAAAAAAGGAAAAAAATGAGAAAAGAAAGAAAAGGGGAAAGAGAAGAAAAGCAAAAAAAAAAGATGGAAGAGCAAAAGGGAAAAAGAAAGAAAGAAAAGGGGGAAAAGAAGAAAAGAAAGAAAAAGGAAACAGAAGAAGAGAAAAAAAGGAAAAGATGAAAAAAAGACAGAAGAAGGAGAAGAGAAGAAAAAAAATGAAAGAGGGGAAAAAAGAAGATGGCCGCCATTATTGTTATTTGGCATGAGTCATAGAAATTCTCTGGACCAGTTTTATGACATAAATGCGTTATATCCAAGTGGGTGTTTGGATATCACACATCCATACAACACAAACTCTTTTTCTCTCCTGTTTTTCCATTGATTGAAAGGAAGAATTTGTTCATGTGGGCGTGTCAAATTTCCATTGAAATGATTTGTTAACGATTCTCACCCATTGGAATCAAAATCCAAACATCTCAATGGATCAGGAGGGGTTGGTAGGAACAGGGAATTTGCTCACCCTTGTTGATCTGGCCTTCTCTCCAGGGGCATCAGTGTTTGGGAATCAAAATCCAACTATTTTAATGGATCACTTGTTTACCTCATCATGGCTTCTGCTGGGAAGGAGGGCAAATGGAGCATCTTCTCCCCTACCCCAGTTAATAAAGCTTTCTCACTGGGGCGAGGTATTTTGAAAGTTTATTGTCAATAAAGGATTATGGTCCTGTGCAATTGTTTCATGTAAACCGAACTCAAAGTTTATGTATAAAAAGACTATTGTTCATTCCATTGTGTTGCCTTGGGGTCTGGTCACGCATCTCTGTCAACAGATTAGTACACCATATGACATTTGTATCATACAGATTACACTACAAATGGCGATGAGTGCAGCACCTTCTGCACAGATAGAATGCCTATTGTGTAACAGGGTTTCCACTAAGATATATTTCGAATATACCCTTTTGCTTCCCCTGGAAATATATACCACCTTCCCCCTAGAATTTGGCAACCCCATCAACAGATCTCATTTGCTTGAACCACAGGATTGGCCCATGTGATAAAAATGTTGGTCATATTGGCCTGGTTTGAGGTCTTTTATAGCGCATCTTATCAAGTAGATATATCTGTTTGTTTATTCCTTAAACTCCTTGTAGAACATAGGAACATATGGCCTTGAATCTACCACGCCAGCAGACCTGGTTCTGGACATCTCTCCTCATCTTGGCCCACCCGGGCGCTTTTGACTGATCTTCCCAAGGTCTGTTTAAGCCTTCCCACTCTCCTCTTCTCCTGTGGGTTCCAGTCTGCCATTTTAGTTGATTTCCTGCTCTTGGGCTCTCCCCAAGGTGATGCTTTTGCAGTTTCAGTAACAAGTAGGTTTTATGAGGTGGAGTTGCTAATTCAATGCCTAACCCTCCTCTTTTACTTATGTGTGGGGCCAGCAAGATGATCCAAAAAGAACAATTTGGCAGAGATGAATAACAGAGAGTGGAGTTGAGGGACATTTAGATGGTGCTCTTTCCAGTTATGAAATTTTAAAATAATTTTGGCTACATAACAATGAAAAAGAAATCCTCATCTATAATATAATTATATAAATGATTATATTTATATCTGTATGTATATAAGTATGTTCCAAATTATAGGCCACAATCTTAGATCTATGAAGCTGAAATTTAACATAGAGGTATATATTTTCAAGGTGAAGATCATAGGATACGTGACTTTTTCTAATTGTGTATCTGGATTGACCAAAATATTTCTTTTATTCAAATTTTACTAATTTTTCACTTATTCACAAAATAAAGAACAGGGAACAAGACTTTTTACCCCAATTTTTCTTTCAAAAGGACAATTTCAAATAAAAAAAAAAACATCTTGGAATTTTTGAGATGAGGTATTATTATTATTTCTATTGATATTTGGACCATCCTCATCTTCGTTGTTTTTCATAAAACGTTTCGGCCGTTGCACTCTACGGCCTTCGTCAGGCATCATCTGGGAGATTTTTTGGGAAGTAACGAACCAAACCCTTTATTTATCCGACGGGGGTATATTGACCGTACTCTCCTCTTTTACTGTTAGTAGTATTGTTATACTGTCTCACACTAGGATCGAACCTAGAACCATCCACATGGACACATAGCGCAGTGGTTACAGCATCAGACAAATTACTGTTAATATAAATTTTGGGTTATGTTATTGCTTCAGCATGTCGTAAGGTTCGTTAATGCATATATTTGCATATTTTTCCCTATTTATCAATTTTATTTTCACAGAGTTGTCAGTGTTTTGTATGGGATGAATGTATAAAGAACAAAAAACTTGCTCCTGAAGCACTTGATCAGACACTGAGAGAAATCAAGGGAAGGCAATGACTTCAGGGTCAGAATACATTAACCCGGCTGAGTACATCTAGTGTGTATAAAGTGTTAAAATTATATTTTATAAAGTTGTCAATTGTTTTTGTGGGATAAATGAACACAAACTCAGAAAATAATCGGTTCTTGACACACGGAATCAAACACTAGGTGTTAAAGATGAAACAAAATAATGAAATCATGAGTTGAATTCAACCAGGCAAAGCCAGGTATTTCTGATAGTTTTCAATGAAGGGGTTAAATCGTATAATTAATTGAATCTCAAGAAATTTGTTTTATTCATTTTTCGGGGGATCATTTTTTTTAAATTTATAATTTTTTGGTTAATTTATTAATGAGAGAAATAAAAAAAATTGAGAAATTGAAGTAAAAAAAAAAAATGGAAAAAATCGAAGATGTCACCTGACACAATTCGGAGCACTTGGGGAAGTTCAACCTCACTAAGGAGAAATCGAAAAAAGAACAAACAAAAAAATGTTGTCACCTGACACATTTGCGTAGATTTCTACTTTTAAAAACAAAAGATGTAAAATTCCTCAAAACAACAGAAACGCAAAAAATATCTAATTGTAACTGTGTAGTTTTCGGACTACGGGAAAATATCCCTGAATCGAAAAAAAAAGTCCTTGACCCACCCAAAAATTTAATCAATTCTTACTAAGCACATGACCCACCCTTCAATAAAATGTTATTGAGAACTGTCAGGGATACTGTACGAATAAACACACCAACAGACAAGAAGAGTGAATACATATACCTCTTCCAATTTCGTTGGCAGAGGTAAAAAAGCGAAGATGTCACCTGACACAATTTCATAGATTTCGACTTCAAAAACAATTGATGTAAAATTCCTTGAGAGACCAAGACAAACAGCAGACAATACGCGTAAAAGAAGGACGGAAACAGACATAAAAATATGACAAATGATTGTCCATTCTCCGGGGGTGAGTCACACTAAAGAAAGTGGGGTCGGGAATGAGTAGCGTTCTCGTGATGTTGTCCTGGACGATCCCCCATGCAAAAGTAAAGAAGACACACAACCAGCAACTTTACGCACCTGACGAGTGTGCGTGATCTCATAACAACATATTAATACACAACAGCCTTGCTTCTTACCTGGTTGTTAGTAGCAGTTGTGGTAATGGGACGGTGGCGGTTGGAGGTAGGGGCAGGTTGGAGACGATGGATGGTGGTGATGGTGGTGGTGGTTATTAAGTGTCGGGTAACTGGGGGTGGGTGGGGATTGGTATCAAATGAACCCCGGGCAACGAATAATACATTAGAATTATGTCATCAGGGGATATCACGCAACATGCCTTTTAACTCGTGCAGGAATCTTGGAGGAGAATGGAAAGGATCAGAGAGAGAGACAGAGAGAGAGAGACAGAGAGAGAGAGAAAGATACAGCGGAGAGGGGGAGAGATAGATAGGTAGAGAGAGGTGCAGCTTAGCTTGTAGCAGTGGTTAGTAAGCTAATCTTGTAGTGAGCTCGATCTTAACTGGGTGTCCCACATTTGTGACCTGTCGAAAGCTAAAGCTTAGCAAATATTGAGAGAGAGAGAGAGAGAGGGAAAGAGTTAGAGGGAGGGAGAAAGAGAGAGAGAGGGGGGCGGTAGCTGTGTGTTCATTTTACGTGCTAAAAGGTTCGTGTATATTTACACACATTTGGGGCTGAACATGTTGGAATATAATCAATTCACTTAGTTTGACACAAGGCTAGATTGTATGAGCATTAACAAAGGATGAAAATTCCTATTGACCTGCTCCGAAATCCCATCCTTATGAGATATGAAGAGAGATAGATACATAAATAGAAAAGATTGATAGATAGATGGACAGAAAGAAAAAGACTGAAGATATATATATATATATATATATATATATATATATAGAGAGAGAGAGAGAGAGAGAGAGAGTGGGGGGGTACATAGATAGAGAGATGGGTGGATAAGTAGATAGATAGATAGATAGATAGATAGATAGATAGATAGGTGGATAGATAGATATAGATCCAAAAAGATAGATAGATAGATAGATAAAAAAGACTGATAGAAAAGGATAGACAGATAGATATAGATAATAAAGGATAGATAGTAAAAGAGATCGAAATAGACAAAAAAGAACATAGAAAAAGACAGATGGATAGATAGATAGATAGATAGATAGATAGATAGATAGAAAAAGACATAGAGAGAAAAGGACAGATGGATAGAAATGGATATCGATAGGTATGAAAGGTAGAGAGATGGTAAGATAGAAGCAGAAATAGAGAAACAGATACCGTAAGATATTTGCTACTTAGTCTGGAATAAGGCTACATTCTACAGAGCGCTCGGGAAGGATCAAACACACTAACTGGCTCTTGAAACATTCTTGGGTCACATGCGTCAATGTGTCTATGATGTATTTCTATTCAGCGTTACTGCTACAACTACATTGGACAACGTAGCTCAGTCAAATCCTCAAAAGAAGAAGAAATCTAACGAAGAATCACTCAGGGTTGACAAACTTTCGGTAGAGCAAGCTCAAATTTAAAGGACAAGAAGTGTTAGTCCTAAAAAGAAGGATATACAACCACTGCACCTTCCCTATAGTCACCTATGGAGCAGAAACATGGAATTTAATCAAAAGATTGGTCCTAAAACTGAGAACCATGCAACGAGCACAGCAGAGAATCATGTTTTACATTATATGGAGAGATCACAAGCCAACAAAATATATTACAGAAATAATGGAAGTAAAAGATATCTTAGAATCCATTAGAAAACCCAAATGGCAATGGGCTGGTCATGCTGTAAGAATGTCAGACAGTCGCTGGACATCATGACCCATTACGTGGATCCCCAGATATCATAGGCGAAATTATGGCCGACAGATAATAGGATGGCGATGATAAACAAGTCTGGAAAGTATTGGCTCCGTGACGTCCGTGGGAGAGAGGTCTGGCGAATCTTGGGGAAGGTTTATGTCCAACAACGGAAGCTAAAAGATGGTTGCTGCTGATAATGATGACGACTTAGGGTACTTGGCGCCTGGATGATTGTCAGTGGTGTTTCACTGCGTGACAATCTGTATGCTTCATCGTCTGTGTGTACAGTGCATGTATGTGCACGTGTGTGTATGTGTGTGCATGCACGTATCAAGCTTTATGTGTATGTGTGTACGTGGATATATTGGTAAGAGATGAGTATTAGGAAACTAACCGAAAGATTTAGGTGTTAATACAGATCTGTGCATATGCGTCTTTTTATGTATGTGGTTAATCCGCGAGTCGTGTATGTAGGGGGGGACATTGAGAGTAAGCTTGCAGAAGTGTCACTAAAACTATCAAAATAGGTTCCTTCAGTTTTTAAGTCAGTCTAGCTGTCTATGTATGTATGTATGTATGTATGTATGTATCACGCGTATGGATTGTACCATTGGCGCTGGAGGGCTGAATATTTGAATATTCATTCCTTATTATGTTAACAAAAACGGTTTTTATTGACGTTTTTCTACACCCCCCCAAAAAAAAAGAATAGGTTTTTGGTGGGTGATCAATTGGCAATGCATGTTTATGCTAAAACAGTCCCTAGTTTGCGCCCACTTGTTCTTTTTTGGTGTTGTTGTTTTGAAAATTCTGACTTTTTAGCGATCACTGCCGAACAAAAGGCGAAAGCAGTTACTTATTCATTGAACACCCTTTCCTCCAATGTTTTAATTGATCACCCCCAAATGGTACACTGCAAAGAGACGTTGGTCACGTGACGGTTTCTATCAAGTGACTAACCACATCTATTTTCAAGGATTGTTTGCGCCATTAAATCAAAACTTTGGAAAAAAAATTCTTTCACCTATTCGTTTCCAAATACATTTTTTAACGTTGTAATTTCTGTACAAGAGTTTTTTTTCCTTGTGAAAGCATTTATGAAAATAGGAAGCCTTCATGTCATGTTTAAAACGGTTTTATTCTCAGGCAAATCAAATAGTATGTACAACATAACATCTGATGAATATAATGTGTACATAAATGTATGAAAGACCAAAAAATAACACCCTATCGTAAGACGAATTATCTCGTCTATAGCACTAGACTGACAACTTGTCAAGACGAGTAATCTCGTTCATGGCAGGGAATGAGTTATGAAGAGGATTAGTTTTATTTATTTTTTGAATTAGTTAAAGCGAAGATAAATCCCTCTTTAACATCCGATATTAGTTCAGGTCAAACTACCCAGGTCAGTAATACTATCAGTATACTTCTTAGAGTCACAAAAAACTTCTACAGTCAGCTCTGGCATTCGTCTAGGAGAAAGACACTCCAGCGAAAACAACGACTTCAGATCCTTGCTCCCATCGTGCCACCTTGTCAGGTCATGGCATGCAAATCCTTGGTTTAAAGAATGGGGTCGGTCACACGCACGTAACATCTCATCTAAAACTTCATCGGGCAGGCCTGAGGGCTATTCCATATTCAGGCCTCGTTGACACCTGAGGGGCCTGCAAGACGTACAAAACCTTCCCACATCGGCATACGCGAAACTAAGCCATGGTATCAGTCCAGAGTTTGGACCACTTTGTTCTCTGAAAAACTTGACTCAATGAAATTCACTGACAATATATTCTTAGAAGATTTTGAGACGAAAAAGTCTACAGTCTACAGAAATCACTTGATCTTAGTAAGAATTATTGTATCAGAGTTGGATTATGATCTTGGAAGAGCAGATGGTAAGTATTGGGAAAAAAAAGATTGTTAAAACATGCTACGTAATAGCAGTGGCGGCACTAGGTCTGATTGCGCCCCCAGCAAATCTTTTTTAGATTATTTTTCAGATTTTTTTTTACATTATATCTTAGATAATTTTCGATTTTTTTCAAAAATATTCAGGGTTCCTTAAATATATTGCATCTTCAGAGTTCCGGCGACGTTGGAGTTTGTGCGTGTCTCAGGCGCCACCTCTACTAATAGGCAACAATACAAACGCACTAAAACTCAATAAAATTATACATAAAAATGTTTACAGATATCATTATGAATGTTTGATATCTGTTATTACGTCCCTGTGTTTGCAATTCTAGTGCTACGATTTGAAGAACGACCAATTTTTCTATTTCCAGATTTCTTTTACGTCTCAAAACGGCACCGAAATGTTTCTAAAATTACCGGCGGGGGCTTAAGCAGCACGAGTTCACTTCGTTCGTTCCTGGTGGACCCGTTTGTAATCCCTGGGTCTAAATCCAAGATACAGGCTCACCGTATGCTTAGTTCCTGAAACCTGTTTCCATCTATGCTCTTATAGCGCTTGGGGTAAACACTGTTACTCCCTAAACGAGGATAAACAAGACCAAATCGTTTACACTGAAATATCACATAACTAGATCAAAACGACGTATTGAGTTTCCAGCGAAATAAAATTCAAAATAGAATAACAAATCGAGGAAAAAAGGCAAATAATATCAACTGACCGATAGAAATCAGGGAATTATATTTCAACGAACTCGTCTGGAGTCTTCTTAACCCTATATAAGATGCTAAAAAAGCTCACTCAGCAATACACGTACCAATTTCCAATAGGAACTACGCTGCTCAGAAACGGATTTCATAAACCCACTTTGATACACACTATTGTTTTTTTCCTAAGCTTTATTACTTTCTTCCTCATTCATTTACTTCACTCGTCATTGGACTTAATACACCCTCTATGTTGCATTCACCAAAAGAATATTTCACTTGAACTGAAACTTACTGCATTAATGTAAATCATCATGTTTATCTTTGATGTATATAGAGTTCAGACTGTCTTGATTTTACCCTGGTTCAATTCATTCCTTTGAGATTAGCCTTATCGAAAATCTTCCTGAACGTAGCGATAGTTCATATGGCAATGGAGTGGTTATGTTGCAAGAATGTTGGACACACGCAGGACATCGCAACTCACAAAGTGGATCCCGAAAGATCATATGCGAAACTGTCTGGTAGAATATAAGTTGGCGTGACGAACTACACAAGTTAAGAAAGTTTGGGCTCCGTGACGCCCATGATAGAGAGGTCTTGAAAGTCTTGCTGCTGCTACTGCTGCTGATGGAAATAACAAGGACTTGGTGCTAGTTGGAGGGTCTTGTAGGGAAAGTATCTGTTTACAATAACAGTTGAAATCGTCTTTGTTCAATGTTCAACGAAATGATTGAAAACACTAATATGCATGAGACGTACATAAATTCATTTATAAACATTGGAAAAACAATGCGTCTTGTATTACGAAGTGAATGAGTTTGATTTTATAGAAATGAAATTCGTAGAATGTAAAATATCTTTTGCTCAATAAATTTCGTAATAGCGCTTGTTTTGTCGTGTAATGTTAGGGCATGTATGCGTACGTAAGTCAGTTGCCCTGTTGATTGAATGACTGAATGTTTTGTGTGTACAATTGAGCGCATTTTAATAAAATGCGCTCAATTGTACACCCACGAAACAGGTGGGCTCCAGACAAAATGGAGATTTAGCTGATTTCCCATTGGTCCAAAAACAGTCGGTATGTTCACATGGTGTTTTTCCTACTACGACCGATTCAAAAACGTCTATTGAAAGTAGCCCCTGTTGAATTTCATTTGAGTTGTTTGGTTGTTTGAAGGGATCCTTCTTTTTTTTTTGTATTTCTTGGGTACAATTATTCGATTACTTCTGCCTTTTTTGTTAAGATTATTATTTTTTTTTTTTTAATGAAAGTGCCGACAGTCTAATGATATTTCCAGTGACGATGAAGCAGGCTCCCCCCCCCCCTCTATCGGAATAGTGACACAGGCACGGGATCAATACCGGCTGACAAAGACAAAAACCGTATTTAACTGCATGACATCAACTAAAAAGATATGAATTTTACGAAGCCTCTTCGGAGCACACATCCATATTTCTCGACCTACACTTATTGAACCAATACTTAACAATTTGCATTATTCAAGTAATTACTCCAAATATTTTGTTGACGTTATCAACAGCATTATGACTTAATATAAAATCATACTTTAATATAAGTCGAACTTCTTGGGCAGACACCATTTCCATTTAAGGCTCAAAAAGCTCCAGTAATAATGAATTATATCTTTACTTACATTGAATCTGAAAAGAGAAAATACAATTGCAGTAGCACTGTTCTCTATGATATATATATATATATATAAGTTATGTGTAACGACCTAATACTAGTGAATATCTTTTAAGCTTTGTATCGAAGTACAAGTTGGGAAACAAGTGATGCTCAAACTGCCATGCTATGGCCCACGGGACCAGCTCTCTTACCATCGTTCTACGCCACGTCCCTTTTTCTAGTATTTGTCAATACTTCTCAACTTCTCAAAATAGATTGACCCTCAAATGCAAATCTGTTCAAAAGGAACGACCACTTATATGGACCAAAGTTTGTGCCCCACCCTGTTTTCTGGTTAAGCAGAACTCACTGTATTTCAATGTATGTATAAACGTACACATTGTCGAGAATAATTGTTTGAGATATTTCATAAAATCACTTGATCAAAAATTTTGAATAAAAAAATTGAATCCGTCTTTCTCGTTAAGACTTATAATCAGTCGAATTTTTCAACGACCAAGACTGATCGCAGGGGGCACTGAGGTGTGCAAAACATCAAGCTCCAGGGTCCATATTATCAGTTCTGACATTCGTCTTACAACAGTAAGTGACTCAAACTAAAGTCAATCAGTAATTGGGTGCCACCCGTGAATCTCAGTGCAGGGAGGGGGGCTAATGAAAAAAGAGATCGACGAGCTGAGTTCAAACTCTGGCTGGTACAGTTTGCATTCTAATGCCCTTGGGAAAGGTATAAATACACATCTCTCCCAAGCTATGGGTAAATAGTAGAGCAGTTGGAGTCCTTTAGTCCTGTCCTGTGATGGGTTTGTACTCTAACTCTGTAAAAGCCACAATTGTTACAGAAAAAATATGATAGGATCTCTATGGATCGTTGGGAAAATGGTGACGAAATCATTGCCTCGTGTTTTGCACGACATGGAAGTGACAACTGAAAGCTGGGCGTGAATCCCATCAGACACACAAATCCTTTGCAGTCCGGTTGGCCCGAGTGACGATACCCTTTTGGGTAAGGAGCAAACTATGAAAACGATTTAAGAAGCGTTCATGGTGAAGTCGCCCGATGCATAAGTGAACTGAGCGACTGTTAAGGGTCCCGTAGCCACCAGAGGGCCACAACAGCCCTTGAGATGCCAAACGAGAAAGCTTGAAGGTCTTTTTTTTTTCAAAAACGGTGGAGAGGCCCATAACAGAATTTGATTTGGGCCCCTTCGTTATTGGTTCCCTTTAGCTGGGCCTGGGTGGAGGAAATTCACGTTGGACAGTGATGACTAAAAAGAGAATAGATTAGTTCTCCTTTAACATGATACGTAGGACGAGTTGTAACTACGATAATCCGATGTTTCAGAGGTGATTTAAGAGAGAGAGAGGGGGGGATATTGTATCAAATTGATTTTGAAACGAGTATGTCAGTGTCAAAGCAAATGGATTGATTTCTTCTCGGCCAAGTGGAGAAAAAGAGGCTAAAAGTTGAAAAAAAAGAACAAATTGTTGGACAACGCGTGTCCGTGTCGGAACAATTTATGCAATAATAACATTTGGCACGTGTTTGAATTCTGTTCAAACTCTGCAGTCGCTGATGTATTTATTATCTGTGAGCTGATCATCGTTGTCCTAATCACCAGTGTCTGGATCGCTGGTATTCCGATCGTTAATGCCCTGTCATGAAGTCATAACGTTCCCGATCTCATTCGTTAAACCCTTTGCCCTATGAGGAGCATAGGCCATCGACAAGTTGACTGATTTTTCGGATCTAGAGTTGTTTACCCTATCCTAACCCCTCAACCACGTGGAGGGGTAAGCTCTCAATCTTACTCTTTTGCAGAGAGGCATCGAGTGCCATTTTAAAGTTGTTGGTATGACGGCCGTATCATCACCATCATCATCATCAGCCTTTTAGTGTCCGTCGTTGGACATTGACCCAGCTCAGGATTCCCAAGATCTCTTAATCATAAGCGCTGTGGAGCCAATACTTTCTGGACTTTTTATCGGTCCCTGTTTCGTATCTGATCTCTGGGGATCCACGTTGTCAGCCGGTTGTCTGATATTCTTACAACATGACCAGCTCATTGCCATTTGAGTTTTCTAATTGATTCTATATCTCTTACTCCAGTTTCTTTTCTCCGTTGGACATAGACCTTATCCAAGATTGGCCAGACCATTTCATCATGTGCGTCGCGTAGCTAATATTTTCTGAACTTGTCAGGTTCTTCACGCCATCTTATTTTTTATCTGTCACACTCTCTCAATTGATCCCTGGGGATTCACGTTACCGTCGTGACATACTGCAGTTAACATTCTTGCAACATGACCAGCCCATTGCCATTTGAGTTTTCTGATGGATTCTATGATATCTCTTTTATCCTGTTTCGTTCTGTAATATACTGAGCTGCCTTGTGATTTCTCCATGTGATGTGGAGTATATGATGGTTCTTATGGTCCCCACCTATTTTCCAGACGGTCACCAATCTTATGCAATGACCAGGCTCGATGTTGCTCAACTTCAGCAATCTTACAATAAACGGGTTGCCAAATGTGATTTAACCATATCCATATACTATCAAAATTCTCTACTTGAATATTCCACTGGTAAGAAAAATAAGCCAGCTTATGCCCAAATTCACAGGCCATATGGTCTCATAACATCTCTGAAATAGGTTAAATTTTAAACATTTCCCTAGAGTCGGGAGTAGCCAGAAGCCCCCCTTCATTCATTCAGAAAGTAGGTAGCCCTACATTCCCTCAGTTCCTGTGTTCGGCACTATACCACTGGTATTCCGACAAAAATATTAAGCAGTAACAGACATCACACATGATGTGTATTATTGTCTATGTTTGTAAATGAAATGCATTGTATTTAATATACAATGATTGAAAATAAAATTGCAACTCCCTGAATATTTAGTTTACTCAAGATTAAGCGTACAGGTAATATAGCTGGATTACAGTGAATGAACATATATACAGATCAATACCTGTACATTCCTTAATTAAGGTTGTATCAACAGTACGTAGCTCCCAGATTAATAGACTGTATATTCTCCTTGGGCGTTAACATAGGTCTGCACTAGGGTTGCCAACTTCTGGAAATGGGAATATAAGACAGAGGGTGGGGTTGGGGTCACGAAGCGCCTCTGGGGGGGATGTTGGGGGGTCCGGATAATGGCTTGAAATGCTTTGAATTTAGGTACTTTACGCTCATAACACATGTCACGTGACAGAAAATGTTTCAAATCAAATTTGAAGAAAAAGTACCAGATTTTCTCATGGTCAACCAAAAGAACGAGATTGCATGGTACGAAAGAACCAAATTCAGCAGCCCTGTTTTTTGGGTATTTACGCGTTGTATAACAAATCCATATTGTTCTAATTCTGGTTATGCATTTCTACCTTCTATTTTCCCAATCCACAAAATAAATGATTAAATGATCATCATTTCGTACTGTTGCATCAGCCAGTTGTGTGTGTCTGTGTGCAATTTTCGTAACTATACGGCCAAGTGTCAGAGTTAGGATGGGGCCAAAGGTTATTTACAGAATTTCGATTTCGCAAGGGTTCTGTGCCTCGCCCCTCGCCAGCAAAATTCGAGGGACTACTGTACATTACAAGTCAATACAAGTTATCAAGATATTGAATATTTACGAGTTAATATAGGATATAGGATAACCGTTGAAGTATTGGATTGCCCTATTAAATATAGGATGGTATAAGTGTTACTACTTCACAAGATGGCGGGAGACTTTGAAAATTTCACCAGAATATCTACTATCCCCCAAACACACACATTCTGTACCCCAGTCAAGATTGTCATCGTCTTTCAGTCAGTGTGTTTGTCAGAGCAACAATCCTGAATGAAACGATACATCTTATCTAGAATACTTGCTGTAGAGAGATAGTTACGAAGCTAGTCTCAGTCTGACAGACTATTTATGTTGTAATGAGTTCGATATTTATTGAAAAAAAAATGTTCAATTTCTGGCACCACCCACACTTGTGCGCATGAGGGTCCCCACTTTATAGTCGACCTTGTGTTACATTCCGCACTCGTGGGGAGGCAAATAAATACCGCTCGTTGAAGCTAATGAACTCATTACTTGACTTTGACCAGATCTTCCGAACTTTATGTCGGCTTGTTCGCGTGCTTGTAAAATTAGTTACACGAGTGTATAAATATCTGTTCTCACAAACCCGAACTTGAATTGATTTCCAGGCCACGCTAGCAGGTACGCACACTCACATACACACACACACACACACACCCAGAGGGTTGGCCCTCGGGTCTGGTGCCCTGAGTAAGCTGAACTGCGGCTCCTTTGAAGTAGAGTATTATCTTATTTTCTTTAGAAAATTGGACTTCAACTTTTAGAGTTTTCTCCTCTTTACATTTTTTTAATGTTTAATTTATTCATTCTCCCATTTGACTTTCGAAAGTCTTACTGTCTCAGAGAGATGACAAGTGACCCCTAGTACTTGGCGCCCCGGGCGGTTGTTTGTTTTGCTGGTAACTTGCCAGTGACATACACATACACCCCCCACACACGCATACGAGAACCTTTTTGAAACGTGACGAACTAGAAAAGTTCAGAAAGTATTGGCTCCGTAACGCCCATCATAGAGAGGTTTGATGATTCTTGGAGGAAGGTCTTCGTCCAACGACAGACGCTAAAAGGTTGCTGCTGCTGATGATGATACATGCACACTAATCATTCCTCTCTTTCTCTCTCTCTCTCTCTCTCTCTCTCTCTCTCTCTCTCTCTCTCATACACACACACGCACACACACACACACACACACTCGAAAAGGCTGCGACCAGATTTGTTCTGACCGGATCATTATAGCTTGAAAATGAAAATGATGAAGCAAAATTAGCCCAGAACGTATAACATAGATATGATTGGGTAGGAAAGGTAATTGATCGGGATTTGTGCAAACGGTAAGGATTATTGCCGTCGGGTTTCATTATCATCAGAGAAATTTATTTTTTAAAATAAATACTTGCGAGAAATTCAATAATGCATTTTTCACTTATATCGTGGTAAGTAAATTTACCACAAATCAATTTATCAAATACAAAAAATTTACGGAATAAAACAGAAGACATCTTATATAGATGAAAGACAAATGAATAAATTTTTTTTGGGGGGGGGGGTGTAATTGTTTGGTCGAGGTTCGATAAAAAGGGGGGTAACTATCTGACACTGTTTCTTTGTCTTTTGATATTTAGTATTTTTAGCGAACTTGAACCCAATAATAACTAATTTTGTTTTTAATGTTAATTTCTGTTTATTTGGATATTAAAAAAAAAACATGTATGATTTTTTAAATCTAGATATTTGAAGAAAAACGAACATTTTAATTATACTTGGTCCAAGCTAGGCTGGATAGATATAATTGATAAACTAAAAGTTCGTATCTAGGGGTGTCAGGTAAAAACTCAGAAAGGTAACTAACACGTGTTGTTTGTTAAGCAGATAACCTATCTCGTTGGAGTGTCAAATGGCATGAGCCACACCTCCCTACTTGTGTGTTTATGAATGAATCGCTTTTCGTCATGTCCAACAAATGAGGAGGCTGGGCTGGGTGGTTGGAGGGTCCCAAATGCAACTTTCTTTGCCTGAAAGTGACTCATACTTATTGCCACGCGTATGTATCTTCTTCAATGACATTGGATGATGACTCATTCTTTTTACTTTTTTGCTTTACCTGAACTTTTGGTGAAACTGAAATTATTTCTGTGTGAGTCGCTCGACAAAGTTTATCAACACTGGAAGAAGAAACAAGTGTTAACTCCTTTGACAAGGTAAGTTTTAAAGAAGTTGTTACATTCTTTATCGGAATGGAAAGACTGAAAACAAAATTTGACTTCTCTACGGATTTCTTCACTATCAACTTATGTTAGAGTTTGGAAAACACGAAATCGCAATCTTATATATATGTATATAAAGAATTTACCTAATAATTTCAAGCTTTCTGCTTATTCATCAATAGGGCTCATCGTTTCTTCTGGAAAGTTGTCAATTTTGAAAAAAATCAATCTTTTGAAAGTTTTTATAAGCGGGGTTATATATTTTATTTACAGTTTAACTGTAACGAAGTTAAACTGAACCTACGTAAAATTACCTGAGAAAAATCTAAAACTCGAAATACTTAATCAACTTTAAAAAAGTTTTAAGATCAGCATCCAAAATCATCCCGGTTATTGTAAGAGTGCACTTTCACTTCGTCAATAATAAGTAAAAACGACTTCGTAGTCCTTTTTCTCGACATAAGTAAACTTTTTTTTTCATTACTGCTGTGTGTATTCATAATTTCAGAAGAAAGAAGTCCAGCTTACAAAAGTTGGAAAAATAGTGTGCTTCCGACTGTATCTTGAAATAAGTACACCTGTAACTTAAAGCTTTTAGCTAAGAATTTTTTTATACATTTTAAAATCAAATTTGATATCAGGGTTACCAAATTAGCCATCTTTCGGCTCGAATAGGCTGATTCTTTTTTCATTAAAGACGATGAAAATCTCCGTTAGCCGATTAAATCTGGAAAGTTTTAGTACAATTTTTAATTTGTGGCTGAGTTTTTAGTTATTTTATTTAACAAGTTAACTTTAATAATATTTTAGCTGGAAATGGGGAAATCTAGCCGATCCTAGCTATTTTAAAAACAGTTTTATCTATCAACAACAAAGTATACTCGGTAGCACTATTTGATAAGTATTTTGTTAAGTGACTGACAAGTGCTCTCACAAGTCACAACAACTTGGATAATTAATTGGGGACGTTGAACTTAGACTACGACGTGATGGGCCCCAAAAGTTCATTTTTATAACATAAAGAAAAAAACACATGAAACAAAATTGAACGAAGCGAATTTTCTTGAGAACGCTAAAAAAAATTACTTTATTTTTTGGACGTTTTTTTATTTTGTATTTTGTTCCAAATTCAAAGAAAGTACTTGACATGGGATATTTTTGCTTGTTGTAGATTCTTTTAAAACTTGTCTACTGATTAAATTATTTATTCGATTAGAGTACTCTCATCCAGTGTTGCCAATTTAACTGTTTGTATTTTTTTTAATTTTGGGGGTAACTCCTGAATAATAACCCCTGCCCTGCTAAAAAGAAAGAAAGAAACAAATAACTAACTAGAACATTTAAATTGATAACACTGGTACCTGTGCCGTCAAAGTTATATGGCATATGAAATAATTGATATTTTGTTGAAGGTTTTAAGTGATGAGTCTTCACTATATTAACTTGCATGTCACACCACCTGTAGAAATGAAATGAATTAATTAGACTGAGTCAGACCAAAACATTTCGGTCTTAGTCAATACTGAAACTTTTATTTAATCATACTGATATACATTGACTTGTCCCTTCCCTTTTACTTCCTGGGGGTGTTACTAACAGAAAGATAAATACAATAATTTCATACGGCGAATTATATTAGGCAAAAAACTTCAAGTGATTTTTCTCTTCGAAAAACGGAACACCGGTGTTTGTCTGGTTTTTTTTGTGTTTTTTTTTTCTTTTTATAGATTTTCTTTATTGAGTTAAACACTTTTAATACAAAAAGAAAAAAATGCCGATGAATAAATTGAAATTCTCTTGTGAATTTCTTAGAAAAGTAAAACCAAAATTTCATTTCCTTTTTTTTTCCCGATGTTTGTTTGAATGAATTCAAATTGCTCATAAAATTCAAATAATTTTAAGCAGAACTTTAAAATAAGTGCAAGTTTGTCTTGTAGACTATTCCTATCTACTGATATGCGTACGATCACTGGGTGCCTCTCTTTTGTGACCTTGTGCCAGACTTGGGAAAGCTTAGTAAATAAATATCAGTAGTGATTTAGGTAACTGAGACTGCTGCTCTCGTATCCAGCAACACCTGATTTTGTTTCCATTTCACTCGTATAATCCACCCTTATCATTGTTTATTGGTTAAGTAGCCCTACACCCCAAATGAACTGTCTTGCTGGGCTAAAGGGCTCCCCTGCCCTGCTATTTACCAACTACTGAAGGAAGAGGTGACTCATACATTTACTGAGGACAGCGGGGACCAAGAGAATTCAAGAGAAGTGTGGCGAATCCTGGGGAAGGTCTATGTCCAACGACGGATGTTAAAAGACTGATGATGATGATGATGATGAAACGCAAAGTGTTCCCGCCGGAGTTTGAACACGAATCGCCGATTCCATTTTTCCATTCTTCTTACCTTTTAAAGGTGATAAGATTTAATGTAATTACGGCTTCTCTAATACTTTGAAATCCGAAGTCAATATCTATGTTGATCTCTGACCCCGAAGTTGGAGAGGTGTTCAGTGATGTCCATATCTTGACTCACGGTTAGTGTTAGCTCCCCACAATATCTTCAGAAGTACTTGATGAATTCCAGTGACATTTAGTGGACAATAGGGTGAGTAAGCATTGGTGAAGTGTAGGGGCGGATCCAGGAATATTTTTTTTGATTGGGAGATATTTTCCCATTTTTTTACGATGTGTATTGCTTATCTTAATGTGCGGCTAAGAACTTCCCAATCTCGTAGACAGCTACACATCCACTGACTAATATTCATCCAGTTGGGTTGCTGTTTTGGGTTTGTTTTTGTTTTTTTGTTTTTGTTTTTTAGTCAATTTTTAAAACCACGAAGGATTAGTAAATATATGTGGGAAATATTAGTAAAACTCCCAACCTTAGGAAATCATATTTTCAGCAGATAAATACGTTTTTTGTATCGGGTCTGTTTATATTAAAGAATTACATGTGTAACTTTTTTGCATTAATTCATTTATTATAGGGAATTAATGTTGGATTTACTGATTTTAATTTTCCCTGGCACTTACATAAAATGCCTCTTGATACACAATGAGTTTTGATTGTTCCAGCCATTAGAAACAGTCAAGAAAAACTGTCACCAGAACTGTCTTAATTGGTTTTGTCAGGTTTTTAGTTTGTCCAGGTGGCTATGCATGCAGGTGTCTTGCATATAGGCTGCACCAATTGAGTTATAGGGCTGAAAATATAAATATTTATTTTATTATGTTTAGAAATTTTTGTTTATTGAAAATTATTCTCCACTATAGGTTGCAGCGGTTGAGGGGGGTAATTTGCAATGTAAGCTCATGCTGAATTGGTTTATTTTGTGTCGGCAACATTACAACTACTATTTTGAAAGTTCAAACACCTTCAGTGATCACTCGTATGGTGTGACAGTTCCTATTGAATGACTAATCAGACCTTTTTTTTTTTCTGTTTTTTGACTATTGTCCTCATCTTGGTTATTTATCTCTAAACAACATTTTGGCTGTTTTATTCTACAGCCCTCTTCACTGCCTATAGCAATCAAAATTTAGAGTTCAGGGATGGACTGTTTTCCTTCTGCCATCTGTATCTTGGGGTGAGGATCTTGGACTTGAATAAACGTTTCTGAAACCTCCCTCTGTAAAGACTTTTGAAGATCTTAAAAACCTTGAAGGGTTATTGCATCTAAAAAGGTTGAAGTGGTGATATGGAATTACTTGGTTGTCTTTCAACTGCCATGTTGGGAAAGCTGCAAGTGTGGAGAACCTTGTGAAGACTGAAGTCATTTCATATGGGAGACAAGTTTGTCAATCCTTACTCCATGAGGAGGCACCCTCATCCACACACTCCTGAACACACAACCACACACATAAATACACACTTATTACACACACTCAAACTACACATATACACCTGTACAAATGTGTAATATATATACATCCGTAGCTTGACCTCCAATGATGTCTCCCTCTCATAAAAGCCATATGAATGAGTGGAAGGCATTGCCTTGTGCTCTCTCTTAACAAGGGGTGCATCTATCCCTAGGGGTACATTTGCTCTTCCCAAGGGGTCTGTAAGTATAAAAAGGTATACACTGCAATACAATAGGCTCAACCATTTCACAATCTGAGACTGACATATTCAAAGAATTAATGACTGAGAGTCTTATAAAGCTGAAAGTGGAACTTGGATGTTCACCAAATGTTTCAGTAACAATTGAAATATTATTTTATCTCTTTCTGAATCTTATTTTTTTCAGGGGTACATTGGAACCTGTCAACCAAATGAAATACCCGGGTTAACAAAGGAACAAAAAGGTAAGGAACTATGTCTAGAATCCCAAAGCCTTGTGGCCTACCTGCCAATGCTCTACAGCAGTGATTCCCTAAATGTTTGCTACCACCCCCTTGTGTGTGCTACAAAGCAAAGGGGGTTGTAAGCAAGTGTTGGGGGACAAGGGGCCAAGAATACAAATCTATACATCCTATGCAGAAAGTTATACACCTAAAACTATTTTTATATAAATCAATCAAGTACTTTTAGATACTTTTGTAGAATTATATTTTGGGTTGTAAAATCAATGCTCGGATTTAAAAAAAAATAATTTTATGAAGATTTAATTTTCAATGTATCATTTGTTACTTTTTGGGGGTTGCTCTAAAAAAGAGCATTAGTATGAAAAGATTTGGGGAAACACTGCTGCACTAGCATTCAGTGAGGCCGTCTGTTGACCCATCCAACATCAATTTTCACCAGTTGGCAACTCCAGTACAAGTTGGAGGCTGGAGTTGACTTTGATTTTACAGTATAACAACAGGAACAATCCTTATCTAATCTATGGGAATAAACCATTCTTTCTTTGTTTCTCCATCGCATGAAACCAAACTGGTTTTTTATCATTATAATATATATATATATATATATATATATATAATTTTAACATTTCCCTTCTGTGATTTAAAATCACAACCTAGTGATCAGTTGGAGGCTCTCTTACTGACTGAGCTAAACTGATAAGTTTTACATCTCTATAAAAAATTATGTTACAAATACGCAAGGGCTTATTTCATTCTAATAACTAAATACATTCATACCAAAAATATTCATATTTTAGAAATTTTCTTCAATTTATCATGTATACAATATAGAAGTTACAGTAATCATCTGGCAGAATAGATGTAGGTGTAGAGTTTGACCCTGCAGCAACCAGGCTTTGTTGAAGTAATTTCCTCATCTCTCTTTATCTTTCACAATGATTTGGCTATGTAGTCTGCGGACTTCTTTCAGTGTCTGTTTTGTTTTACAATATTACAGAACACAACAGACAACTGAAAAGGATGTGAAATCTACTGGACACCAACTAAGGGACCAATTTATCATCAGCTTACATTGCAAATTGAAATTCACCAAAAGACTTATTTTGAGCGTAATTTCCAAGAAAAAAAATAAAAAATTTTTTTTACTGTTCATAATAAAGAGTAAATGTTTAAATTTTCTGCCCTCTAACTCTGTTAGTGTGACCTTTGGTGCAACACATAGAGGCATTCAGGCAGAATCTTTTAAAAACTGAAGAAACATATGTTAACAGTTTCGGTTGGCAGTTTCTGATGAAAAAAAAAAGGAGGAATGAAAGGAAGTATGATGAAGAAAAACTTTGAATAATGAAAAAAGAGAAAAGGATGCCTTGCCAAGAAACAGTGGTTAGCACACTAGTCTTACGGACTAATTCTACTGTAATGGATTCAATCCACACTGGGTGCTCCACACGTGTGACCTTGTGCCATACTAATCTAAATTTAGTATATGCATTTTGCAGTCGTCTAATAAAAATAGAAAATGCATTGAACAATTTTAATGAAAAGAAATATGGAAGGAATGAATGAAAAAATGAAAAACATGAAAGATTAAACAATGAAAGAAAAAGAAAAGCAGAAAGACATGAAAAAGGAAAATTGTATTCTGATTTTGAAAAAGGCAAAAAAATAAGGAAAACGATGGAGGGTGGGGAATGAAGGAAGGGAGACAGGATGAAAGAGAAATCCAGAAATGGATCAAGTGAGCAAATAAAAAAACAATAAATAAATAAAGAAGAAAAAAAAAGGAAGGAGAGTGGGAGTTGAAGCAAAAACTGGAAGTGGATCAAGTGAATGAAGGAAAAAGAAAGAAAATGAAAGAGAAGGAGAATTAAAGGGAGATCTGGACCTGAATCAAGTGAAGGAAGGATAAAAGGAAGGAGAGGTCGGAATTAGAGCGAAACTTGGAAATGGATCAAGTGAATGAAGGAAAAAAAGAAATGGAAAAAAAAAGGAGAGAAAAAATTGAAAGAGAAATCTCAAAATATTTATCAAGTGAATGGAGGAAAAAAGAAGTAAAAGAAAGAGGAAGGAGAGGTGGGTTTGAAGAATAAATGTGGAAGGAGATCAAGTGAATGAATGAAAACAGAAAATGAAGAACTAAAAGAAAATTGAAGGAGAGGAATGTCTGGAAGAAGAATGTGGAAATGGATTAGGTGAATGAAGGAAAAAAAAAATTGAAAAAATAAAAGAAATAGGAAGGAGAGGAGTGTTTGAAAAAGAAACGTGAAAATGGATCAAGTGAATGAAGGAAAAAAGAACAAGGAAGGAGACAATAGTTTGAAAGAGAAATGTGGAGATAGATCAAGTGAATGAGGGAAAAAGAAAAAAAATGAAGAAACTAAAAGAAAAAAGGAGAGATGCGTTTGGAAGAAAAATGTGAAAATGGATCAAGTGGATGAAGGAAAAAGTCTGAAAGAGAAAAATGAATGAAGATGGGAAAATAAATAGTTTGCTGGAATAATGGAACAAATAAAAATGTGTGTGTGTGTGTGTGTTCGTATGTATTTAAGTATGTGTGAGTGTGTCTATGTATTATGTGAGTGAGTGTTCAAATGAGCAAGAGACGAGAAGAGATCCTGATCTATGAAGTTTGAGAGAGAGAGGCGGTGTGTGTGTGTACGCACGCGTATGTGAGTGAGTGCATACACTAGTATGTGCGTGTGTATGTATCTTTGTGGGTAAGTGTGTGCATACATATGCATAAATCTTTCTGTGTGTATCTATCTGTTATGTATCTTCCTGTCTGTGTGTGTTAGTATCAGTATCAGTATATATATGTGTGTGTGTGTGTGAGCAACAAGAGAAGAAGAGATTATGATCAATTAAGCCGTTGAGAGAGAGAGAGAGAGAGAGAGGAGATATACAGAGAGAGCGAGAGAGAGGGAAGGTTATCGATTATTTGTTGACCTGTTTTCAAGTTTCATGTCGTATAAATAGCTTCGCCGAGCACCTAGCAAAACGAGTCGTCGTGTGAATAGCCAGATTTTTCTCTTCTCCTTTTAAATTCAATACAGGCGGTGGCGGCTGAGGAGGGAGGAGGTGGCTATCGAACCGGATCGTCTTCTTATTTACTCTCGTAGCCGCAGTGTTCCTCTTGACGTTGATTGTCTTACCTGTTCAGGTGAGACAGGGTTGGAGATTACCTCAGCTGCTCTCACTCTAACTGGCATACCATGGCCGCGGAATAACAACTATGTTATTCCCACACCCGATGTTGTCGTCTTGACTCGTTAACCATCACATTTTATTTTATTTTACCCATCAACTGCTGCCAGATTTTAACACGTTGGGAGGACAAGGATTTCCATTGGATTTGTTACTAACGACAAAGACGACACAGGTAGATAAAATAATTTCTTATCTTTCTTGTAAGCTGTTCGTAACTTGGCCCGGAGCTGGGTGTGTAGTTTAAAAAATTCAAATTTTGAAATTGGTATTGACATTAGGTGGGGCAAAACAGTTCGACTGGAGATTAGGACCCTCATGCAAACATTTAACACGAATCCCTTACAGACAGTTACACTAATTTATTAGGAATGAAACTGCTCGTTTGAAATATTTCGACCCTCTATTTTATAAACGTAATTGAAATTTAAAAAAAAAAACGTCCCCAAGTTTTATCGGTCTTGCTAGATTATAAAAGCTCAAATTTTTGTCTTGAAGAACAACAAATTTCATAATAACGTAGGATTGGATTGTTGAATTGTGTTGAGGGTCCTTCTTGTAAAAAGAAGCTTTTATTTTTCTTGTAAGCATGTTGTGTTATGTGGACAGACACTCGCACTCAGTGTTGTTGTTAACAGTTCCACGTATGCAGTGTCCAGTGTAGATGTCCATTTCTTGGGACAGACACAGAGAGACACAGGTGTTTTTATTTACGTTTTTGCTGCTTTGGGTTTTAAATATCTAGAACAGGATTATGAGTGACTTTCTTAGGAAGAAATGGATATGTAGGTCGTGTAAGAAAGACGTATCTGACACGTCGTAATAGATGAAGTTCTCGATTGGGACGATGGAATTGTTATTGAAAACATATCCTGTCATTTGAATAAACTAACAGTTGTGAACTTTCCCTTTACCTACAATCCCTTGTTTTTATATCTTCCACCTGGACACAATCATATTTCCCAGGTGTGAACATATCGGAATCTTCCTATGCGAATTATTTGGCCTTGAACTGTAAATGAAAATTTGGTCTTCCTTTATATTTGTCTGGAGTTGCAATTGATAGAATTTTAGAATCAGTTAGTGTGGGATTTCTTAATACCTCCACACGCACTTGTTTTGTTCAGATTAACGATTTTCAAGTGTTTTATCCTCCACAACACCTGACACAACTGTTTTGTTATGACCTTTTATGTGACAATGACAATAAAAACCAATCACTGCGTAACAAATATTTCTCTCTGTTTTAAATATAAATTCAACTGATTTTCGCTTAATGACTGGATCACGATAAAATTAGATTCGTTGAAAATGCTGTATTAAAGTAAGAAGTATATTTATTTATTTCCGAGGAAGATGTTTGCTATTTTCTGTAACAATCACTATTCACTGCCTTTAAAATCCGTGATGTTTTAAGCACTAAATCAGTGAATTCGATTTCAATGTTATGTTTGTGAACTCCATTTTTAGTATCAATTCTCTTGATTTAAAATGAGCAATATTCGCAGTTTTAATTGAGTTTTATTTTTTACGGGTATTTCTTCATGACGTGTGTTTATTTTTCTATAATGGTAAATTTGCAATGTTATTAAATGGTGCAATAATGCCGTTGCACTATTTTCTGTTTGTTGGAATATTTTGTCTCTACTGTGACCCTAAATTCAATTTTCCTTTTCACCTCTGTGAAAGATGAAATATACAAAACCAAGCGAACTGACACGAGTTAAACAAGTGATTATTTTTTTTTCAGCAGGATCATATTTGAAGTAATGCAAAAAGTGCTGTTGTTGAGGGCCCCAATATTTTTGGGTCCCACCAAGAATGTTTTTAAAGATATTTCTTAGTTTCAATGCTAATTTTTCAATGTTTCAATTTGTTGAACGATTTATTATGTTACTTCGAGATGGATTATTTATTCATAAAATACTTTACGTCAAATTGAACAAAATTTTATCGATATTTCATTTTTATTTTTATTTGTTTGAGAATGATAGCAAAATACAAAAATAGAAGTGTCCCCCTCCCCCGAAATGTTATGTACTGAGTTCCATGTTTAATTCGACCCTGACTTACAGTTGAACAAAAGTAGACATACTTTCACTTTCCCCGTGTATGTATGTGCGTGTATGTGTGTGTGAGAGAGAGAGAGAGAGAGAGAGATCTCATCCGCTTTCCTCTGTATATGTGTGTGAGTGTGTGTGTGTGAGAGAGAGAAAGAGAGATCCTCAACAAATAGTGTGATGGGCGTCAAATGATGTTACTCTATATAAAAAGAAATGAAATGTATCTAAATTATCCAAGATGACAATATATCATTATAAAGAAGAACTGATATCAATTTATTATCTCATTTCATTATTGTCAGAATTACAATGTGCATGTGTGTATGTGTTACGCGATTTCTGTGATGGTAATGGGGTTAAATGTTGTTACCCTGTATTTTTTTTTGTATTCACAAGAGGTAACTGAATTACTCAGATTTTGATAGACGATATATAATTATAGGACCTAAATATATCAGTTCATCGACTTAGTTTATTTTGGTTGACATCAGTGCCAAATATTGTTTTTACTTTTTTATATGTTAATAAACATTATTTCACGTTTCCCACTCAGCCTCTGTAAATAACGAATTTGTGTGCTGATGGGGTTGAAATATTGCGTTTACTTTGATAATGTTTTGAAAAAAAAATTTTTTTTTACATGTTTGAACTATTTAAGACAGTCTGATATAGATGATATATTATGTATTATGATTGGAACCTAATATCAATTAATTGCCTTATTTTGGTTGACATGCACTCTGTGAGTGTGTGAGAGAGAGATCATCAGTCCGTGTTACTGTGTATGGGTTTAATATCGTTACCGTATTATTTTTCTTGTCTGCTTACAGTTTTATTCAAGTAATGAAGACAATTGGATATCAATTGATATATCATTGTTATAGAACCTAATATCAATGAATTGCCTTGCGTTATTTTGGTTTACATACATTCCCTCAATGAGTACATCGATATGAGTGCTACTGTGCATGGGTTTCGTTTCCATGTTTTTTCTTACATGTTCAAAGTATCTAATTGTACTTCAATTGATGATATATTATTGTAATAGGATTCAATATCA
Organism: Thysanoteuthis rhombus; assembly: GCA_963457665.1. Lineage (NCBI taxonomy): Eukaryota > Metazoa > Mollusca > Cephalopoda > Oegopsida > Thysanoteuthidae > Thysanoteuthis > Thysanoteuthis major. The sequence goes on from OY735236.1 coordinate 42,241,822, forward strand.
TTTTATCTATTTCCTTATTTTATTTTTGTTGACATTGAATGCCAAATAGTGATTGTTTTGTTTGTTATTTCCCCCCAAAGTGCTCAAGTCAGTTCTTGCGTGTGTGAATGAGTACTCCATTTCAAAGTTATTTTCAGGAGGCTTATCTACGGTAATAATGATTGGTAATACTGATCACATGATCGCACGACTACATTCTTCATTCATTTGTTAGCTTAAAATCGTTCCACTTGCAAGTAAGTGCTCTTAACTGCACCCTCAAAAGTGGAAGCTGCCTATAAAAAGTGTGTGTGTGTGTATACACACACACACACATATATATATATATATATATATATATATATATATATATATACACACACACAAAACCATTCCAAAATTTCTGTCTCTACAGACATGGGACTGTCTTCCTGGTTTTGTTATTTAGAAGCCGATTATCTGTTTGGTAATGTTGGGTGTCCCAGATCAACTTCTTAAAACCTAGGCTTCTCAAAGTAGGGGTTAAGACCCTTTTAGCAGGCTACGTAAAGATCATTAGAGGTCGCAGAAATATTTTAAAGAAACATTTAACTACATTAAATACAAAATGTACTCCTATGGCTTGATGCTAATTTAAAAAAAAATAAATTTCATTTGTGTTAAGTTACCTTTCAATTAAAAAAAAAAAAAATAAAAACGTTTCATATTTTTCATGAAACCCAACAGTTGATTATGAATAAGTTGCAATTTTTGAGAATTTTTATTTGCTACTAATTTCAGTTAGTTTCTGTTAGATTACAATTAACATTTAACCACATTATTTCAAGAAGGGTGCAAAAGATTCTGTCTCATCAAGAGGGCTCACAAATAAAAGTGTTTGAGCGACCCTGCTTTTATAAACTAAAAAAAAAATTTAGAAGAGAGACAGTGAAATTAAAATCTAGTCTCGGACTCATTTTTCTTGTAAAAGAATAACGAATAACGATTGATTGTATTTAGTTGAGAGATAAATGGTTGTGTTTTAGATAATGACGAAAGAATCTTAAGGAATCTAGAAATGCTAATAATCTATTCGGGTCAGTGTTTCATTGTTGTTATTATTACAAAGCTTCGGTCGTTGTACCTTCTACCCTTCTTCAGGATTAGATGAAGGTACTAGTCCGACTAAATTGATGTACTGTAATTCTTCATCTCAGAAATTCACACAAAATCTACCCAAAAGCTGTTCGGCTATCAGGGGGACGTGAAAAAACCTTTACACTACAGTAGACTAAAACAAACATTTGTTCTTAATGTGGTGCTTTTAGTTTAAAATTTGATATTCTAGGAAGGGGAAACATTTAAAAAGATATCAGGTGTTGGGTAAAAACTTTGTCTATTTATAGCGGTCGGGGTGGCGTCGTGGATATTTCCTTTCGTATTTTCTTCATTTTGAAATTTAAAAAAAAAGGGGGTAAACGGTTTGAAAGTCCAATGGAAATATTTGATTTGTTTTGTTTTTCATTTCGTGGTTGTTCAGCCCAGAATTTTAAAAAAATCAATCATTTTTTCCACTTCTAACAAGGTTAATCGATTTTTGATCTTAACATCCGCAGCAGAAATTATTTCCCGAATTCGCGTTTTGTCTCACTTTAAACTCCCTCAAAAATCCAATTTTCTTCCTTTAAGTGACAAATGTCAACTGCTTTTCTGAGACAACCCGTCATTTTTATAAATTATCCAATTTAACTAACTATACCCCGGGTACACGATACTTGTGGCATATAAACCGACGTCGTATGAAATATATATGATTTTGTTAAGTCACTGATTATATGGTTTTGCCTTAGTCATTTCATTTTTTACAGTTGATGTGCCGCGTAAATCCAGGTATTTCTTAGTGTGCTGACGTACAGGAAAGCTTGAGAACCAACCACTAATTGATTGGGGATGTTACAGACAAAAAATAAATATACAAATACACGTGGTATAATGAACTCAATATTCTTCTTTGACCCCTTCGTTGTTGAAGGTATTCAGCAGGCAATATAAAAACTATTTCTGAGTGCTGCTATCATTCAAATCCTATTTTAATTTTTCGAATTCCTTCTCTTAAGGTGAAAGTAAGTAGCTCACCCATTCATGTTAAACACACACACACACCTCGATTTACTCTTTACGGATAGAAGGCATAGCTTAACTTGTAAAACGTTTTCATAACCGGCTAGCGTGAAAAGTGGGTTTCTGAAATTTCGATTAGTTATTTTCTTTTTTCCCCGATCTATTATTGCTTCAGTTACTCCATTCATTTACTTGTAAAATCTGTGACGTTCAAGGAAGTAAAGCAATAAAATCCTACTTAAACTTTCGGTCTATCATCACGTGACATCTGCATTCTTCTATAAGACACGCACGTCGTTTATGGTTAATGAACAGGGTGACTTTTTCGTTTATTTCTCAGTCCGTAAAATCAGGATGAAAAATACTCTACACAAGTAAAATAGAATTAATCAAATTCAAATTAAACAACAGAGAAATTATTTTGGTATATTGAAATTTTGATTCATTTTTATGTCTATTTTTTTTCTTTTCTTATTTTGTATTCATGGGGGTGGGGGTAGTGTCAAATTTTGTGCTCTTCAAAATGAATTGATTTCATCTGATTAACCGAGGAATTTTTCACGGGTCTCACTCAGTGGTTGGTTTTGTTTGATATTATTACAACACTATAGACGTCTGCTTCCTGGGGTGAGGGCAAAGGGATATATTTCCTGAAGGGGGTGAGCAAACGGGGGTGGTTGCCACCCCCTCCCTGCGTTCGCCCATGCATCGTTCCAACTAAAAATTGAAACATTTTTTTTTTTTTTAAATTGAATTAATTGTTAGCGTTGATTTAATTTTATGTCATCAAAAAATATATATTTTCACCAGCATACATCACGAGAAAAAACAAAACGACTTAACGTCGACTTACGCCCGACCGACTCGCATCTGATCGCAGATACGTCGCCTCTTAAAATCCACTAACTACGGGTGACGGAAATTTCAATCTTCGCGGTTCAATGCCCAACTGCGAAAGACGAAAATTTCCGTCGTGTTTTGTTAATGTTGGTTTGCTAATGAGAACGCAGTTAATACGTCATGTTTGTTTTAACTTCTCCTAACGGGAAAGGTGAGAAGAAAGCTAGAATCAACACCTTGCTGGGTTGAGCTGATGAAGGAAACGTATTGGATGACATTTGTTCTTTTATCTTCAGAAAGGCAAGGAAAGCGTTTGTAGAATGTAGAGCTTTAGGTATATATGTATATCATGGTATTTTATGTTGTATATAGTGTGTGTATTTCACTTCACCCTAATGGTCGACATGATCAGATCGAGTTGCGTCTATGCTATAAGAACGTAACTGGATGCAAGTCGATACACGGCTGTAGTGTAGTTGAGTTATTATTGTGTCGAATGATGAGTACAAAAATTCATTTTGCCGTCTTTTTTGAGACAAGGCTTCATTTTTTTTTTTTTTAATTAAGATAAATACAATGAACACTTCAATGAATGAATCCATTCAGTACACACATATCCCCCGCTCTTCAAAACATAGCTTTACGCCATGTTTCCATTTATATGAAAAAGATGGGGAAAGCAAAAATAGTGTTTTGGTGTTTGGTTTGCAGCATGCTGTTATAGAGGCAGCGGGCACCCCTACTCCTCTCTTCTACAACCCAATCTCCTGCAGTTCCTACCACTCTAACCTCTGACAAGTCACTCTAACATACCATCATTACCACCATTTAATTGGGTCTGGGAACGATCAAAATATTTTCTCATATAAATAAATGGTAATTTTGTTTCTTCACTCTACACCATTTAGGCTCCAGTAATATTTTTTTTATTGTGTAGAAACGCTTCCTACCTTTTCAGGTAGCAATAGCGAGAAAGCTGTAATAAATGATCAGATATTTGTTTCCCTTTCTGCTGATGATGCAAATACAACGCTCGACCGCGTGTACTGTGTACCCGATGCACGTGAGAGACACCCACCCACCTGAAGCACCCCAACCACAACCCACCAACTACCCACTTAGGCTTTTGTCGTCCGTGTGGGTGGGTGAGACAGGTGAAAATGCGTCAACAACAATTTACCTTTTGTCTATCATCTCTTTTGCTGTTATCAAAAGATTATTGTGTAGCCTTCTGATGTTTTTTCAAAGGTAAGTTTTGTTTCCAATCGTGGAGAATCTAATTCTTGTGTTTTCTTTTTGAATCTGCGAATATAATTGAATTAAACACAAGAAAACTAAATGACTTTGCATGTGCGTGGGGGTTTCTTTTATATATGAGGAATGAAGACTTACTTTCCAACAAAAGGAGCTGTGTTTGTAGTGGCATAGATGGAGTAAAAGATTTAGGGGTCCAGAGGTCTTGGATCATTTAGTGAGATTTGATAAAAAAGGAAAATTTGGAAATAAATAGACATACGTTATGACTTGAATGGTGGAAAAGAACCCCAAAGCTTGAATCATTTATGTAATTCATGTATGTACAAATATATCCTTGTAATTGGATAATGTTTGTAGAAATATGGTTAGTGAACTCTAATTTTTTAGGCATTCAAGGTGGCCCGGGAGGGGAGATGCGTTTTCAAATAGCCCCTCTCCTTCGTTTCTCAGCTATGCCTCTTGAGTGAAAGTCACTTTTGGAACAAATAGAACTGTTTTTTTCTGAATTTTTGAGATGATGATTGTCATTGTTGTCCCTCAACTGTGATCAAAGTATGGCTCGTGAGCCACATGCAGCTCTTTGAGATTCAATGTCTGGCTTGTTAGAATATATTGACTGAGCTCCTTTTTCTCATTACAATTAATACAAAAGGTAGATGAGAAAAAAATCAAATTGTGTAATTATTTACCTGGTATGAACAGCCACACTACTCTATTAAAACATAAGTTAGAAAACATATTTGACCATATTAGATCCAAATACAAGATTTAATACGATTGAAACAATCAGATTTTGAAACCATTTGGTTTAGATGTGTACTTGGTGATAACTGTGAATAATAACAAATGAACAGTTCAAAAAACTTTGTATATGAAATGATTTGTATATTTGTTTATATTTATATAAATATATATGCAGCAATAAAAATGTAAATTTTGTTTGCCTTGTGGCTCTCAAATATCTTGAGTTCATTGTATGTGGCCCTTACATTAAGCAAGTTTGGTCACCCCTGTTATACATTGTTACACACAGATTTACTCACATGGAAGAGAAAAAAGAAAGTTCTCTCACATCGTTCAGATATTAACAAAACTAAGTATACGAGGTATTACTGACATTGTGAGGAGTTGTTCAACGAGGAGAGCCATGATCACCCTAGCATGTAAAAGGCAAGGCACCTGAGAAAGAAGTGTCTTCATCTTGGTTATTATTGCCACAACAGACTCCTGAAGAAGACTCTGGGGTATAATGACCGAAATGTCATGACTATTATGACCAAGATGAGAACACTAGTCTGAGTAAATAAGTATATAATAAATGAAGCTGTGTTGGAATCTTGCAGGGGAATTTAGCTCTGATGTCGTTTCTTTTTCTCCCTCTCCAATTCACCTGATTTCTTATCACTGAGGAAATGTTATCTATATAACATTAAAAGTCTGATTCTGTTTATCTCTGTCTCGTAACAACATTGCATTTTAGGCAAAGATAATCCTAAATTACACAAATGTTAAGGACACACAAAAAAATTCAGGTGATATGCAATTGAATAATTATAGTATGTGGGTCTTGTGTATATTATAATGACTGGATAGTCATGGGAGATAACTATTAAATGCAAATCTTACAGCAGTCTACCTTTTTTTTTTTTTTTTTTTTTTTTAAATGCATAAAACATCTGGGTTCATTATGGTTTGATCAGATTGCATCAATTTTCTCTCAAAGGATGATGCGATAGGTCACAAGGTTATCTAATGTTTTATATCTGTGGAAAGTTGAACAACTTTAGCCATCAAAGGTGGCAAAGGGTTCTATCCTTTTTTTTATATGTGGATTTATTTGTGTGTTCCAGAGCTCCTGGACATACTATTTTGTCTACAGACTTCAAAATTGGCATCAGTACTCCTTTCTAAACATTCTTTTTTTTTTTTTTTTTTTTTTTTTCCTTAAATCTTTTCTGACCTTTTGGGGGCCTTATTCTGACAGGTATAGATGTATTACAAGATTTTCAAATTTTTACATTGAGATTTTCTCTTCGTTTCTTTTCTTGATAAATTGACTTGAAATTTGGATGGATTCAACAGAAAAATTGAGTCAAATCTCACGATAATATACTCTTCATTCAGTTTCATAATTGTTATCTTTTGAGGATTATTTGTAGACAAAACTAATTTGAGATCAAATGATTCCTTTCTGTGAGAATATTAAAAGGATCATCTTAACCCTCTCCCCCCTCCATGGCTGGTTTAGATGGGAGGATGTTTATAATCAGAAACCCTTGTGAACATCATACTTAGAGTCATCATCATAAATAAAAACCATAACCCAAAACTAACCCTCTTTTTAAAGGAATATCTACAAGCATTCATGGACCAAGACGGATTTGGCAATAACACTTTTAAAATTTAAAGCATTCATATGAATGAACAATATCTTTAATCTCATGAATAAAATAAATTTATTCCTATATCTTCCTTAGATTTTGTGTAAATTATGTGGGTGGATGTTGAAATGATTAGAACATTGTATATATTTTTTCCTTCTAGCGGAAGACAGTGTAGTAACAATCTGGGAGATGAGTCTATAATTGATTCTATGTAATTAATGAATCCCACTCATTGTGTCTACTGAAAAAATTGCAGATACAGATTTCAGAACTTCTCTCCGTGATGAAGTATTTTTTTGCTACAAGACAACCCTATGTTCTGTTGGGTTGCTCTTCAAGAGAAAATTAGTGCAATCTGATGTGACTAGAATTGACCCTCAATTTTTTTTTTTTTATGCATTTGCAAATAAATTGATGAGACCACTTGATAATTAACATTTGATAGTTATCTCCATTGATGTAAGTAGGTCATTATGATATACAAAGAATTGAGTGTGAACATGACCTTACACTATTATTAAGTTGCAAATCCCTTGGATTTCTTTTGCATTTTTCAAGTCAACATATTTTAGGGGTACCTTAACTCAGAACCTCTGGTTACAATGCATAATTTTGATTTCTTGAAGGACACATACAGATCAAAATCAGACTTTTAGCATTATATAAATTGTGTTTTCTCAAACTTTTTGCACTCACAAAACCCTTGAGACTGAGCGAAAAAAATTTTGTGGTAAAAGCTGGGAGAGCAAGCTAAACCTTCAAAATCAAAAAGATCCCATTTATCCTAAGAAGAAGGGTGCACAACCAATGCATCCTCCCAATAATCACTTATGGAGTTGAAACCTGGAACCTAACCAAGAGACAGATTTGAAAAATTAGACCCATGCAACGTGCACAGAAAAGAATTATGATGGGCCTCACATGGAGAGACCACAAGATAGCACAGTACATCTGAGGATAGACTGGAGCACGAGACATCATAGAATTCATTAAAAATCTCAAATGGCAGTGGGCTGGCTATGCTGCAAGAATGGCAAAGATCACATGCGCAATTGAGTATTAGATGGAGGGATGAGCTAGACAAATTCAGTAAGTACTGGCTCTGCAAAGCCCACGATAGAAGTGTGGCAAATCCTGGGGGAGGTCTATGTCCAACAACAGACGTTGAAAGATTGATGATATATATATATATATATATATATATATAAGGACCTAGCTTTGCCTGGGTTATTAAGCAAGCATAAAATCTAAAAGAGCCAAAGCCCTAAACTGAAGTCCCAAAGTCAACAAACATTATATAGTTGAGTGAAGCAGCCATTCTAGGTTTGCACATATATTATATGTGTGTCTGGTCTAAGGCAATAGATATGGATGTATTATTCATGGGGGATCAATTTGTCACTAAATAATAATAGAAAAGCAATCCCCCTCTTTATGTCCAAGTACATCTTGTGTAAAGATATATTAATCATGAGGGATCAGTTTACAACTTCATAACAATGTGAAATTGATCCCCCACTTCATGTACAGAGATTTTTTTTTATATAGAGTCTAAAAACTTAAAGTATGGGAATCTTCTTTTTTAATACCATTTTATCCTGGTATATGTCGCTTATGTATGCAAAATCTGAAAATTTTAGCCAGTCTACACACTTCAATACTAAATAAATTTATGTGACTGATTTGACATTACAAAGCAACAAACCATGGTATTTATATATCTAAATGTTATACAAACCTGGATTAGTTTCATACGTGGGGAATCTTCCTGTACACTCAATAAACTTTTTTTTGTTCCCTCCCCTTTTAAACTACCTAACATTTTTTTTTGCCTTCTCTTTTCTCACCTGTTATTACTGACAGTGAAAAAATCAAGTGCACGTAGGAACAAGCTGAATGATATTATATAATTAGTAGGAGTTATTTTTGAAAGCAAGGTGACCCCGCCATGCCTGGAAAACAGTGATTTTTATGATCATGAATTTGGTTGATCTTAATTTAGAAATATGATTTTTTTTTTTTATTGTCCATTATTATAAAATATCTTTATAGCTGTAGTTGTGAAAGTTTTTTGGGGAAAAAGTTGGTAATTGAGGAGCAATTTTTTTTTTTTTTTTTTCCTTCTTTATGGCACCCCAAGCAGAGAGAAAGGGAACCCACAGTTGAACCCTTCTCTTTTTTTTTTTTTTTTTCTTCTTCAAAGTAATCACTAATTTATCTTATAGTCAAATACCCAAAATGACCCAACATTATGAGTTTATATACTCACAGTAGAACACTGAGTTCATACACTAATCCATTAACTGTGGCAGGTGCAAAGAATAAAAGTTATCCATTGCAAGATAAAAACTCCTGTGCATTGCAAGTTATCCTCTGCAAATAAAAGCCCTGACTTACTGATAGAACTGAGCTGCCATCAATCGATATAAAATGGAAATTCTACAGAGTTTGTCATAAAACTGCTCTGGCAGAAATTCCCGTCATTCGCAGTCAGTGGATTAACACCTCCACTTGAACTTCTACTGGGCTGCTACTTACTTACTCGATGGTAAAACAATTTAAGCTTCAAAGAGGTAGACACTTATTTACACAATGGTAAACAATTCAAGTTTCAAATCGGGTAGACACTTATTTTCACAATGGTAAACAATTCAAACTTCAAATTGGGCACTCATTTACACAATGGTAAAGAATTCAAGCTTCAAATGGGATTGACCTGGTGCATGTCAAGTTATTATGCAAAAGGATTATATGATTGTAAATTTAGTTTAATGATTGATGGAGTAAAATAATTTCACACAAACATTGGCAACATGACCTGCACTAATGTAGCAAGAATGAAGACCTTCTGCACTCTAATGAACTGAAGCCATTTTTGTTATAGCATTGCATTTTCAGAGTACCAAATTATCGGGTAAGCACTGCAAAATTATTATCATATTAGTGATTTCCTGCTGACTGAGAAGATTTTCTATCCTCACATGGCTTGGAGATAGCTGCACAGCCCTTGAAATAGCAAAAAATCTCAACAGTGAAGAAAGATGCAGAAGACCTTGTTGCATTGTGTAGAAAATCAGATAAGGACAAGTCTAGAGTAATAACACAGCAGGGAGTGTCTCAAAGTATATTGTAAAGAAAAAAACGGTCCTGAGCAACTAAATGATTTTCAAGAAGATTGATCGAGATAACATAACTGAATTATCTTGATGACAAATTCTCTGCCATGTTGCATAACATGTCCAGCCTTTGAAGCCCCTGACTCAAGGTGAAATGTCTGGAATGGGTTAGAGAGTATCTGAAAATTGAGTTCGATGTAGTTCTTTTCACTAACAAGTGCTGGACTGAATGGATGGACTAAGGCATCAATGTTTTGGGCTGACATTGTGAGGAACAAGTTGGTTGAAACTTGGTGTGGATCAGATGCAATAAAAATTAATTTCATTGGTTATAATGAATTTTAAAAGATAATTTTTCGGCCTTGGTCTAGGAACAGTGTGTATGCAATGGTCGATTACCTGACTAAAACTGGTTCCAGAAATGGTAGATATTATGGACTGGCCACCATTCTCTCCAGATTTCAACCCAGTTGAAAATCTCCAGAGAATCCTCAAGAGGAAAGTGTATGAAGATGAACATCCTTTTATTACCAAAGAAAACTTATGGCCAGCTATTGTGACAAGTAAAGAAGTTGTTACAGCTGGAGAAATTCCAAATTTAAAGTCAATGAATGATTGACTTATATCTGTGATTTGTGGACAAGGATTTTACTTTTCAAAGTAAATAATTTGTAACAGAGTTATTGTTCATGAAATAGCATGCTGTTAATTTATAGGCTTCAGTATTTCACTCATGTGTATTAGCTTTTCTAGCTTGCTTAAAATTTCTTAATTCTGTGTCATTTAATGATTTAATCAACATATAATTAATTAATAATATAATTAATGTTAATGTGTTTTTGAACCCATGTTTAATGATTTGCATGATACAAATGGAGCAGTTACAGAAAAAGACTTCATTTTCTTCACCACCTGAACATTAAAGTTCAATATTTGCAAGCATTGCATAACAATGCTATGCAAATATTAGTGTAAAAAATTATTAAAATTCTTTTACTGTAGCATAATTAGAAAGGGGGAAAAAACATATTTGCATAATAATTTGGCATGCACTGTATTCACACAATGGTAAACAATTCAAGCTTCAAACGGAGCAAATAGTTGACAATGACAAATTTTTACAGTCTAATTCTAGTCATTGGCTTTGGTAATGTATTTGCTCAGACGGAACGTGTATGAGTCGCATAACACCCTTCATGATTATTGACCTAATAAAATGTTACCTCCATATCAATTTGTTTTGTCCTGGTTAAGTGGATAATGGTAGACCTCGCCAAGTGCTGCGACAGCTTTGTAACATGGGCACACAAATCTGGTTTAGTTGCCGTCATAATATAAATCAAACTAGCGACTATTCTCCTGTACTGCCTGACATCAGTTAACTTGGCACAGTTTTCATCTATTTTATCTACATTTATTTTCAAGGAGTTTACATTAGTCTACAACTTGTATACCAAATTTCTTCGTATGTTGGCTGATTCATCTATGTCTACTGTTATTCTGGTTGTTTGATTGGAGGAAAAAAAAACCTGACCAACTATGAGAGGGAGAATTTTGGAAAGCAGAAATTTGAATGAAGCAGAAGACTGTTTGTTTCTTTGTTATTTTACAGAATTGTAAATTAGTAAAAAAAATCTGGGTTAAGATTGGTTTAGTAGAGCAAGGTAGTTTTTATGAAAATTTAATACAATTTTCTTTAATGTAAGTTAAATAAAGGAAAATATTACCTATTTTATTGAAAATTGTATAACTATAAGTTATATAAATTAAGATATCTTATTTCATCTAAAATATTCTGTATTTCATCTAGAGGGGATAAAAAGAAGTTAGAGAGTTTACTGAAGGGGTAGGAAGAGAGAGGGGGAGAAAGGGAAGGTAAGGTAGTTCAACAAAGGAGTGAAAGAGAGGAGAGGAAAGAAAGTTATGTAGTTTACCAAAGGGGATAGGAAAATTTTTGCATATTGAATTAATTCATGTTTGTATAACACTTGGATTAAATCATGGACTGACAATGAAGATTGGAAGTGATAATAGAGAAAATAAGACACAGGTGTAGGGTTAGAGAAGAGTAGAGTGATGAAATAATGGATGATGTCAACACCCATGGAATTTCCACAAGTTCTGCTAGTTTTAATTACTTCCTTTTCTCTTCTGAATCAAAACAAATATCGCCCTTATAGTGTGGGCTGAAATGTAGCTCTACTGGGGTCCAGTGTGCACTTTTTATTAGAAGCATGAAATATAGTTTTTATGAATCCTCACTGTAAATACTTGAAGAAAATGTTTCCAATTTTTTCTATGGCCTTGGTGTGTATTTATATATAAATGCAACCAACTAAATTGGCTGTCAACTTGCATGCCATCTCAAAAGTTTAACCTTGCCAGTGGTCAGACGGTGGTAGACTTCTGATATTATCAAGCATACTTGAAATTACAAAATACCTGTTGGGAAAATTTGTCTAGGTTGAATAATGAGTAATGGACATTATAAGAATTTCACAGCCATCTTGGATGATCATGCCTTTCCTGTGGTCTGATTATGGTAGATTTCTAGTATGGTATTGAGCTCACTTGATACAACAAAAGCTGTTTTTTTGTGGAGGTAAAGTGACTTTTTTTAAAATGCACCTAACCGTTTGATAGTGTGTATTTTGTGGTATTTTACTATATTTAAGGCCTCTATGGATCTGGTCTGCAAAATGCATGTGAATGTGGAATAAGTTGGTTACACTCACAAGGGACAAGGTATGGGAATCCAGGCCTAACAAGGAAAGATATTGAAAAAAAACATCACCTGAATCCAATGTTGTCAAGCTGCTATCATTGGGAAAAATTCTGTTCACCACCGTTTCATTTGGATAGTACACCTGAAGAAGGCTGTGGAATGAGTCAGCTGAAACATCATTTTAGCAACAAAAATGACAAGGCGTTCAACTGTCTGAAAAACACTTTGAATGTTAATGTCATTGGCCCTAGCAATAATAACTGTCAACTTATCATTAGGGTGTTTAGTATTGAGACAAGAATCATCAAGAATGTAATACATTATTCCATTTTTGTCCATTTTGTTTCAAACCCTTTTATGACTTTTCTGCGTTGTCTATAAAGAGTCGTTCACATTGACGCACTTTTTATTTGAACGATGGAATCCTACCTTCTTTGATGTTGATGACATTGATGTGCTTAATTGGATTGTTCTGGTTGATATAAATACAAAAAAGGGGAAAAGGTTTTCCCAGTCTCTTCACATGTTGAGGAAAGGTTTGCCTCTTTCCTTGGATTATACATCTGATGAAGACTAAAGAATGGATCTGCTGAAACATTATGTTGACAACATCAGAAAAAGTCAGAAGGTGCGACTGTCTGAACAGAAGTCTGAATATTAGAAACTATCAACTGACACTGTCACCAAAACTGACAAAATAGGTTTCTTCAGTTTTCAAGCTGATCTGGCTGTATGTATGTATGTATGTATCATGTGTTCAGGCGGCACAAATGGAGCTAAAGGGCTGAAAATTTAGAAATTTATTCATCATATCTAGAAAAAAATTTTTTTTTTCATCCCTCCCCCATCCCAATAGGGTTTAGTGGGCGGCTCAATTTACTATGTGAATTCATACTAAATTGGTCACTAGTGTACCCACTTATTCTTTGAAAATTCCGAATTTTTAGTGATCCGACAAAAGGCGAGAGGAATAAATTATTCATTAATCATCCCTTGTTCAGATTCTTCTATTGATCACCCCCAAATCACCCCCCCAAAAATTTGGTCACTTGATGGTTTCTATTGAATGATTAACTAGACCTGTTAATGATTTTTTTTTCAGATTTATTTTGTTTATACACCAGTTTTCCATCACTTTTGCAACCAACTAAAAAACCCTCAAGTTGCTCTACATCTGGCTTGTGAATAATTAGCTACCAAGTGCCCTTATGCTGACTATGGCATCAGCCATCCCAACCAGGATTTCACATACCACAAGTTACTCTTGTCTTGTGATATGTGAAATGAACTTGGAGGCAACAAGCACCCGGTGACATCACTCAATTAACCAATCTGGCTTACAGCACCTTGTATTTCCACCCAAGCAGTCACCCATCTAGGTACTGATTGGGCTCAATGTTGCTGAACTTGGGTTATTGTATGAGAATCGGTATATCCAACATGGCTTGGCTCTGAGCACACTATCAATTGGGGCATTTAAGTAGTCAGTTTTGACATCTATTTCATGAACAAGCAACTCATATTGAACAGCTTATTGTTATGTTCTAATAAATGTCATACCTGCTGTAAGAGGAAACGTCTTATGATAATCAATGTCAAGCCGTTGGGAATAACCTTTCATAACTAAACGCGCTTTATATTGTTCTTTACTTTTTTGATCATGCGTGACAGCCAAAACCCGATGACCCTCCCTGCAATGCACTTCTACTTTCTGATAAAGCAAGGAGGGTTAGTTCAAATGTCTCCTTCTCTCTCTTAGTGCACATTCATGACTCAAATAAGCAGAGGTAACAGCTCCATAATATGTCTTTGGTACATAGGGTAGTACATAATTCTAATCTATTCATATGGCAAGTATGAAACTGGAGGTGACCAGGACTTTTGGATTTTCCAGGTTTCTAGACCGAGGCTTAAAAAGTATGGAATAAGCTATGAAAAGTAGAGGACAAAATTGTATTTCACAGGTGCAAATCAATAGACCTCTAAAGCAGGACCTGTTTGATCTTTATTAATCCACTCAAAATTCTTAAAATATCGCATATAGGACACTTGATGAAAGGTGAACAGAGAGAAGTGAAGAACAAGTGTTTATAAAATATACAAATTAATCCACTTCAAAAATAGGGTCTGTCTAATGAATATCAAAATCCACTTCATTGGAAGACAAACCGCAAAAATTAAAACCGGTCTGGTTTGTGAATCAATAGAAATGACTTTTAGCAGCATGCTGTGTTGGGGATGATCAATTAAAAAATTGGAAAAAAGGGGCGATCAATGAATAAGGTACTTGTCTTGCATATCATTAAGTGGTGATCACTAAAAAATCTGAATTTTCAAAAAACAAGCAAACACAAACTAAGGAATCAATTTAGCATAAACTTACATTGCAAATTGAACCCTCCAATGAAAAACCTATAGAGGGACATCTCTGAATTTTTGGGATGAGGTATTATCATTATTTCTATTGATATTCGGACCATCCTCATCTTGGTTGTTTTTCATACAACGTTTCGGCCATTGCACTCTACGAAGGCCGTAGAGTGCAACGGCCGAAACGTTGTATGAAAAACAACCAAGATGAGGATGGTCCGAATATCAATAGAAACTATAGAGGGACCCTTCAAAAACCATAAAAAACATTCCTTCTTTAGTATTATTTCCGTGTGGTGAATATAGAGCACATTTTTCTATGCTTAATGCAATTATTGATAAATGTCTTAAATGTCTAGGACCTAGATTTTGTCCAATGGTCACTCCTAAGACATTTAAGAGAACCATAGAGGGCTATAGATAGTTAGTGTTGTTTCTATACTATTATTTTTTCCTTCTCTATTGATACGACATTAAAATCATGTTTTCCAGTAATTCTACTTCAAAATTGTTTTCCAGTAAACCGCCTACCTTCAACAAAATTATGTTACCGTGAGCTTGGATTTTGTGCCATTCCTTCAAACTATAGGATACAGTATTTGAAGAAATTGCACTGATTAGAAAATATAAGAAACATTTTTATGTGATGTTTTCATTTTGGGAACCATTTCTTTTCTTTTTTTTATGAAGATTCATTGATGTATATTTATCAACAATAAGAAATATTCTGTTTTTAAACCAATTTAAAAAGACCGGTCATGATCAGTTATGTATTTGCAAGATCAACTCTATCCACGCGGACTCTTGCTATGATTATACCCAAACAAAGTCTGTAAATGGGTGGGAAGTTCCAGAAATATAAAGAGGGATTGTGAAGGAGCAAGAATTGCAAAAAGTGATTAAAGAAAGGAAACTGTGGAGAGCAAGGACTGCATTCTGGAGAGACGTCAAGAAGAAGACATTAGAGAGCATAATGATTCTAATCTGAAATTGCTGCTAAATCAGTGATACTAACTATAAAGAAATCAGAACGAGAAAATACCCATCTATTGTACTTTTAATCTTTAATGTCTGAGGTATAAATATCAACTAGAAAGCACTCAGAGAGTGCATATCTCTGATGTCATAAACCAGTTAAAAACTGAATGAAACTCTGTTCATATAGCCGTGATGTAGGGTAGGTGACTGTGAGTTTTGATTTTGCCGTATTTCAGATTTGTGTCTCAGTTGGTGGAGGTAGACTCATCCCAGTTATTTTTCTGATCGATGAAAAATATCTGTTTTTTTGTTGTTTTTTTTCTCTCTATTTTCAAATCCTGAGTTTCAACCTTTTCATAAAAAGCTTGAATTTCTCCTTCAAATTATTACTCAATAGAAACTGATATGTGACCAACATTGGGGATGAAAAATTGGAAAAAGGTGTGACAAATGAATAAGTTACTTTTCTTGCCTTTTGCTGGGCAGTGATCACTGAAAAGTCTGAATTGGAAAAAAGCAAAGAAAAAAACAAGCATAAATGCTGCCGGACACAAACTAGGGACCAATTTAGCAAAACCTTACATTGTAAATTGAATTCCTAACTAGGACCACATTTAAGGAGGGAATTTAAAAAAAACAAAAAAAAATTTCTTTTCTTGTCATAATGAGTGAATGTTCAAATTTTCAGCCCTTGGGTGTAGCCTGCATGTACGATGCATAAAAACATACATCAACCATTCAGGTGGACTAACTCAAAAACTGAAGAAATCTTTGTTGACAATTCTGGTTTACCGTTTCTATTAGGGAAATCATTCTTTAAAAGTTCAATCTTCATAATGTCTTCTAAGAGAAATCATGATTATCTATTTAATCCATATTGGATTATATGTTGATGTATAAGTTGACTGAAATCATTGGATCACTTTATCATTCCCCCATAGATTGGTCAGGTGGGGATGTTCAGTTTCCAAAACTAAGGACTGACAACACGTTCTAAGCCATCACTTTTTCCTTTGTTTGAGAATGACTCATTGCCAGCTATTCTCTATTTACAACAGAACAGCTGCTCAACTGAACTTAAATTCATTCAAGAAATTTAAATGTTAATATCAAGGGGAATAACAGAGGAAAAAAGTCAAGTTTAGAAGTCCCGACAGATATGCTTGGAAATGTAAAAATGAATTTGACAATAATGCTTTGAAAATTCATGTATCCATATTAGTGAACAATAAAATAGATTATTTCAACCTGTTTACTTTGAGAGGGAAGATGTCTAATTGCCAAAACTTAGGAGGTATGACATCCAAATTTCCACTGAGGCAGTGAAGGATGTTGAAGTGATACAATTTTCTCATTTTTTTTGTATAAATTTATTTATCTATGATCTTTGGAAGAATTTTGTTCTAAATGAGCAGTCATGGAAGTTGAAACCAAGTGATGAAAAAAAATTTAACCAAAAACTCAATCTTGACTTTTTGTGAACTGAAAAGTGATGTCAACGATCCTGCATAAGGATCTTAGGCTGCTTCATATGAATGCAATTGCTGGATCTGGATGAGGGATGTAGCTGAGGGAGGTGACGGGGGGGGATGATGTTAGGCCACCCCCTTGGGCCCCTAATGAGGGGAGGGCAAAAAGTTTCATGAATGGTTGTTTACCTATTGCATTTCTACTAAAACTATACAATGTTTGTAGCTTTCTGGTTGGGAACCACTATATTAAATGTGGGGGGGGGGGCAAGGAAATTTCCAGCTCTACCTCTGTGCAGGGTCAAAGGAGAGCTGACATTTGACTTGAGATAAGGCAGTGGTTTTGGGAACCAATTCCATGTAATTAATATCTGAATTAAGAGTCAAGTGGAGAGATTAAATATCTATGTCTTGTAATGATGACAGGACAATTGGTATTTGAATTGACTATTGAAATTGAATTGAATACAAGACAAGTGTTAAGATGGTGTGAAGATAATTGCCCCTTTTCACCATCAACTTTTAATCAGTATATCTCAGCTTAGAATAAAAGTTATTCATCGAAATAAGAACCTTCAAAATCTTTGCATATTTGCAAACTACGAACAAGTTCATTTATTTTGGAAGCAGGGATTTCTTGTGTCCTGGAACCAATGAATTCTCTGCTTGGTTCATGAAGACCTTCCCAAGCAGGAAATGGTTGAAATGCTTGAAAAAGTGAACAGAGAGATGTCTAGTGATTAAACTGAGTGAGATAGTTTTGTAGCCTAGTTTCTATAATTTCTGCATGACATACAAGCTCTTTTGCTTTTTTTATTTGGTACAATTGTTGAACTTTTAAATCGTCAACTTGGAGTTTTTCAGCAACCTCTTGAGTTGTTTTGCGTGGGTTTTGCCCAAATAATGGTCCTCAGTCAGATGTCATCAATTACTGAAAAATGTCTATGTCTCCATTTTGAAATTTTCGGGACCCATATTGAGCTGTATGTTCATTGATGGTCCCTAATTTAATTGTTTGACCAATGCTCAACCTTGAACTCTAGTTCAATAAATTGACAACGTACAAATGCTATTGAAATTATTTTTATTTTGAAAATTAACAGCTTAGATTAAAAATGTAATTTTAGTTTCAGTGTCCATTGCTTTTTCATTGAAACATTTAATAAGCTAATCGTATCAGATGAAACATTTTCTTATGAATATGCATATTTAGGCCACTTATGCAAAAGATCGATGACCAGGAAGTTCAAACTCTGGTGCTATATTGGTGGGATTCTTCTCCAGAAAAACATTTTGACAAAAACAAAAGGCTCTCCATTTATATTTGGATCATGTGCTTGTTTCCATTAATCATGATAGCCACGAGCTATTTTTTACCCAATTGGTTTCATCCAATATTATCTTCAGGTGGCCTTGCTCGGCTACATGACCAACTACTCTCAAGATAAGGTATTGATTCTTTCTGCTGAGGGATTTCATTTTTGCTATGTTATCATGGGTAGGATTTATTAAACAAATGCTTCACAACTTCCATTGTGAGGTATGAGTGGTATAGCGGTAAATCATATTTTGCAATTTTTGACCAGAAATTTGTTATAGTGAATTTCAGTATTCAATCCATATATTGTGCATTGGAATCAGACTTGAAAAGAATTGTCAGTAGTTAAGAATGAATGCATTACTGACAGAGTTGGGTTATTATTGGTATAGTTTGACATGACTTGACTTTTCATTGTCTTAAAGCACCATTATTTATTTTCACATGACAACATTATCTAACCTCATTCTTGTATTTGAGGAGATGAAAATTGGTTGAGAAATCTTCAGTATAACACTTCGTCCCGAAAAAACAATTATTATTTTGTTGTTGGTATTTTCTTTCATCTGGATATTAGTTGCATTTCATAAGTGGCAGATCATCTGGTTCATGTAATCAGGCTTCCTGGGGTAAATTGGATGTGTTTGTCCCTATAAAAGGTTATCCTTCATATTCTATCTGCACTTTTAACCAGCAGCTGTAGACTGACGGTCTAACAGGTTGGAAGAAATCATCATCATCAGTCTTTTAACGTCCATCGTTGGACATAGACCTTCCCCAGGATTTGCCACATTTCTCTATCATGGGTATCGCAGAGCCAGTATTTTCTGAACTTGTCTAGTCCATCTCTCCATCTTGTATTTTGTCGGCCTCGGTTTCGTGTGTGGTCTCTGGTGATCCATATTGTGAGTCGTGATGTCCATTGGTTGTCTTTCATTCTCGCAACATGACCAGCCTATTGCCATTTGAGTTTTCAAATGGATTCTATGATGTCTCTGACCCCCTGTTTTCTTTCTTATATACTGTGCTGTCTTGCGATCTCTCCAGGTGAGGTTGAGCATAATTCTCTCATGCGCACGCTGCATACTTCTCAGTTTGCAGGTCTGTCTCTTGGTTAGGTTCCATGCTTCAGCTCCATAAGTGACTATCTGGTTGGCAATGCTTCATCAAATTAAAAAAAAAATCAAGATATATTACGATGTTTCCTTAATTAATACTCTGAAGCCTGAGATATTGACTGCCAACAAATTTTTAACTTATCATTTTTTGATTAAGTCATTTCACTGTAACACTGTTACATTTATGCTTTTTTTTAATGTTGATTCTGCTTAGCTAATGTTCTTTACTTAGAATGTGAAATTGGTACCAATAATTGAGTTCAAATCTTGTGGACTGACAGTTGAATTTTTCCCAGTGAAATATTCATTGTCTCCTTTCAATACTTTGTTGTTTGTTTGTTGGTTTGTTTATTCTGGTAGACTCCCTTCTGAGCATAAGACCACCACCACCATCACATCATGCCAGTTGACTTGGGTCAGGGCAACTCTCCTCCATCGCTTTTGCCTCACCCTAGAGTGACCTTCTCCGGGTCCTCTTTAGCATTCAACTATCCTCTTGAACCAAGAACCATGATGTTGTAACTCCTCATTCCACCTGCCATTTGTGCTGAGTACCTGCTTTCAAACAGAGTTCTGGGTCTCATCCGGGCTTTTACTTCTGTTGTTAAAAAGAGGTTTGGTTTTCGGTAGGCGTTCACCAGCATGCGTCATGAGCTCTTTTGAAGAGGAATCTTCCCAACCAGGCTCTCACTCGGATTATTGCCAAGGCCATTGATGGGGTGATGTTCTTGTTTCAGCAGCAAGTAAGTTTTTACAGGATGAATTTGTGAGACCCATGCCTGATTTTCCTCCTTTACCCGGACTTGAGACCAGCCAAAAATGAGTTCTCCTTTTAATGTGGAAAAGTATAAATTTCAGTGATTATCATCTCCCTTGACCAATCATTGCTTATATTTATTACAATGAAGAAGTCCTCGCTGAATTATTTTTGGTAATAGTTTGGAATAGGTTCACCAAAACATACTTTGCAAGGGAAATAATCTGAATAGCAGCTATACAAGATATAAGCATAAATTATTTAGGCAATTTGATACAAATAAAAAAAACTATTTACTTGTATTTACACAAGTTTGTGTAGAGGACCAGTGTCAGAAATAACAATGAAAACTATTCAATCGTATTCATTATAATTTCAAGTTTTCATTTGTTTTAGAATTACAAATATAAAAAAATAGTTAATTTTCTTATACTGTTGATTGTAACCCCAACTTACTAACAGAAACCTTAATACTAACCTTAAATCATATTCTTTGTAGTTAATTCAATAGAGCACAGTTTCAAATGTTTAGAGTTTTCTGCTTTCATTTTTTCTTCTATAATTCAGCAGCAGCAGCTAAGTAGTTATCTCCTTTGCAAAATTTTGGCATAATGTTTTGCTGAACCTATTCCAAACAATTACCCTATCATTTACACAGTTGTATCACTCGTATTGCGAATAGATATCTTATAAGCTACTTCTTCGTTATTTGTATGCCAATAATGGCACCTTGATCCTTCGTTTCATTGATTCCTATATCTGCTATTTGTGAGTTCAATCCTGAGGCTGGTATTTGTTGCAATTGAACTGCAGAAAAGCTTCTTAATGCTATCAAAGATTACTTTGCTGAAAGATCCACTATCTATTCATATTGTTGGCAGGGTTACTCCGCTGGGAAGTTGAATGCAGCAGGTTTTCATCACTTTATGATGAACCAGCAATATGATCTTGTTGATCCTGAAACAGGAGTTGACACAATGATCAGAAAGTGACGATCTGTAAAATGGATGAATAAGGCGTAATGAACAGTGTGCATGTATAAAATAAGTACCTTTCATTGTTCTAAAATCACCAATCAGTTTAATTTAGTTGAACCAGTGATATTCAGAATATCCGAGTTGAAATGTGAGAAGTGAAGCCTTTTCACTTGTTATATTCATAAAATAGGCTTAATTAACTTGCATCCAATGGTCCTGGATTTTGGTAAAAGATTGAATATTTATTATTTTGGTAAATATTTTTTCCAGTCATATTTTTTAAAATTGAATTTCAAAAAGTAACTAGATCAAAATTTTAGGATTGTATTCTTGAAAAATCTATTCCAGCCAAAATGGAGTATAAAAAAATATCAAGATTAGCAACTGCATTGCAGTCGTTTATTCCTGTAAACTCTTTGTAGAACATTGTGGCACAAGTACACCAAGTACACCATGCCAGTTGACCATCGAACTCTTTCCCTGTTGATTCCAGTCTGCCACTTGTATTGATTTTGATCACTCAAACAGGGTGTCCCAGGTCCCTATCCTTGTTTTTGCCTTTGTCATTAGTCGGTTGTTTGAAGAACTGGCTTTCCACATACTCTCACCAGTTATGCATTTTGAACATTGTTCTCTCACATTTTTTATGACCTGTGCAGGACCAGAAAGCTTGTGAGTAACTTGGGAAGTGGCATGTGGGGAAAAAATTTCTACTTTTGGTATAATCATTGATTCTTTTTTGTGTAAAGTTTTAGAAACAAAGGTTTCTGACTTTGAACAAAAAGTGTACAATAGAAGAAATAATTTATTCAGTGAATTGGTTTTTAAAAATTATTTTTTCATTTATGTTTAATGCTATAATATGCATAGTTTTAAAATTTTACTGTAGGGCATAATTTTTCTTGTGCGTAGCTGTGCATGAGGCTTTCTGAAGAGGAATCTTCCTGAAAAGGGTCTTGCTGTGGCCCATCGATCAATAGTATAGTTATGTGCTTATGAAATCTGACATGACTTCCGCTGGCATTTGACTTCAGAGAGTCAAGGAGTGTTCATTGGATGATAGATTGTACTCATTCCACTCTCCGTACCAAAGGTTATTCTAAAGCATTTAATTCTTCCGAGTTAATTTCCCTGCAATGTTGCTTGTATCCCTCTTCTACTGAACCAGAGTATATATCTGGCTTCGGGATTGAACTCCAGACAATTTACCTTCATGGATTGGAAAGAGGGTTTAGTTTAAAAATCCCAGAAGGTTACCAACTACGACAGGCACCTGAAAAATGCCAGAGGGTGCAATGATTGAATTCCCCAGGAAACCTCAAAATACATTTACATTTGTATATAACTATTGGATTTGGGCCTTGTTTATGGGATTATCCAAATGTGTGCAGGCCATGTTAGAAGAATGAAAGATAACCGATGGACATCACGTCTCACAACATGGATACCCAGAGATCCTATATGAGACTGAGGCCGACAGAACACAAGATGAAGAGATGAACTTGACAGATTCAGGAAATACTGGCTCCGCGATGCCCATGATAGGGAATTGTGGCGAATCCTGGGGAAGGTCTATGTCCAATGACGGATGTTAAAAGACGGATGATGACAATATGAAGTGGAGGGATAGTTAACCCCAACATTTTTACCTATATAACTGTCCGCAAAACCGTGAATAACAAATTTTATCAAGATTTACTGAACATGACTAAAATATTAAATTTCTTCTATTTTGCAATTGATCAACATATAATTTACAAATGTTTTACATATAATTTCTTTAATTTTGTGATGGAAACAATGCCTTCATTCACAGTTGAACTAGCTTGGCACATGTAATTGACATTTGATTATCCATTGTTTAGTTCTAACGTAGTTGTCTTTCTTGGACCTTAACACCTACATTATTAAAGGAGATTACTGTACTGTGTTCTAATTCTATAACAAATGAGGTGTTCATGATTCTTTTGTTATTCTATATTTAAACGCCTCCTGACAGTCTTTGATAAAATTGAAAAATTCATCTTAAAAGCTTTTGATTTTAAAAAGTGTAGCTGTGCAGGACTACAAGATATTTAGTTCCTGCACCCCCCCAAAAATATGTCTTAAAAGATATTTCATTCCAAGTGTGATTTAATTTGTTAGAGAATTTCTTTTAATGTTGCATAGAGGTAGATCATCAATTCACAAATTCATCGCTATCAACAAGAGACCGGTTTAATCACTGTTGTTGGATTTAGGTTATTCATGTCTTTGACATTTATAAGTATCTATCTATCTCTGTATCTATCCAGATTTTGTCCTAACTTGTTCATAGTAGAAATTTTGAATTTTGCGCAATCACTTATTGGTGAGGGTTCAGTTTACAATGAAAGTTCATGTCAAATTGGCCCCTCAGTTTGTGTCCGTTTTTAAAAAATGATTCAAACCGTACTGATAGTATTTTCATCAAGGTATCTCATTTTACCACCACCACTGCTTAATTCATAAGGTAAAAAGTGGCAGATGTGGGTCGCAATGATTCATAATTTTAATAATGTTTTATTTTTGTTTTGATTTGTTTTAAAATAATGATTACATACAAAAATAGAGGGGATCCCTGAGAAATGTTATTCACTGAGCCCCCATTAATGTTAAATTTGGCCTAGCTTGCTGAAGTGTAACTGGGCTTTGACGCCCCCCCTTCCATCCAGCACCCAATGGAGGGGGGCCCAAAAAGCTTAATAAGTAGTATTAGTTTACTTATTGCATTTCTA
The DNA here is from genome assembly GCA_963457665.1 of Thysanoteuthis rhombus. Taxonomy (NCBI): domain Eukaryota; kingdom Metazoa; phylum Mollusca; class Cephalopoda; order Oegopsida; family Thysanoteuthidae; genus Thysanoteuthis; species Thysanoteuthis major. The sequence continues at coordinate 42,265,966 of OY735236.1, forward strand.
CTGACATTGTACAATAACAAGGATATATTAGTGCTTACATGAATTGCAAAAATAATAATTCAACCTTTGGGGTGTTTTTTCACCAATGAAGTGATAGTACTTGTCTATTTATTGCAAATTTTCCATCAAATCTCACTAAATGTTGGAGGGGACCCGTCATGGGGCTAAGTACCCCCTGAGCCCCCAAATCTTTAATTATGCAACAGTTTGCTTGTATGCATCATATAATTGGCTTATATTTCACACGTATCCAACTTGGCTATTGTGGTCTGCCCACCTGACAGGAATTCTCGATGAAAGAGGGAAATAGTTTTCAAATCCATATTTTTGAACATCTACTTACATATGTCACATGTATGTCTATATTCTTTGTCTGTAACATTTTTCAAGGTAGGGTGACTATCAAGTGACAATTACTGAGTAGTCTCCCTTATTTATGTAATCTTTTTACAAATGTGAAAAATTCTGGGTTCGTTCTGATTGAACTAAAACAACAACATGCAGAGCAACATGATAATAGAATCTGTCAAAAAAAGTTTCTTCAGTTTTCAAGTTGGTTCGGCTAGCTTGCTATGTACGTATGCAGCACACATACAGGCTGCACCAATTGAACTATAGGGCTGAAAATTCAAACATTTACTCCTTATTATGTCTAGAAAAAACAATTTGAAGAAAAAAAAAATCCCCCCCCCCCTGGTGGTTTCTTAGTGGGAGTGATTCAATTTGAAATGCAAGTTTATGCTAAATTGATCATTTAGTTTGTGTCCGAGAGCATTCATGCTTTTTTTTTGTTTTTTTAAAATTTAGACTTTTACAGTGATCACTGCCCAACAAAAGCTGAAAGGAGTAACTTATTCATTGATCACACCTTCTCTCAATTTTTTGATTGATCACCCCCAACATGGCTTTCTACTGAAAGACTTTAGTCACATGACTTTTTCTATTGAGCGATTAACCAGACCTATTTTTGATATCTTTAAACCACAATACAATAAAAAAAATTGTTAAATAACAGCCATTATTATTTTGAAGGCATGTGTAAATATGTATCGGATTAAAGACGAAAGTAATATTCACAGTATAAGAAAAGATTGAAGCTATAGAGTAAGAATGAAAAATCCTATCTTTCTAAACGTATGAAATATTAACAGGCTAGAAGGTGGGGGGGGGCAGGTGGGCCAGTTGGCCTGGACCTATGATTCAGGGTGGGAGGTCTATACCCCTTGATAGAGGCAAATATTAATTTATTTTCTGCTTCTTTACTCAGTGCTGTATTCTGGTGTCTTATATATAATTTTAATAGAATCGGTTGCCATTACGTTTTTTTGTATATCGTTCCAGTTCTTTTATTTGTGTTTGTTACTTATAATTACATCATGTACACTAGACAGATATCATTATCAGCCATAATGTGTCCACTGCTGGACAAGGGCCTTTCCGAGATCCTTCCGTGGCAACCATGACTGTACTACCTTCTGTCATGTCTCACCTGAGAACCTTTGAAAATCTCATTTCTCCATCTTATGCCACTGTCAACATGTTCATACCCATACATAAATCATGTGTATTTAGCATTGATCAGAGAATCACTATATGAGCAGAATAAAATAGGGAGGGAGTCTACATTTCTCATCTGGCCTAGGCCTGTTATCAGCTTTACATGGGCCTGAATATTAATGTGATGTTGATTAAAGGTGTGTGTTTGTGTTCGTAAGTGACATTAAGGAAATCGTTGTTATCACGTCTCTAGTCATGTGAGCTACGTTGTGTCAGTACAACACCAGCATCATTCATTTCTCTCTCTCTCTCCAATGCTTGCTCTGGGTTAGTAATTTAACGTGATTTTTTTTCCTTGTCTCTACCCGTAACAATGGATTCTTCCACTTAATAATTCTGTTGATAGAAATATCACTCAGCATTTCAAACGATGGAATCTTTGACTGAAATGAGTTCAGTAATTCCTTTCCAATGGAAATTCAAATACATTGATTTTTTTCTCTTGGATCAACTAGTTGGTCCTTGAAAACGTTTAAGCAGGAGAAAAAAAAAGCGGGGGAAAAGAAGTGAAAATGAGCATTTATCTCAAAATAAGTCCAGGATTGTTATATCAATTTTTTAGTGAATTTTCTTGTTTATAAGGTGACAGGTATTAGGATTAAGTGTGTGTAAAAATTGTCCATAATTTTGAGTTATAGTGCTTTGAAATTGTTCAATATTTAAAAAATATTGAAATACAGGTGTTGTATTTTTGCAATTTGGAGAAAAATGTGATGTTATTTGTTATATAGTTATATCTCTACACACCTGCATTTTATTGATTGATTGCTGTGGTGTTTAGTTGTGTGAGAACGGAACAATCATCTTTATTAGAAAAAGAAATTGATCTTTTTTTCATGAGGGGGAGGAAGAAGAATGATAGATTGAACCTGATTGGAAAAAGACCGTTTTCAAGAACCCCAGGGTTCTTTATCTTTAACGAATATTGTCAGGAATATTTGGACGTGAAGCTGGAAGGAAATGAGAAGTGACGCCAACTTGAAAATCTGTCCAGATTGTTAATATCGTGTTGTAATGTCGTCATGTGCATAAGATAAAAGGAGGGTGGAGATGAGAATGTACTTAAATTGTAGAAATGGTCCTGTAGTTTGACATTTGCGAAATATTGAGAGGGGCAAAAAAAAAAAAAAAAAGAATTTGACCAAATAGTAGAAAAACAATTATTTTATTATTTTTCTTCTTTTAACTGTAAATTGTTGATATTATCATTAGTCCTCTGAGTTTTCACACTAACAGTGACTGGTGGCTACCTCTGCAGATCAAGTGACAGCAAGTCATCACCTTTTTAAATGTCAGTTGAAGACAAGGCAATCTGTCTCAGCTATGGTCTTACAATGTGTGAAATAGATTCAAGTGTGGCACACACCCGAAGTGGCTTCGCTCACTTCACCCTGTGCTTTTTTTTTTTTTTTCTTTTTTTTTGATGCGAGATGAATAAAATATCTAAGTAAAAATAGACCAGGTGTAAAAAAAAAAAAAGGTAGAAGGAAAAAAAAATCATTTAAATATCTTTTGGGTTTGGTTTAAGTAAAATAATTTTTCTTTATTCAAGTCCTGCATTCTTCTGTCCATCTTTGGGTTCAATTCTGCTATTGTCCTCATCATCACCATAACTTCTACTACTACTACTACTACTATTTCTACTACTACTACTATTACTACAATTACAACTACTACAACTACTACAACAAGTGTTGAAGCTGGAAGGATCATAAAGTACAGGTGGTTTTATGATAGCAGCTCTGGAAAGACCATGATGACGGCTACCACCGTGGCTGCAGCAGCGGCACTAGCAGCAGCCACAGAAAGAGATAGAGAAAGGGAGAACTAATATAGAAGAGCGAAAGAGAAAGAGAGAAGTAATAATATATACTAATCTAAAGAAACAGGCCCTGACATTGGTGTTACAGCTTGTTGCTTGCCTTGGTGCCATTACATATTTCTCACCACCACGACGACCACGGAACATTGCTTTAGTTCTCTTAAGAGCAATTATTATTAATACTTCTGCTACGATTGTTGAATATATTATATTATCCATACAGAGAGAAAACTACAACGGGGGAATATTATTGGTAATAATGCTTCTTGCTGCTTCTTTATAATAATAATAATAATAATAATAATAATCACCTCTCTTCATTATTGTGATAGATCTGTTTTTGTTGTTGTTTGTTGCCGTTACGACCAGTCTGTCTGTTGGTCGGCTCTTTCCATCCAAATGATGAGACCCCATCTCTGAAAAAAAAAAATATATATATATAAGGAACTGGGCTGGTGTGTTGGTTCAGTGTTCGTGCTTGGCTTGGCTTATCTAAAAAAAAAAAAAAAAAAAAAGAAAAAAAGGGGCGTAAGAAAAAGGGGGGACAAAATCAGGAAGTTGTGACATGAGTGAAATCATTGGAGACAAAATACCCAGAAAAGGGAAGCGGAGGGTGTGCTGAGGGCTAACCTCTCTCTCCCCCTAAAAAAAAAACAAACTCCGTTCCTTTTTTTAAAATCTCGGGGAACAGGTGGACCCACCTGATTATAAATCTACTAAAATTCCAATACACCACGAAAAAGAAAAAGAAAAAAAAAAAGAAGGAATTTGTTACTTTTAATTGGAACAAAATTGAGAAATAATCTAAACAAAAAAAAAAAAAAAACTAAAATAGTAACAAGGTCTGCTCCTATATGAGAGATCCTTTCTTCTTCTTCTGTAAGACCTGGGCATGCCTGTGGGTAGCATTGTGAGCGCAACCCAGAGACATGAGCCGAGGGAGATATAGGCAGGACCGGGGGATGGCACCGAGTGCCAATGGGGGTGCTCCGGGGGGCTTCCAGGCACATAAAATCGAAGAGGAAATTGAAAATTTCGTGGAGAATTTTAAACGCAACCACCCGACACAACCCTTGGATAGGGATGCTATTAGTCTGGAGTCAGGTGAATCATCTGGATTGCAAAGTTCACTGGGCTCTACCGATGAATACACAGACGACAGCCCTGAAGAATTCCCGTCCCATCGTTACTTGTTGAGGGCCTTTGCGGCCAGAAACAGAAAATATAGCTCAACCACCAACACTAGCACTCGTACCAGCGTCAGCCCGGCCTCCTCCAGGAGTGTGGACTGCGGCTCTGAATCATGGATAGATCACGACGGTGAGTTCAGATGATCTTGTTGTGTCTGTCTGTTACTGTTCCTTGTCAATACCTCCTCATTTTTGTCTTGTGGGTGGGGCATCACTTTGGTTGCTTGGGTTGTCAAGGGCCCCTCAAGATCAGGTGTGTGCTGGGTTTCGCTCAAACAGTTTTATTTTCACTTTCAACCTTACAGCCTGTTCTAGCGAAAAATGATTTCTGACAATTCCTTGAGACTCGCTAAATCCCATCAACAGCAAATGGCGGTAATTTCCGTTATTGGCAGCTAAACCTCAATAAAATTCCCGTTTTATCGTGATTGATGGCAACTCAGTTCTACTCGTCGTGAGTCAGGGCTCTTATCCTGCAATGGATAACTATTACTCTCTCATTACCTTCTGCAGTTAATGGGTTAACCATTTCAGGTAATTGCCAATGGGTTTTCGTTGATTGGAAATAAAAAAATAAAAAAAAAGTCTGCCGTTGTTCTGTACGGGTTCCGTCTCTTGCGTAGGTGGGAACTGACTTCTTCTTTAGAATCATTCTCAAAGGATAGGGTGTTGATTTTTAGTAAATAAATGCACGTTTCTTTGAAAAGGCAACATCTATTTTCTACAACACCTGTTCTATTTATCTTATTTTTTACGGTTGTTGTTGTTTTTTTATGTTATTTATGTCGATGTATTAATCTAAATATTCCATTCAGGCCATCATATCTTCATTCAGTCAAATAACGAAGGAGACGAATAAGCCTTCAACTGTCTAAAACTGCAAACTGTAATATGTTATTTTATTTACAAGTATTTCTCTTGTCAATGAATCATTATTCATGACTATGATGATGTAATGTCTATTTTCTCCCTAAATGAGAAGCAAAAACACATTTATTAAACATAAACAATAAATAATGACACCATGTTTTCTTTTCTATATCATAAAATCTTTTCTCATTAATAATTTTGACCACTGATTTATTTACCTTCAACTTGATTTTAGTTGGGTTTTTTTTTATCACTAATTAACAAAAATTGAGTAAATAATTGTAAAAACATTTAAAAAATACTGGGGTACAATACTAAATCTAATGAAGATAAATAGTAAAATAATATTCTTTAATCAGAGATGTACCTAAGAAAGGAGGCTATTTTAACCACCGTCCCTTAATGGAGGGCGCCCACGATAATGACAAGCCCCCACTAAATGTTAGAGGGGGCCTTCAAGAAGCCAAGCACCCTGGGTCTCCAAATCACACTTCATCTATAGCTACGCCCCTATTTTTTTTATTTACTCAATATCTCCTAATCCATTTTCTACTTTCACTTCACCTCGTTCATTTAGAATTGATTGAATAATATTGCTTAATTGTATTCAATTTCTTCGGTCGCTATAGATTATCTAACACCCTCAACTTATTGCAATTATTTTTTTTTAGCTTATCAAATACTATTTTTCTTGAAAAATCCTATGGAACGAAGGTTATTAATTTCTGGCTACTTCATCTTAATCTTTTACTTTGCCTTTCATTTTATTTATTATCACGAGTTAACTCAAGCCCGAGGCGGTCAATAGAAAAAAAATGAAGATGAAGTTAAATAGTGATTAAAAAATTGATGACAATTATAACAGTAATGATAATGGTTTACAATCAGGGTAACCAAAGATTGGGGGGGGGGATTTGAGGGTCCAGGGGGGACTCCTTGACTGGGCCACCCCCAAAATTTGGTGAGATTTGTCCGTAGAAATGTTATAGGTAGACTACTATTTATGAAGTTTTTGCCCCCACCCCCTGCATAGGGGGCCAGTGGGCGTTTTTAAATAGCCCCTGGGCTCTAGGGAGAGGGGAACCATTTGAGGACGTCTCCCGAACCCCCAATAGAAGGGACCCCTAAAAGATTATTATAGACTAATTCTAATTCACCAACTGCATTTCTAATGGCAAATCTCATTAAATGTTGAAGTAGGGTCCCTCAAGGAGCCGGTCCCAAAATCCCTGTAAGTCTTTCGTTACGCCTCTGAAATGAATGGTGTTGTTGTTGTGTGAATAATAAATACATGTCTTCTTTCCTCTTGGTGGCCTTTCTGTATCGATTAAATGTTTTCATAATCAAGTATTTGTCATTCGCATATCGTTGCTAACTGAGACTGATTGGGATTGATTATTTTCTGTAATGTCTTGTGATACTACCTGGTTTGTTTTTTTCTATAGAAATTGATCAAACACCATCAGGACAGAATTTAACATTACAGATGGGTAGCTCAAGATTTGGTGGACCAAGGAGGGGGGTCTCTTGTCTCCTTGTGGGCCTTCTATGACATTTACAGAGATTTAGTGAAAAAGGAAAATTCGCGATAAATAGACATGCACTATTATTTAATTGATGAAAAAAAAAGGCGACCCCAAAGACTGAATTATTATTTATGCAATCCCTGTATGTGTATTGTACAAATACATCGCTGTTATTGTAATGTCTGTAGAAATGCAGTCGGTGAACTACTACTATTTATAAATCTTTTTTGTGTCCCCCTTCATTGTGGACGAGGGACGTTTACGCGCCCCCTCAGCTACGCCTCTGTTGACATTGATAGGGCCCAGTGTATATAATTTCTTGAGGACCCTTCTATTATAATGTTTTGTTATTATTTTCCAACAAATCAGAACAAAAATAGGATATTCATAGAATTATGACGTTTAATTTCACGTAAAGCCCTTTATCGATCAATTATCTCTCTTGATGTAATGTAGAATAAATCCTCTAACAAAATGAAACATTGAAAAAAAAAGGACAATTTGGGCGAGTGCTAAAATCTAGGGGCCCTGGGCATCTGCACTGTGTCAAGTAGGGTCCTGATTAGAGCCACCATACACGACTGTCTTCTTTGGCAACTAAGAAATAAAAATAAATCTATGCTGAAGAAACAACATTATTATTCATGCCATGCACGTGATGTAAAACCTTCAAGTAACCTAATAAACCCGTTTTTCTCTCTTCTTCTGTGTCTATCATTGAAATTGTGGCATTTATCTTAATATTTTACAAATTCAAAGTATTTTCAATGCAAACCTCGACAAAATCCAAAATATTGGAATTCTTTGACAGATTTCATTGAAAATGATTGAAGCCCGTCCATACACCTGGTATCAAAATAATGGGTTAAAAACGGGACTAAAATATTTGTGTTATTCACTGAAATGTAATCTATTTATCTCCAAACTTGGAATAGAGGATAAAGAAGGGTTTTCTATTTTTTGACCAAGTCCACCTGATTGAATTGAAGTCATAAAAATATCCTAGTTTTTTTTTAAAGTCCATGTCGACGCCCACCTGTCAAATGGTTTTCAAGATTTTCTTTCCCTTTACGAAGGAATGTAGCATTCACTATTATATTTTTCTAATATCCTGCTATATGATATTAGCAGTCAATCTGTAGTTTATCTAATTTCTTTAGGTTTTTTTCTCTTTTTATTTTAAAAAGAGGCAAATTGTAACATATTTTCTCGTTACACATCGTAATAGTTGACGAAGTGCGAGTGGTAGTTGCTCAGCTGATAAAGACGTTTTTCCTTTTTCAAAACCTGCTCGAATCCATTTTGAAGAATAATAACAAAATACTGTTAATTCTGAAAAGACTATTTTGTTATTTTCAAATACACTCTATTTCTGTGTTTATGTGGGAATCTGTGCTGTTCAGTGAACAAATTACAAGTGTCTATGTATTGCAAGTACCTAATTCCCGTGCTGGATTTACTATAGTTAAAGTAGCATATGTTACGAACCCCGCAATTTTAAGGGTCCCGCGCTAAATGCTTCTAAGCTATCAATTCCGAATCTGTGATTCTGCATTTGCTTTATTACTTCAGTTCTACAGTCCACAACTTTTATGAATGATCGTGTTTAACGTTACCAATTTTAGCCAATCATCATTTCTAATTGGAGTTATTATTTCAATACAGTGATAGTGTAGTATCTATTTTATACATATTACGCATAAATAGAAAACTGAAGTCATAGCCGCTGCACGAAGATCAAAATGAAAACATAGTAATACTTTTACTGGAATGTCAGACATATTTGTCGTATTACCAGTTGTACGGCGAATTAATATTTGAATTACTTTGCAAATAAATCATGTATGTGTTGCAGATTTTTCCTAATTTGGAGCCCCTTATAACATAAGCAACAGACCCCACACCAGCCTAATTCTATCTAAATATCTCGACTCTTGTGGGCGAATAACCGTTCACATTCCTTAGTGACCATTGCAGTCATTCTCTCTGTGATTATTTGTTCTCTCCGCAGCAATTAACATTTCTATGCAATCAAAGGAAATCAATTATTAAAAATTAAAAAAAAACGTATGTTGCTAAGCAGAGATATTTGAATAATTAATTATTAATAGTTTGAAGATGGGCTTGATTCGCACGTGTTTTAAGTTGAACAGAAGGAAGAATTGGAAACGTTTCTGGGGCCTGTTGAATCCTTCCTTCATTCATTTCAATACTAGCTATTACCCGTGAAAATAAAATCACGGATATATTTCCATTTCTCTCTCTTATATATATATATATATATATATATATATATATATATATATATATATATATATATATATATATATATATATATATATAATGTATATGTATAATCAGTTAATTTCATCTCATTTTTATTATGATGTTACAGACAGGGAAACAGATAGAGAAAGTCGCTCACTATAGAAATTTTCACATGTAGTTATTTCCATCTGCCTTTCTTCCTCGCTGGGAATGATTTGTTATCGCTTGACAACTTCTTGTATTATTTATGATTAACAGCTGAGAAGACGACGACACATTATTGAACAATATCATCTTGGTTTGCCAAAGAGAAGTGTCGTGTTGTTTCACCAAACAGATGGCAGTTTTAATATGACTACTAAATTCTTTAGGACTTCATGTGATTATTATAATTGCCAAAATATCTCCATTTTAATATGGTTACAGCATTTGATGAAATGTAGTTCTTCAATATCTTTACGGAATAATTAGATCATATTCTTTTAAAGGAAATGAATAGTAAATCTGTGAAATAGTTCACCAGAGTACGTGGTTCTCTCTCTCCAAATTCGTACGTGATGTGTGCCTGCATACACTTTATGTACTCTTTTCACATTAATAAATTTATTATATATCTTAACCTTTTAAAAATGAGACATCATTTTCTTATTGGAGAAAGTGAAACCTCTACATGGGGGAATATTGCTAATACTGTTAAATTGATGAATGAATTAAAAAGAAGTTTCATTTGAACGGTCCCTGGGGAGGAAAAGGAATTTGTTGATTTTATTTTTAACCACGTTGGGGTGATGTTGCCATGAAATTTGAAATTCCACCACAGAGAGAAACAAGCTGTGGGACAATTTGGGGTAGGAAAGTTTCACACCCTCGCTGACTCGACCTTAAAAACGGCGCGTAAATACAAACTTGAATGTAATAGAACTAATGAAAGAATAACCGAAGTAAATACATAAATTATATTGTTGTTGCTTTGAGTTTGTATGCATTCAATCGTTTTTATTTGTTCGCCGTTTCCAACATTGAGTGAGCAAGAGTGTGAAACTTTACAATTGGAACCATGTTCCCAACATATGCCCTGATTTTTACCAGAATTTCACCACAGAACAACCTGAGCTTTATATTCTGACTGCAACCGCCACTTGTGTGAATATCTCCTTAATTAAGACTAACATTCAACATGTCTAAAGTGACTCATTTTTGCTGCTCGTCGTCGTCGTCGTCGTCGGCATATGCAAAGCCCAAACCATAATTACATAAAATGTCGGGGTTATCTTGGCTTCCCACCATGCTTCTATGCAAACAAATATTTGTTACATTTTCTAGCTATCACTACTAAGAGCTGATCTAGGGTTTTGACTGAGGAGGTACTCTATCTGTCTAAATGGGCGATGGATACGTAATTTTTTTCTTTTTTTACTTTAAGTTTAATCTATGATTACTCGGGATTATTTGTCTATTTTATTCATACAATTTCACTAACTTTTGGCTCTAAAGAAATTTAGGATCATCGAATTGCTCCCACCATGCTATAATTTTACTGGCGTGGGATCAGGTGTGGAGGGGTTCCAGGAAGGTTTGACCCTCTCCCAAAATCTGCTCGATTTGCCCATTTGGAAAGAAATTGAATAAATTGCTAAACCCAAATAATCTGAAAAGTTAATTTTGAAACAAAACAGAACAAATATATCTAATGTCCAATTATGACATGGAATAGGAAGTTAAAAAAAATAGTGAAAAATAATGCCCCACCCTCACTAGCTCAAAATCTTGGATCCAACCTTTGTCTTGCAGACGACAAATATTAGTTTCGTTTTCTTGCTATCATCACAAAGTAAATAAAAGGGATTTTAGTTTTTTTTCAAGAGGACTTATATTCCGAATAAGTTGTATTGAATTTTTAAGAATATTTTGAGGTTGAAAAAAGAAAATCTGGCTTCGGATAAACTGTATCAAAATACGGCAGCCATTTATAAATGGCTAAAATTGGTTAGATTCCTCAACGACTGGCTTCGAAAATGGCTAAAATAAACTGATTTCATTTCCTTTTTTTAAAATAAAGGTAAAGAAACATGACAAATTTGTCTTTTATTTTCATTATTAGGTTAACATCTGATCAAAATTGTATGGGAGTGTGTGTGTGTATATATATATATATATATATATATATATATATATATATATATATACACAATCTTTATGTAAGTGACAATTGGAAGGTGAAGAGAAGAACTTGAGAGAAAGCAGGTGTTATATCTCAATATACATTCATTAACACCTACTTTCTCTCAGTTTTTTCTCTTCGCCATCCAGTTTTCACTTTCATCATCATATATACATATACATATGTAACATTTCTACTCAACAGTTATCTGGAAATTAAATCTAGCCAATTCCAGCCGTTTTTACAGCCAGAAGATGGCTACTGTAGTCTGCACCCGTCAAAGCAAAGAGAGCCATTTGTGTATCGTTTAATTGAGAAGAGCTAAAATCAGCCAATCAAAATGATGACGATATGCAAGGAAGTTGGTCCTGATTGTCAAGTTTCACACCATCGCTCACTCGATGTTAAAAATGGCGCACAAAAAATAACAATCCAGCAATTTAATTCATTTAAAGCAGTGACAATGTAATTAATGTGTTTGTTTATTTTTTCTTTCATTGATTCTCTTGTTTCTTTTTTTGTAATCTGTTTCCGAGTGAGTGAGGGTGTGAAATTTTCACACTCAGAATTTCGATCGGGACCACCATTCGAATGTTGTGCCATTAATTTGAAATATATCATTTATCGATTATGTCCACGAGCAATGAATTTGAAATTGACCACTGATTAACGTATCAAATTCGAACCCTCTTGATTTTAAAGAAAAACGAACCGAAGTACCATGTGCCCCTGCCCCACTTGATACTACAAATGAACATAGATAGCGAGAATAGTCAAGATTTGTTTTTTCACAGCGCGCAGTTCTTCAAGAAGTGTATGTTTCTCTTTCAATTTTAGGTGCTTTCAATGTTTGTATTAGACCATACAATCATCCGGAAATTTGCTAGTTCTTTAATATTAAAAAAAAAAAAAAAGATTTTGTACGGGGTTGGGGGCTATTTACATGGCAATTATAATGATAAAGTGGACTCATACTTTCCGCTATTTTTACGAGTTATCTCATCTAATTCTGAAATTTTAAAACGTTAATTCTTATGATAATTTAAAAGAATTAGGATTGGGGTTGAGGTCAGGGCACAATTCAGAACATCGACAATGTAGACTTTCACACCCTCGCTCACTCGATGTTAAAAACGGCGCACAAATAAAAAAATTAATAAAAGCAGATGTAAATATATCAATTACATTGTTTTGAATAAATTAAATCGTAAAATTATTTTTATTTATGCGCCATTTTAACATCGAGTGAGCGAGGGGGTTGAAAGTTTACAATCGGAGCCACCTTCCTTACACTGTGCCCTAACACTAAATCAAACCCATCCCTAAAAAGATTGAAATTATTCTAAAATTTTAGAATTAGATGACTCGTGTAAGCCGTACCTCGGTCCGTATTCTTAGCAGAAGGTCGGAAAGTATGTGTCGACTTAATCATTATAGTTACATATAAATAGGACCCCCTCTCTAAAAGCGAACCCATTACCGAATGGTTCGAAGGTCTAATCGATTAGCTATTCGTTAGTCAAGAAAAATAGTTTGAAAAAAGAAATTCCGGACGGACACTGGGAAAGGTTTTGTTGCTCATTTGCTGAAATACGAACTAACGTGTCCTCACTTCGAACAAACTGAATCCTATACACTTCTCCGAATTTAGTCAATTCGTTTCTCTTAGTTGAGAGAGATGCGATTACACTATTGTTCGGGGTTCATTCAACAAAACCAGTTGATGATTCCGGACAAACATGGGGAAGGGTTGTGGCACATTTGCTGCAGTCCGAACAGCACGGAACTCCGTACGTTTTTTTTTTTTTTCTTCGAATTAAGTCATTATTTATTTCTTCTGGTAGAGAAAAAACATGAAATTGCAAATGCTATTGTTGATATCAATTCCAAATTTTAGTCTAAGTGAATCCTGCTCATATTCGGATAGAAGGACCGGTTGGCACTTGGAGCTGGAATCTGGATCTTTTCATATCTTTCCATGTTCTTTTGTTTTATCGGTTAATTGTAAACGGTCAAAATTCATTAAATCGTAAATTGACACAATCATTATATTTTCTTTCCAAGGCAAAATTAACTGATCTAACTGAATCTGACTTCAGTTTCTTGGAAACTTATTTCAATTTTTAGAAAGAAAAACAACCTTTTACGGAAAGCGAGTAAATTGGTTAAAAACTCGGTGATCGATTTTCAATGTATGCCTCCGACTGGACACTGACTTTGTGGCCCACTTTACGACACTCGATGTTCGGTTTTCAATTCGAATATCATCCTCACTATGGATCCTGACTTCTTGAACGTCATTCTTCAAAGTTCGTAACTGCTAGAGTTTCACTCATATCTCTTTGAATTTCTGAGGAGACGGTAATTTTGCATTCTAATCACACAACTGAAATATGTGTTTCTAAGAGGGGCATTTTTTGTCGGTTCGCCCAAGGGTGTGAGTGCGACCACATGGGCATCCCGTCCTGAAGGGTTCGCGTAATTACTGTAGCGTAACCCTTAGAAATACTCATTATTCTGGTTGAGTGACTGAATAACAAAATTCCCGTGGCGAAATTACCCTCCTGATATTGGTGTTTTTTGCTTTCATGTTTCCCGTAATTGTATAGTTATATAACCCAACCACTACCCAAAACCGTAACATACAACTAACCGTAAGTTTCGTCCGGAAAAAAAGGCAGCCATGTTTGCACTCAGAAAGTCAGGGTTCAGTTTAAGTGATATTTGTATTGAAAACTTAACATGGTGTGTTGTAAAGAGAGCCATTAAGTCAGTGTCCAGTTTCAGATGATGCGTACATTGAAAATCGTCCACCCACTTTAGAGCCAATTGACTCATTTCGCGTTAAGAAGCTAATTTTTATAAAAAACAGAAAGGAGTTCTCTAAGAAGTAAGATCATAATCATTTAGATCAGTTCTTTTTGTGTTGGAAAAATATGTTTTTATTACGATTTCGTCAATTACGATTTAACGAATCTTGACCAAACAAACCTATTTCAATGAATTAGTGGAGGTATGTATAAAAAAAAATACTTGATACAACTTACCGAAGGTGGTCCCGAGTGGAATCCTGTTGACGTCACGCCGACATGCAATCGGTTGAAAAATCATGAATCGAGGCAAAATAATTCAACAATTTAATTTATTCAAAGCAATAAAAATATAATTCATCTATTTACTTTTCTGTCTTGAATTCCCTTATTTATTTTTATTTTTAACACCCAGTGTGTAAAAGTTTGCAATTGGGGCCACCTTCTCTACATTAGACCAGTGTATTCTATGTTCTTTGGTCTTATATCGGCTAATATAGATATATGCAATTTGTAGAGATTTATGAAAAAGTGTTTATGGTCTTATGACTTGATTTTTTCACGACACTCACATGAAAAAAGCAAAATGGAAATAAAATATTTGAAGTAAAATCATTGTTTTTAGTTTTTATTACGGAGTTAGAAGGACAAAAATTGTCATTTTTTGATGACGATATTCTTGAACTGAACAACCAGAACAGCAATGACGAAAGGAAGTAAATTAGTAAAAAAATGTGTAGAAACGGAATAATCTGTTTTCAAAAGGCAAAAAAAGGAAAAGAAAAAAGAGTTTATTTCATTTTTGTCCTCATTTGAATATTTTTGTTTGATTAAATTGTATTTCATGCTTTAAGTGTTAACAATAAACTGAAATCAAAACGATTATTTTGAATAAATTATAATTTCCATATGAAGAATATCGATTTGTCTAAGAGAAAATCGAAGAAAACATATTGTTAAGTCATTTTCTAGCGAATAGATGATGTTAAATTGATTTTTTTATTCAAAATTCTATGAAAAATTATAATTTAATTAAAGAAATTATTCTTCGTTTGGATTTTCTCCGGAAAAAATGGCCATCGACATGTTTTTCTGGACAAGACAAAATCATGTGATTTTATTGAAGATTTCAATATTTCACGAGATTCTAACCCTCGATTTCGTTTTTTGTTATTTTGAATCTGAATTGTCCACAAAGAATTTGTTTCAGTTTATCTGAACGTAATCTTGACATATGTTGGACACTTTGATACTAGAATATTCAGAGATTGGCAGACGTTTCTTCAAAAAACGTCCGGATATCAAAGAAAAAAACAGGTTTCGATTCTGAACGTCTTTCTCTAGTACGACTGCACTATATTCTCAGCAAAATAATTTCTTTCCTACGAAAACATATTGTCGATAGTTTGAAGGAAACAATCAGGCCTATTTGGATTTTGATGTAACGTTTTCAGTATCAAATATACATTGGGGTAGGATCCAAGATTTTGAGCTTGGATGAGGATCTAAACGGTACAAAGAAAAAAAAAAAAGCTTTGTATGGTTGATTTATGATTATTTGTGTTGTATATTTTTCAAGATTTCTTACCTAAATATTAAAAAAAAAATCATTATACCTTGCTTGAGCAGGGGTGCCCCCAACCTCAGATTTGGATCTTGATTTCTCCTATCAGAGACGATCTTCATTTCTTTAAATTTAAAAAAAAGAAAGAAAAGAAATGAAGTTTTTAGTACTTGAAAAAAGGAAACAAAATTTGAACCTGAATTATGAATCTCTGAATTTTTTAGATGAGGGATCATCAGATTTTTTTGCGAACTGTTTCCCATCTCTGTTCCTCATTTGAATACAATATTTTGGCTATTTACAACACCCACCTGAAGAAGTCTGTAGAGTACAACGACTGAAAAGTTGTGTTCAGAAGATTAACCGAGGTGAGGGCAACAGTTCAAAAAACTCTGTACATAACAATTAATGAAATATGTTCCTGTTAAGTCTTTCGGGAAAAAATTTTTGGATGTCATTTTTTTTAGAAGAGGGAGTTATTTAAAAAAAAAATGCTTCACCACAATATACCAAGTACTGAAATTCTTCCAATTTCATCATCACTCAGTCCAGGTTCACTGCTGGACAAGGGTCTTTCCTAGCTTATTCTATGCTGACCGTGACTGTGCTAACCCTGCCATGTTTCAGAGACAAACCCTTCCAACTTATACCTTCATTTTCTCTCTCAACTTCTCCTACTGCAATTGCCATTCAACTAACCTTTTGCGCCATCTGTTTTCCTCTTGTTACATGTTTGGGTGCCTCTATATTTGTCCCCTAATCACTGCGATGATATTTCTTACCTTGGTCTGCACTCAAATCTATGTTGACCCCCTTTTATCTCTTGGGGTTATGATTCCATTGATCTTGTCATCAAATGATTGTGCTACTTTCCATGTTTCACACCTGTACGTCATAGCTGGTATCATGCATTAATTGTACTCATTATGTTTCAAGCATATTGGCAAGGTGCTTTTAATGTGTCTCTATTTTCACTAAATCATCATCATCATCATCATCATCATCAGTCTTTTAACATCCGTCGTTGGACGTAGACCTTCCCCAGGATTTGCCACACTTCTCTATCATGGGCGTTGCAGAGCCAGTACTTCCTGAACCTGTCTAGCCCGTCTCTCCGTCTAATTTTCTGCCGGCCTCAGTTGCGCATGTGATCTCTGGGGATCCATGTCATGAGTCGTGATGTCCATCGGTTGTCTGCCATTCTTGCATCATGGCCAGCCCATCGCCATATGAGATTTTTAATAGATTCTATGATGTCCCTGACTCTTGTCTTTTCTTGGATGTACTGTGCTGTCTTTTTGTCTCTCCATGTGAGGCCCAGCATAATTCTTTCATGTGCACGTTGCATGGTTCTCAATTTGTGGATCTGTCTCTTGGTTAGGTTCCATGTTTTGGCTCTGTAAGTGACTATTGGGAGGATGCATTGGTTATACACCCTTCTGCTTTCCAACTAATTGTTATAGTCTGTTTTATTTCACTTTTATGATCTTTCTTGGATCTTTTCATCTGTATAAAGTAGTTGGATTCCTGACCAACATGACCAGATAATTTGATATCATAATATTTGATATAAAAAAACCAGCAACCAAAACTGTCAATGTAGGTTTCTTCAGTTTTTAACTCAGTCTGTCTGGCTGGCTGGCTATGTATGTATCATTTCTACAGGCCATAGAAGGCTGAAAATTGAAACTGCTTACTATGCCTGGAAATTTATTTTATTTTTGTTAACCCATCCCCATAGGTTGGGGGGGGATTTATAATGGAAATATATGTTAAATTGGTTTAGTTTTTACCCTGCAGTATTCACGCTTGATTTTTGAAAATTCAGACTTTTTTTTAATGATCATTGCCCTACAAATGGCGAGAGAAGTAACTTATTCATTGATCCCCACTTTTCCAAATTTTTTAATTGATCACCTTCGTCACTGCATGCTGCCAAAAGATATCAGTTTTGTGAAAGTTTCTGTTGAGTTGCTCACTAGACCTGTTTAAACCAATGCTTATTGATAAGAGAACCTTTTGCTTTGGCTTGAAGTCTGGAATGATTTTTTCTAACTTTTCCAGAGACAATTTAAGTCTATTACATGCCGAGCCAATGTCACTTTTGAGAAAGTTCTTAGATGAAAAATGTTATTAATGGGTTTTACTTTGAATGTTTTAACTGGAAAAATGCAGGAATTCTTTTTAAAAATCTTTAATCAGTTTCAGGTATTTTGTTTCTACATAGTAATCTATTTTGCTTTTGGGAAATTGTAATATTTGAATCCAAATTTTTAATATATTGCCGTAGGTTTGTCTTGCAGTTCACTGTGAGCGAGATCATTTCTAAGTTCTCCACTATTGTGCTTTCGAGTCAAATTGGTAAATACCTCAATCTTCAAAGAAGCAGTTGCTCTCTATAGACATTTCTATGAAATGATGTATCTTAGTCAATTATAGAAGAGGCCTCCTTCTATTTTGATAGATGCTGACCTTCTTTGTGTTGTCCTAAGTGCGATATGTTTGGTATCGTTTTGGCTGTGGGAACTACTGGAAGGAAGTCAAAGTTGGCATCCAGCTGCCTGGCTTGGAATCAGTTGGTCTGTGCCCTAAAATAGTTTAGAGAACCAAGTGTACCCTGTTATTTGCATAGCCGAAAGAGTTGGATTTATGCTTTTCTTTAGGGTATTAGTGTGCAGGGAGCAAAAACACAGTTGGAGTTTGAACTCAACTCCCCTATAATCTCTTTATAGTTTACAATCAGGCCACTGTGCGTCCTAGCCAATTATAGACTTTTTTCTATTATACACCTTTTTCCTCTTGCTGGAAAAGAAAAACATTGGAAAGATTTGATGACGGAAAAAAACAAAATAAAAATTACTTTCTTTTCCCAAATATAGCTCAGTATTTTTGAAACGTCTATATCCAATGACACATGCTTAAAGGTTGATAATGATATTCAGAAACTCAGAAATAATGAATAAATTTTCCAAAGTTTGATAAAAATTAGGCTTGATCATTCAAAGAATGCATATTCATAGATCTGTTTTCTTTTTCCGATTTATCATGGATGTCATACATAAATGCTTGATTCGTTTGTGTTTTCTGAATGCAAATTCAGCCTCTGGTTGAATGTGGGTGTGCAACTGTAAATCCCCTTGTCTATTCTATTTATTATAAAAGCCATTGTAAAAGTTTCAACTGGGTGTGGCTGGGTGTGGCAAAGGAGCAGCACTTGTCAATACCGATCTACATTGTGTGTGTGTTGGTGGGGTAATATTCTCTAATTGGATCTGACAAGAATTGCCTGGTGACTGCAGCACATGAACTCTATGTGAGTTTGATAGAAAAGCTTTTTTATTACTAATTTATGTAAAGAAAAAAAACTCCTGAAGAATTTGAAACAAGACTGAAGAAAACTCCCCAGATCAAAAACTATTTATGCAAACACAGTGTTTTGGTTGTTATACAAATAAATTGATACCAACATAATACCTGTCAAAAATGGCAGGATTATTTATGTATGGATAAATAATACAAATATATTTATTCTAATATAAAAGTATTTATTTTGATGTTGATTTTCTTGAGTTAATGATTGTAAAACAATAAGACAACAGAATTGGTAAAAAATGAATTTCTCTTTTGATACAAGAAAAACATTAATTCATGAAAAATCAGAGATGCCTATATTTGTTTCTCTGTCCTACTATGGGGGTGGCAGTAGTAGTAGTTCTAGTAGTGATGCAGACGCAACACATCACTATGCTCTTACGTGTACAAACATACAGACTCTAGTTTTGTCCAACTCTTCCCTTCCTTTCTTTCTGTTTACTGTAGTGTGACAGAAATCAGCTTGCCAGACCAATTTGAAAACTGAAAGATACTTATGTTGACCATTTTAAAACAATAAGGCAACAGAATTGGTTAAAAACAAATTTCTTTTTTGATACGAGAAAAACATCAGTTTTATTCATGAAAATTAGAAATGCCTTATGAAAATTAGAGATGCCTACATTTGATTTTTGCTCTAATATGAAGACGTCAGTAGCACAAGTTGTGATGCAGATACAACTCATAGTTGTATACTTTTGCTTATGCAAACATACAGACACAAAATTTGCTTTCCCCCTTCCTCTTTTTCTGTTTACTTTAGCGTGACAGAAACTAACAAACAAACCAACAAAAAAAGTGATATTGGCTTTTACATAATGAGATGATTTGTTTGTCCTAAAGCAACCAAGCATCACTGTATCACATGGTTCCCCATTCTCTCTCGTAAGATAGCAGCTCGATTAAATGCTTTTCCCGGCTCTGATAGGATGATTTTGTCGGTTGAGGAGTTTTTGTAGATTATCGTAGGCGTCTGGCTGAGAGCACAGAACAGGTTATCTGCCTGTTGGTGGTTCTCTTGTGTTCATCAACAATAAAAGAGGGAAAAATACTATGATATTCTTTCAGTTAATGGAACATGGGCAGCAATTAAATAAAGGCTATGTATAAGAAATGCTTTCATTCAGCTGTTATCATTTTATATCTGCGTATAGTCGTGGCCCAGTGGTAGAGTGCTCGCCTTGAGTTCAGTAGGTTGTGGGTTCAATTTATGGTAGTTATACTGAAGACATGAGAGAAGAATGTTAATTAGTGCCTCTCCGCAAAGCAAATAATTTTTTACCTATTGATACCATCTGTCTTTAAATATATCTCTTTAAATGTATCTGTCTTTGAATATATCTATCTATCTATATCTATCCTGCAACAGAGACATAGCTGTTCTATTAGCAAATGCATCATGGGCTCCCAATAGGGAGGGAACCTGAAAAGGTTTATTTAGAGTAGGTTTCCTGCTGTAAATCTCACTAAATGTTGGAGGGGTCCTAAAAGAGCTAAACCCATGGGCCTTTCAAATGAAGGCCATGCATGAGAAATGCTTTCATCCAACCAATATCATTTTATATCTTCTGACTGTTGTTTTGATCCTATCTGCCTATAAATATATTCATTCCATCAGTAGCTAGGCCAGTTCAAGGGTTTAGAGTGGGTTGGGGAGGGGGCCTTTGGCTCGTGCTATTGAGAATAGTGTTGAAGGATTAATGGGATTGTCACAGGAGGCTCTTCGCACGATCTCCAACTATTTCTGGTACATGGTATTCCCAGACAGTCAACCATCCATGTAATGGCCAGGCTGGATGTTGCTCATCTTTGGTGATTGTCTGAGAACTGTGTTTTGGCTGAAACAAGGCCATGTATTAGGAATGGTTTCATCCAGCTGTTATCATTTTATACCTACCTCCAGGAGTCTTGATGTCTATATCCATCCTTCACCTTTCCGCAGCCATTTGACGAGTATCTTGGACTTCACTGCATCAACCTATTGTCCAGAAACTGATGTCTTATCATTCATTCCTTCTAAAAATACGAGTGAAAGAAATTATCTACTATGAGACATAATAGTTTTATTATTGGATTTCAAGAATAAAGGTTATCTTTTGTTGCATATATTCAAGCTTTTTTCTGATGACCCACTCCACTTTATCATGGCTACAAGATTAATTGGGCAAGAAGATCGCCTTCCAGGCATTGGATCAAGCCTCCACCTTCCCAGAGTACACATGGAAGATGAAATAAAAATAAATCAAGAAGCAAAAGTTCAATAATGTATCCCCCCATCCTTACGGCCATATCCGTTATTTCTGATTTTTAATGGATTCTAAATGTAGCCTCACTAATAGTGGTATGCTTGGCTAGGGAGTTCTGGTTTGAAATAGTTGTTAAGTCTGAGGAAACTTAGTGTATGTTAGTTTTTAATTTGAAAATGGCTTTCTTAGTTAATTAATAATTAATATACCTGATTGCCGCACATTGCGTGCTTTTCAATTTATTGTTCTGTCCTTCTCATTTTACTCCTACAAGTTTTTCTTTGAAATACAGAGGAAGCCTTAATCATAATCATGGATAATGTTATTAAATGGTTATTGTTATCAAAATCAGCCCTTAACACTTTATTTAAAAGGAATTAAGAAAAAAAATAAATTTAAAAAGTCAATAAATTTTGTATCTATTTTTTATGATGTCAAGTTGTTTATAGCAATGAATGTAAATATATAACGATGAATGAAAATTGTTCCAATTTTTATATCCTTCGCTTAATGTTATCAGCTGTTTATTGTTAACTATAAGACCCTGTCCAAAACTGATCACATAAACAGCTTCCTATGTAGCTTTTTTGAATTAGGATAAATTCTCGAACAAATTAATTGAGCTAATTAAAGAAAATCTCCATTTACATCGAATGTAATTGTTTTATTTCACAGAGTTGAGATTAGGAGAAAAACTTCCTCTTTTGTTTTCACATAAAATTCATTTGAATAATCTCCTGCCTTAGTTCCTTCTTAACATTTGTAGCGATGGAGGTTTTGCTGAACTTTCTAGATTAGAAAGAAATCTTGATAGAAATCAGGTTCCAAGCTTGAAATTCTCTGTTTTCAATTACAAAAAGGTGCAAGTGACGTAACAGTTGAAACACAGACAATGGAATCAGCAAGGCGAGTTCAAACTCTGGCTGTGGCTGTTTATGTTCACTGCACTTATACTCTGTGATAAACACCCAAAGAAGGTCAGAAGTTACAGCTGCCAAAATGCTGTGACTGTAACAACTAAGATGTACTTCCTTGGGCTGGCCTGTCTTCTAGATGAACATTGGCCAAGGTCCTAGGGACACACTCCTAACAGAAAAAAAAGTCATTAGATACAATCAGGGGTATAAATTTTAAGTCTCTCCCAGGGTGCCTGAAACCCTTTCGCAAATTTTAAGTCTAGCGCAGGGTATACGAAACCCTTGTGCTGGCACCTCTAGTCCGAGTGAATCATTGTGTAATTTGCTGTCAGTGTCAATAATTGAACAACCGTAGCATTGAAATTTGAAGTCGTGTAAAATATTCCGTCAAAGAAGAAATACGGTCAGAGTGAATTCTATTTCAACATCGGTGTTTTCCACTGAAACATTCTAAGAAGGGGTCCAGTAGAGTACTGATGCCAATTTTCAAGTCTGTAGACAAAACAGTATGGCCAGGAATGGTTGAACCCTCAAACAGACTAATACATGTACATATAAAAAGGGATAGAACCGTATGCCACTTCTGGTGGCAATGGTTGTTGAATGATGGTAATTCCAGAAATTTTGACAGAAATACTTATGACACAGTTTATAGAAATAAGATGAGAATCAATACTAGTGACTTAATTGGAAATTGAATAAAATAAGGGATGCAACAAAAGTTTTGATGAAGGATCATTGCAATAATAAAATGGTTTTAAACAGAGACGAGGTGGCGGGGAAACCAAATCTGGCACAACGAGCATAGTCTAAATGGATCTTTCTTCCTATTTAGGTTTTTTCAAAGAATACAATGACGGATTATTTGCTAGTTTTATGAACAGTAGTTTTGTTGTGATAGAAGTGAGAGGAAGGGAATTGTTTATTGGTTCGTAAGAAAGTTTGGAGGCTGCGGAGATTGTTTTGCACGCAGATTGGCTTGAATTAAACGCCTTTACCCAAGGCAATCAGTCTCTATTTGAGGAAAGGATTCAATGACAAGGGCATTACTTATAAGGGGGAGCACTTGTTTTGATTCGGTCTTTCTAGATTCAGAGCGGAATATTGGTCAGCGATAAAAGATAAAAATATGTATTTGAGGCCAATCAATATTTGATTAACAAGAAAAGAAAGAAAGAATTGATTTTGCTAAAATGGTTCTTCATTTCATCAGGGGAACAGGATGATTGGGGAAATGACTTGTCATCATCAGTTAGCAGCAGGAAACAAGTACAAAGATAGAAGAAGAAATGGAATGAATATCTGTAATCTATCATATATATATATATATATATATATATATATATATATATATATCGTTTGATATGAACCTGAAATAGAATAATCATTTCTATATTTTCTTTTTATTTGTGATTCACTCAACTTAGCCTGGTCTTGCATGAGACCACAATAGTGAAGAACCCAGTGAGTATTGAACACCTCTGCTTATGGTTTGTAGGACTAACTTGCTTGAACTTTGCTCTACAGCAAGTGTGTAATGGAAACTCTGTTTCTGAATCTTTCTAAGGTGAAAAAGATTACGGTATATTTTGACAGATATAACCACAAAGCATCTGGAAAAACACACCAAAATATGGGGTTGCCTTATAAAATATGAGCAAAAACCATAAAATTCTGACTGAAATTGGGATGTCTTACTTTTTAAGGGATGTCTGTGCCTTATTTTCTCTTCAGTTTGTTCAATCAAAGAGGCTTGTCACATCTGTTCCCCCAGGGTTACAATTTCCCATGGCACTACAAGGGGAGGATCAGAAGGTCATCTCTGACACTGGGTATGAGAACTTGACCATATTCATCCTTGCTTACATGTGTGGGACCTCCTTCTAAACTGACCTTGTGCTGCATTCCGCTGTCATGGTGAGGTGAAAAAATATCTGCAGGAATTCTTTTTCCCTCTAATCTTACTGTTTCACCCTCCCCAGTGGTGAAAATTGGATGGGTAAGGCTATGGTGTATACCTACTTCTTAATTTCTAGTTTTCAATAGTTCAATAGAGACATCTATTATTAGCTACCCTTTGTCAAAACACCTACATGCATGGGTTCACTTAGTCATCCCTGTGACCCCCAAACCCCCGAACATTAATCTTAGATATAGCCTTGCTGTACACCTAGTTCCCAAAACCTATTTCCATCACTATGCCCTTCCCTCCCCTCTACATTGACAATCACATTTCTGACTAGGGTTGATAGTTGAAAATAAAACACTTTATTTCCTACTTTGTAAATCTTCAGTTGTGCTTTTAAGTCATAAGACTACGGATCTGGAAACGTGATAAACACAGTTTCTACTTCCCTGCTGTATTTTGATTTGAGCAACAAATTTCCCGTAATTACTCAAACGATTTACTCCTCTGTCATTTGAGGAAGAAAATTACAAAGTCTCAATTTCCACCCGTGACGCCTTGGTTCTTTTTTTGTCGTTTGCAAAAGATCTTCATGGATTTTTAGGTGTAGATTTTATAACCTTGTTCAAAAGCTTCAGAAATCAAGGAATCGGAAAGTGACAGTTGTGCTCATAATTTCAGGAATACAAGGAATTGATACATTACCTCTACACACCAATCTTTTCCATCTGTCTCACTCACCATGCTCCTCCCTTATCTTTCTGTTCACTCGCTCCACACACTAATTACCTCCCCTTTGACTTTGTTCACTCCCCAGTTTCATCCCTTGTCTTTCTGCTAGTCTCCCCAACAAATCTCCTCATTTGTCTCCCTGTTCACTCTGCCTAATATCTCTCCTGGTCTTGAACCTACCCCCTTCAAGTGCAATGGAGAGGCGCAGCCGGGGAGGGATAGCCGCATGGAGCTAGACATGATTTTTTTACCACTCCAGCCACTGATGACCTGAGTGGAGTGGGTGTGTGCGTGGCAAAGCCAGAATCACTCTCTAAAGGAACAATCCTTAAAAGTAACTGTCATGTGACAGGAAGTAAACCATCATTGGGTCCATACAATAGTTGACACTATTCTGAGCCAGTCTGGCACCTTGTTATATTTAGATACCCACCTCGTACATTCACCCAGTTCGAAGTAGAGGTTCCTGTTTGGTGTGGCAATCCTTGTCCTTTCATCAAAACTTTGATTACCTGTTTCTCACGTAATTAATTATCTTCACCTTTCTTTGTCTTGTAATTCTGATTAATTTTCAAATCAACACCTGTTCCAAATTACTTACAAACTGCCTTTTAATTGGCTTTGCAAGTGGTTGATGAACATTTGTTTCTACAGAAATCTATCAAACTTGAAGAGCATTTATGTCAGATCACTTCACTCCTAGGATTAGGCAAGTTCAAAGGACACGTGGTGATTTTGGATTGTGTGTGTGTGTGTGTGTGTGTGTGTGCTGAAGAAGGCAGTAACTAACTCATTTTCTCTCTTAATTAGCCTCTCTCTCTGTCCTCATCACTAACTTGAATAACTTCTATCATTCTATTTTTATTTTCTCTTTTCTTTCTTTTCTCTTCTTTTTCTTTTTCTTCCTTTTTTTTTCTCTCTGGTTTTCAGGTCACTTTCCTGATATTTATAAATGTTTGATTTTTTTTTTCTTTTCTATCTTATCATGGGATCATGTGCAAGGTCATTGGGACACTACATCTGATTTCATCATGGGTGTGTCAAGGGCAAAATAGCCTACAGAGCCCATCCCTCATCCGGTTAGTTTAGAATCTGAGTGGTCTAGACTGGTTGATGAACAAATATAGCCGGAGAGCCTATTCTGCCCAACCATTCACCCTTAGTTTAGAACAGAAGAGATGGATTTATGTCTTTCCCAAGGGCATTAGTACAATGTGAAAACAGACTGTCTCAGTTGGAGTTTGAACTTGACTAGCTGATTCTATTTTTCATGTTGTTAACCGTTTGGCCACTCTGCACACCTAGATATACTTAGTCCAGCGAAAAAAAACAAAAGGGAGAATGTTTGGATTTGAAGATTGTGTTACACCAATCCTTCAAGTGAGGTGAGTTTGCCTGCCTTGGAAATCGGCATAAAAATCCTGGTTTTACATGAGCTTGAGCACTGTCCTCTGGTGTTGATGACAGATACACAACTATTTTAGCCACTAGGTATTTATTTTACTTTTAATTCTACCTGAAATCATGGTTAGTCACCTAATTGAAAACTGTCACTTGTCTTTTGGTAGCATGCCTTGTTGGCAATGATCAATCAAAAAATTGTAAGAAAGGGTGATCAATGAATAAGTTACTGGTCTTTTGTTGGCCAGTGATCACTAAAAGAGTCTGAATTTTCAAAAAACAAGAAGTCACAAACTAAGGGATCAATTTAGCATGAACTTTCATTGCAAATTGGATCCTCCTCCAAGAACATATTTAAGGGGGAATTAAAAATAGGTTTTTGGAGGCATAATAAGGAGTAAATGATTGAAATTTCAGCCCTGTTGCTCCAACGGTGTGGCTTATATACATTATACATACATACATAGCCAGCCAGCCAGCCAGCCGGATCAACGTAAAAACTGAAGAAACCTATGTTGACAAGTTTGGTGATAGTTTCTAATTATAAGCTGACCATTTTATGTTTTGCTTTCAGCTTGATTTGCAATTTTTACCTCTTGCTGTTGAACTTTTTTTACCCCTGCAAATGAAGTTGGAAGAGGTATATGTATACACCCATTCTTGTCTGTATAACTGTTCACACAATGTGGAAGGTTGAGCCAAAGGCCAAGGAAGAATTGGTTGAATTTGGGGGCAAGTTTGGGATTTTCTTTTTCATTGAGAGTTTAAAAAGAATATATTCAGTCAGCAGTGTTATGTATCCATTCATTTTGTGGACAAACAGAAAAATATATCTTCAAAAGTCCTCAATGAATTTCAATGAAATTTTGTGGAAGGTTTGGCCATGGTCTAAGAAAGGGTTGATTAAATTTTGAGGTATATTTTTTCATATATGAAGATAATAGTCTGAAATATGGGAAATTGAAACTTGCAGTTACCTCATCTACCCTGTATTTTTTTATCTATGAACTGATTTTCATTCAGCTTTTAGTGACAATGGAATCGGCAGAGGTATGGGCTCTTTGAGTGCTTTTGTGTTTATTCTGATTTCATTGGTATTTCTCTTGAGAATAAGTATGTATGTGTCATTGTTGCCCACTTCTACCCTCATTTAGGGTGTTGTAGGGTTGAGTACAAATGGACTGTTGTAAGACCCACTTCTGGCTTGACAGGCCTGTTGAAGCTTTGTTCTGCTTTCAGCGCCTGGTATTCTCCAATGGTCACCCATCTAGGTATTAACCAGGCTTAATTTTTGTGATCTTATGAGAACCGCTGTATCCAATGTGATTCGGCCATTACCCTTTAGCCTTGATCCTTATGATGGGTGCATAGCAGAGAGGCACTGAGTACCATTTTTAAAGTCTTTGGTATGTATAGCGGGAGATGAGCACTCTACCACTGGTCTATGGTGATTGATTTGAGAATGGGTGCTATGGCTAAAGCTCACATGAGGATTTTGGTTGTTTGTTCAAATCAAAGTGTAAACACATCTCTATCAGATGCTATTTAGTTAGTCGACTGATCAGTCCCACTTATATTAAACAACAGAAATAGGAAGGAAAGAGGAGGTGTGATGTCATCAAAAGATATGTCATTAAAAAGTAACACATTAAAAGAAAGTCTATTCCTATTTTTACCAGCGACTAATGATGTCATAATAGAAATATAGCCAAAAATGGCCATTTATTATTTTCATTGTAAATAATGCATGCAGAATACATCATATCACAATCTTTACAAGTATGATAATCAATTGAATCCTCTTCCTCCTTGTGCTACTACGAGAAACGGTGGATGCTTCATTGAACTTATGGTTCTTGTTTTTTCAGTGCTTCATTGACATTTTTTTCAATTTTTATAATTCATTAATTTTCTATTAGATTATTTTATATCAACCTGTTTTAATATCCAAAATTATTAGAAAACCCTTGATTGATATTCTGCAATTTTAATTGAGAATTTTAATCAGTTTTTATTTTTATGGCTTTTGAATAAATTTGCCATTTTAAACTAGTTCCACAGATTGTCAAAAATCACAGGAACAATTTTTTCTATGGGAGATGAGCCAATGGTTAATCATTAAGCTTAACTTACTCTGCCACAAGGCCACAAGCATAGAGTATTCTGTGATGATAGGAAATGAGCTTATGATTATTTAAAAAATTTCAGAGAAATCTGAATAATTATCTCCCTTTACCTTTTAAGATTTTTTGGTTTATATTCTATCTTGGTACTTGGAATTATTTTTGTGTGGATCAGCACTTATACCTAGGATCAGGGTGTGTGCTCTGCTTGAGATCAAAATGTTGCTCCTTGTCCCTCTCTTTGGGACTTGAGTGTTGTATGCTTGGGGTCATTGGAAAGTGTTATACATAAAATATTTTTATACTTACCATTACAGTCAATAATTGAACAACCGTTGCATCAAAATTTGAAGTCAAGAACAAAAGATCAGAATAATTTCTATTCATTCCATTATTGGCATTTTCTACAGGAAAACATCTAAAATAAGAGTAAAAAAAAAATCCAAAAACATCTAGAAAATGTTATGCAACCAATGTTTTTTGGCAGCATGATGTGTTGGGGTGATCAATTAAGAAATCAAAAAAATTGGTGATCAATCAGAAAAAAAATAGAAGAAAGGCTTATTAATGAATTAATTACTTCTCTTCCCTTTTGTTGGGCAATGATCACTAGCATGAATGCTGACAGATACTAAGGGATCAATTTAGCATAAAATTGCAGTATAAATTCAATGTCCCACTAGAAACCTATTTTGGGAGTAATTTTCAAAAAATTGAAAAAGGTTTTTTGTTTACAAATTAGAAATTAGGAAAAAAAATTCTCAAATTTCTACCCTCTAGCTATTGGTGCAGCTCTACACATGATACATTCATTGACAGCCAGTCAGCCAGCCAGCTAGACCCACATAAAAATTGAGGAGATTTTTGTTGACAGTTTTGGTTGACTGTTTTTGATATCTAGATCAAGCCTTGAAAATCAGTAGCATAAGCTTAGTTATGTTAGTTGCTTTGGGGTGTGTTGATTCATTCCAAAATTTTTACTTACTGCATATATACTAATGCATATATATATATATATACTAATGCATATATATATATATATATACTAATGCATACATATATATACTAATGCATATGGTAAAATATAATGAAGATATCAATTATAACTATGCTAATCAATGCTTGTAAAACTTGTGTATGAATGAAAGAACAGAAATTTCTTGAAAAATAAACTGAATTGTCATATTTTGAATTTAAATGTTTTCTTTTTTTTTGTCCATTTTGATTATAGAGATAAAATGTTGGCATTCTGATTTCTTTGCATCTTTAATCCTAAAAGACCGAAATGTCTTGTTGCTCTTCTTCTGTAATCATTTGATATCTTGGAATTGCCAGTGTCTGTGTGTTTGTGTCTGAACAAAATTTGATAAACATTTCAATGATTGTTTTATTAATATTGAAATTTGAAATTAACTTCATGTGCTCATTATTTCAAAATACTTTTCCAATGGATTTTTTTTCTTTCAAATAAACATTAACTGTGAAATTGTTTGAAGCAATTTTTGGAGATATCGTGTGGACAGATTTGAGCATTTACGTAAATATATGAAAAAAAAAGTGAAAAAATATCTCTTGATCAAAAAAAAATTCCTGGATCCATCCCGAGTTCTTCTTCCTTATCCCATTGTACAACCTTTCAGAAAATGTCATTGAAATCCTTTCAGTACTTTTGGAAAGATCATGTGGACAGACAGATACAAAGACGGACAGAAAGACATGACTGAATACACATATCTCATCAGCTTAGTTGTCAAAGGTACATATAAGAAAAAAAATCATTTTGGAATTGCTACTCTGTCCAGGTTAATAATTTGTAAACTGCAAGATTTGAGTTAATTATTCTTTTTGTAAGTAAAGGAACAGTTTTGTGTAATATGAATCAATATTTGAATGTACATTTGTGAACCCATTCGCTACCACGAGAGACAACTCTTCTTAGTAAGTCCTCAGTCCAGTGTCACGGACATGATAGTTCATCTGTTATGTTAGTCTTCCGCAAGATGACAGTATCGTCTTGTGCAAATGGGAAAATTTGCATGTTTTCTTCGGTGATATGACAACTAGTGAATGAAGACTTTCTATTTTCATCCATTTTTATGAGAAAATTCAGCGTAGTGGTTACAATATTAGAAATATACTTTGCAACAAACAGGTTAAAACAATAAAGATGCTGAAAAGGTTTTTTTCTCTTTTCTATGCTTAACAATTCAACAAGAGTTTTGGTTGCATCTTCTATTTGGAGCCAAGATGTGCGCTCAACTGAGCCATCATTTTTTCAAAATGTCTTAACTCTAGAAATTCCTGTGAATCAAGTTGTTCATTTAAATCAATCAATAAACTCTCTAAAAATTGACTTGCATGGAACTTTCTCTTTCTTTTTGAAGTGGAATTCATATTCTTCATTGTGAGTAGATTGATTTGAGATGACAAAATTTCTTATCGGAAAATGAAAAGGATTTATGGTTACTTAAGAATTATTTTGATTTTCTTTCCTGGTTGTCATCACCTTTCATGTGCTTCTTGTCAGTTTTGTCAAAAACATAAAGAGTCTTGCTTTTTGCTTTTTGCAAGTTTTGAAAGTCTTGCTAAATACAAGACACACCAGCTCTATAAGTAAAGTTTATACATCTCTATATATTATTGACAAAACCAGATACAACTAGATAGTACCCAGATAGCATGTGCCACCCCTAGACATTGTGACTAGAAGCTGAACAACCAGATTACTGATCCCATATTATGCCTAGACAAAAGCTCCTATGATTGTTCATCAGAGATTATATATCTCATAAATTTATTTCAATAGTTTGAAAAACTACTATTTTTTTATATTTATCTATCATGTCATTATGATGATGTCATCACGGTGTTATTACATCCGTTAAGCAGAAGAATTGTCAACTCTAGCAATGTTTGGAAAATCTTTAGAAATATTCTTTGGTTTTCCCTGTGAAATTTAATCAATTGTTTTTTGGCCCAGGGTCTTCCTTTACACAAAAAATCATTAAAATTCATTAAGAATCTTTTGGGTTGTTTTGTGAACTGATGGACAAGTAAACAGGCAAACAAATGAAAGGAAAAGTTTATTGTAAAAATTGAAATGAAAAATGGTTAGTCACTCAATAGAAACTGTCATGTGATCAATCTCATTTGGCAGCATGCCATGTTGGGGGTGATCAATGAAAACATCAGAGAAAGGGATGATCAATGAATAAGTAACTACTCTCGCTTTTTATTGGGCAGTAATCCCTAAAAAGTCTTCATTCTCATAAAATAATGTAGCTAAAACTTACATAGCAAACTGACCCCCCCCCCATACTGGAAACCAATTTAGGGGTAATTTAAAAAAAAACAAGAAAGGAATGATAAGGAGCAAATATTCAAATTGTCAAGCCAATAACTCCATTGACCTGTCTGTACATGCGTATATACATACATAGCCAACCAGACTGACTTGAAAACTGCAGAAACCTATTTTGACAGTTTTGATGACAGTTTCTACTTATCATTTTGCCTCCATGGTTTTTTAAGGTAAATATAATTTGGGGCAGAAAGGATAGATTTTTACTTTTTTGATATTATGCCGATGATCAGTATCATTGTAGAGGTCGGACCATTTTGCAGCTTTTCAAATTGGAACCTGGAGCTGCTGAATGTAAAAGACACGCGTGGATTGTCTGTGACGATTTAACGGACTGGATTTATGTTATTTCTGATGTACATGGTTGTCCTCTTTTTGTCTTATCATGCATGGAACAAAACTGTCACTATAGGTTTCTTCAGTTTCAAAGTTAGTCCCGCTGGATGACTATGTATGTATCCTGCATACAGGCTGCACCAATGGAGAAAGTGGACTGAAATTTCCAACATTTTCTCCTTATGTCCACAGAAACTGTTTTGGGATTTTTTGAAAGTTTCCCCAGAATGGTTATTGGGGGGGAGGGGAGAGGGCAATTTGCAATGCAAGTTTATGCTAAATCAATCCCCAGATTAAAAAAAAAAAATTTTTTTTTCAAATTGACTTCTTCAGTTATCACTACCCAACAAAAGGCGAGCAAAGTAATTCATTGATTGATCACTATTTTTCAATTTTTTAATTGATCATTCCCAACAGGGCATGCTGCCAAAATACATTGGTCATGTGGCTGTCTTTGATTTCAATGTATTTCTTTGCCTCAATTCGTCAAATTTTTACTGCTACTGAATAGATGCCTCCCCTGTACAACAGGACGATTTGGACAAAAATTCATATCCTGGTATCGTCAGGCTGAATACTGATATACAATATATATCCTAGAAGTCAAAGCCATGTGAAATTTAATGAAAACCCTTATTAAAACAAATTCAAATCAAAATTACAATGAATGAAAAATAGGTCTATCTCTGAAAATGCTGCTTTCTTTGCTATAACAAGAACACAGAATATTTTGAGTATAAGAGAGTCAGAATTAAAATGTTGCATTCACCATTTGGGATGGGGACGGTAGACCGTGAGAAAAAAAAAAGGAGCTAGATCTAGTTTCAAAATAGCTAAATTTGCATCATTGTATCTATATCGTTGTAGACGGTATCACTTAATCTGTTACTGTATTTGAAAATATACCGGTATATATTATGTAAAGTTGATATACTGCCCAGCTCTACTTCCCTGTTATAACGTGGTTTGCGTTATAATGCAGATGGATTGAGGATTCCAAAATGTTTATCTTGCTCTGAATTGATCTTGGCTCAGTTCTAATGCAATGTTGAATTTCTTGGATCCTGACATCAGTGTTATAATGGCAAGTCTGTATTTCTTTCTATCTGCCAAATTACTTCTACCATACGCTTGGAATTGTCAATGAAAACTGTTACCAAAACTCTCAAAATAGGATTCTACGGTTTCCAAGTTGGTCCAGCTGGCTGGCTTTGTATATACGTACGTATCACAAGCACATGCCACACTAATTGAGCTAGAGGGCTGAAATTTGCAATATTCTTACTATTGAAATCCATTTAAATTTAAACTATTGAAATCTTTACTATGTCTTTTTTTTTTTTTTTTGAAAATTCCCTCCATAATAGGTTTTCCGTAGGGGGTTCAATTTGCAATCTAAGTTAATGCTAATTTGATCCTGTAGTTTGTGTTTGATTGTTTTTTGAAAATTCTTATTTTTAGTGATCATAGCCCAACTGAAAGTGAGAGGAGTGACTTATTCATTGATCAGCTCTTTTTCTGATTTTTTTTCATTGATCAGCCCCAACATGGCATGCTGCAAAGAAACCTAGGTCACAGTTTCTATTGAGTGACTAACCAGACCTGTTTGTATTCCTTCTGGAAATGGAAAAAGAAATGAAATATAAATTATGATGCTTAAATAAAAATAGATTCGGACTTTATAGACACCCTGGTTATATTTTCTCAGTTAATTCTGTCCCTCAAAAGAAACGCTGGGAAAAAAGTTGCCAAAATAGGAATAATGGTTAAAGATAGAAAAAATGTTTCTTTGTTGTTCTTTGGTCCAACTTTACATTTTGCCGCAAAAATCTTATGAAAGAAAAGAAATCTCTTATTTTTTGTATTTTTCCTTATTAGATGAATTATTGTAAATCATTATTATTAATAATGGGGGTAAATTTATAAGAATGAATCTTTTTCATATCCTTTGTCTCATGTTATCTTCTGGTTATTGTTATGTAAAAGACCCTAAAGTTATGAGAAGAAATCTTTGTACAGAAGATTACTGTGGAAGATATAAAAAATGAAAACGTTTTATAGCCTAATTTTTCATGATTTGGGAATCTTTGTGGGCCAAAAAATCATTATTACTAATTCCAAATATTTTGTATCTTTTTCCTTTTTCTCAGTTTCTGTTTATTTTTTGTCCATTTCCAGATTTCACTGACCCCCCCCCCCCAATTATTTTGGTTTCTTTTTGAAATTTCATTTCTCAAGGGTTCATCTTACGAAGTGTAGAAACGCAGAGAATTTTACTGGGAGCAGAAGAGACTATTTATTTCAACTTTATTATATTTAAATCAACCATAATTTACTGAAAAGTGAAAATTCCTTAAAAAAAAGTTTATTTACCGTTTATGATGGCATATAGAACTCTTTTGCCCACAAAAATGGCTCAAGAGATAATCTCCGTAGTTCAGCTCTGCATTGGCCAGAATTTGGGGAGGTGTTCAAAAAAACTGAGTGATAAATTAGAGAAATTCAGGGAAATACATTTTTTTTTCTCTCGAATCTCTGCTGGAATACGAAGGGTAGGGTTCTATAAGCCTTCAAATATGGTAATCAAAGATTGACTAGTCAAAGGTTTACAAATAAAAGCCCCTGATTTGTATAAGAATTTTATTTTCAAATCATAGAATAGAGCCTTTATTTGAGAATAAGCAATATTGAACTACTGTGATGAGTTGCTCATTGTTGTTGTTCATCACCATCATCATCATCATCAACAAGAAGAAGAAATTATGTTTAGTGCTAGACAAAATCTTTTCCTATCTTCTTCCATGATGATTGTGATTGTCCTAGTCTATCCCATATCTTACCAGCAAACCCCACGATCTTAACCCTTCATCTTTTGTCTGATCTTTTCCTATCGCCGTCACTGTTCCATGGGCACAAATCAGTTGACCTTTTGTTCCATATGCTATCATCTCTTCTTGCTGAGTATCCTGCCCATCTCCATTTTTTAAAAAGCTTAGTTGTTTTCATATCCTTCACTAGTCTTTCCCCTGATCCTTGTTGATCTTTTTCACCCCCTTTGAATTATCCTGACCATCGCTTTTATGAATTGAGACATATTGAAAAAGCACCTTGCCAATATCATGCATAATTCTCTGGCTTGAATTGATTATGATGAACAGTTGATGCTGTAAATAAGCCATTGGAGGTGTCTTGACAGTTCATAAGATGGATTTCAATTTACTAAGCTGTAATTCATTTCACTTGGGTCATCCTGAACTGTCTGCCTTTCCTTCGAAATAAGAAAATGTTTGATATACTATTAACTTTTTAAAGAAGCTGGATACCTCTCCCCTGTCGGCTCTGCCAATAGATATAGCTGGGGCTACCATGAAGAAGAAGAAGAAAGTCAAATGTCAGCCCACTCCCCAAATGTCAGACCCCCCCCCACTTGCCTTTTCTCAGTGATGCAGATTAATGCCCAAATTTGTTGTTGTTGTTGATTCAAGTGAGCTGAAGATGAGTCTGTCGATTACTGACCATCACATTTAAATGTACAATGCATCGTACGTCTTTAAAATCCTTGTCAGTTGGCTGCCTTCCTTTTTGACAGTGTTCTTTCTTTCTTCTGTCGAGAGAGATTGTCCAGTCTCTTTGTGCAAAGTAGTTAACCTGTGCAGTTAGGTCTGACACCCTATCTTCCTATTCTACGCTTTCACCGTGAAGGCTGTTAACTTGTTCTGGGAAGTTACCGAGTTAACCTTGCTATAATTTTCTTTCTTGAAAAAGTTTACTTGAAAAAAAGTTGATCTTGCTTTAAAAATGTTTCTTTGTTTTTTTTGTTTTTTCTTTTAAAGAAAAGGTCTGTTGTTAGATGTAGGCCTTCCCAGAGTAAATGTAAGACATGGGGGGGTATGTGCCACACTGGCCAATGACATATTGGCAGAAGGGAAGAGATGGATAACTGCCTTTCCCATGGGCATTAGTACAAACAAATTGAATGCAAACTATCTCAGCTAGAGTTTGAACTCGGCTTGCCAATCCCATTTTTCATGCCATTATATGTTTGACCACTCGTACATCAACACACGAGAAGCTTACAGCACTTGGTATTCCCAAATGGTTACTCACCTAAGTAGCGGCCAAGTTTGATATTGCTCAAATTCAGTATATGCAACTTGATATAGTCGATCTTGCTTACTAATGACCACTGTGGGAATAAGATGTTGTCTCTCTTGGTGAAATGTTTTTTTTTGCAAAGCAACCATATATCTTGGAGTGGTTTTTCAGAAGAGGATCTCCAAAGACACGGATATTTCCAAATGATGCAGGGTTATTATTTAGATTGGATAAGTATTCCACAGAGATGTTGACATACTTACATTTCATTGACTTTTTCAATACCCAAATGGATACACTAACCCAAAATAGTGGTATCGCTCCACTGTTGGGACCAATTGAAAAGGGGAGATCTAAAAAGCAGGGGGGAAGGAATTTAAAGAAATAGTTTATTGGATACATGGGAATAACTGAAAAAACTTTTTTCTTCTCCCAAAATTTGGCTGATTTAGACAAGAAAGTAATTCTCTACCTTTTTTTTGACCCTGGTCCCCATGAAAGCTCTTCTCTAGTTCCAAATCCTACCGTTAGACAAGTATACAACACAAAGAGAGAGACACAGAAAATCTTATCTTTGTGAAGTCAACATTAGAATAAGTATGGTTATGTAATAACAACAAAATTAATGTCATGTAAACAGAGATGAGGATATTAGTATGAAAAACCGAAATTCATAAATACCTCAAATATTTCACCAAAAAGAGCCTTACTTTTTCCAATGCCCTTTTATTTTTCTTGCCTGCTTGAATCGAGTAGAAAAATATTAGAATATTTCTTTTAATATTTTTGTCTGAATAAATCTATACGTGCTAGAAATTCCTCAGCTAAAAAATTCTGACTGTTGTCCTCATTTTGATTGTTTATGTTATCATTACTTTTGATTGTTGCACTCTACAGCCTTCTTCAGGTTCAGGTCGCAATTTGAAAGATAACGAACAATTATGGTTGGAAATATCATTCCTGGCTTTCAAATTGTTTCAATGTTTTTACAAAAAAACAACATCGAAAAGAAGATGGTCTACTACAAGATGCCCTCAGAGGGTATGAGAGCAGGGATTAAATGGGGGGGGGTGACTTGAGATTCTGAGAGTATTTCTGATTGCAACTGGCACCTGAAGAAGGCTGTAACATACAGCAGCCAAAATTTTGTGAACATATAAACAACCAAGATAAGAACAATAGTCCTCACACAATCTATATATAACTTCTTATACAGAGTCTTAGATACACAGAAGATTCTATTTCATACCAGGTAGCATTGGGCAAGGAAGAAGAAAATCTCAAATGATGCTGGCAGTTGTGATGTGCTGTTCCTGTTGCCATTTTTGGAAGAAACTACTTTTTTCCTCGAGATTTTCCGGTTTATGTGGAAGTGAATCTGTAATTGAGTTGTTTGGCAAATAGGATGCCAGGTGCTCTACCGGGAAAGTACTAGTAATCTGTTCTTCATACATATTTAATTATGAGTAAGCCACTTTTTGGCATTTCTCAATCGTCAATTCTGATGGCATGAGTTTCTGCTTGACTGCCTCGTCTCTAAGACCATCAATTCACATCTCACCGATTTTCAGTGGGAATTCCCATCAGATATATGAAGCAAAGATCTTCAAAAAAATTGTTGATTAAGCTTTTTAAAGCTTCAAGACCCCGTTGTCCACTGATGCTGTCATCAATGACTTGCCTTTTAATACTGTGCGGAGAATTACCTTTCATTAGAGACTAGTTGTCTGATTCAGGGTTTCATTATTATGTAGATGAGTTTTGTTTTTTCTTTCTTTCTCTCAGATTTTCCTCTTATTATTATCATTTACTTGACCTAAGTCCTTGTTTAGTTGACCTATGGCCTAAAAGAATGAATTCTTATCTGGCCTTTCTTTTGATTTAGTTAGAGTTGAATGGCCAAAAGTGATGACGCATTACTATTGTCTCATTTTCTTGATCATCTTGGATAGAATTGCAATTTCCTCTTGTGTAGATGCATTATGTTTATAATAATCGTCATTTGAACAGATGTAGACGTCTGTCCTCTTTGGGATATGAAGCTTCTTGTTGCTTAAATATACGGCTTATTCATTTAGAAACTGTCAACCAAAACTGTCACTAAAACTGTCAACATAGTTTTCTCTGGATTTCAAATCGCTCTGTCTGGCAGGCTGTAAATGTATGTATCATGTATTCAGACTGCATCAAGGGCTGGAAATCTAAACATTAATTTGAAGGTTTTTCAGTGAGAGGGGTTCAATTTGCAGTACATGTTTCATGATAAATCGATCCCTCAGATTGTGTCCAGCAGTGCTCATACTTGATTTATAAAGATTAAGACTTTTTTAGTCATCACTGCCCAATAAAAGGCGAGGGAAGTAACTTATTCATCGATCACCTCCTTTTCAGTTTTTTTTAATTGATCACCCCTATCGCTGCATACTGCCAGAAGACATTGGTCATGTGATGGTTTCCATTGATTGACTAACTAACCAGATCTGCTTATAAAAATTATCATTTGAATAGATGGAGATGGTGTCCTCTTTAAAATATGAAGTTTTTCGTCACCTGAATAAGGCTAAGTCAGTTTTTTCTTTCTGATTGCCAAATTCTGTAGTATCAATGTTCTGTTATTTTATTCAATTTGGATTCTAATTGAGACTCATTTGTTAGCTCTTCATTTTATTATGAGAGATGATATAAAGTCACTAAAAATTCATAAGTTAGTGCAGTTTAATCATTGAAATATCTTCGTAACAAAAATGTTGTTAAGTTTTTACTGATAAGTGACCTCTTGTGTCAGTCTCACATTTCATAGCTCTCTTCTTGAATAGTTGAAACAAATTCTGTTGTTCGACTCTTGTTTATGTTTGCCACTGAAGATATATATGAACTGATTTTTTTTCTGTTTTTAGGGATAATCGTATTGGTAGAAGTGTATACTCTCTAAGTGTTTTTTAATTGTCATAGGTGACCCTTCTGGCTTGAATTTCATAGTTCACTTCTTGATTAAATATGACGAATTCTATTGTTCATTACCTGAATTTATTCCCATTGATGTCAAATGCTTTTTAATAACATCTCTTTTTGCAAGTGTGCAAGTGTGCATTCTCTTCGTGGTAATATTTAAACTTTGCACATTGTTTAAAATAGACACCGCACGACATTATTTAGATCTCACAACCTAAAATAAATATCACTTAGCACATTGGAGAAAACGCTCTCTGTCTGATTTATTTTGATTTGTTATTTTTTTCTTTTTCTTTCATGTGTGTGTCATTTGAAATATGGTGTGGGTGTTGTGGTTCTCCATCCCCTCGCTCCAAGGTGGTCCTTACTCTCCACATTCCAAAGTATTCATTGCAATGTACAATTTTTTTTTTCCATGTGTGTCATTAGAAATATGGTACGAGTTGTGGTCCTCAACACCTCCCCTTGCTTCAAAGTGGTCCCCCCGCTTCACTCCCAAATGATGATCAGCACCCCCACCACTCCCAAGTGGTTATTATCCCTCCTCACTCTCAAGTGGTCCTCACCTGGTCATTGCAATATAATTTTATTCTTGCTTCACTGCACACGGACATACAAATAGCCAGTTCTGTGTCCAGAAACATTAATTAACACAGTTTTTCTCTCCTAACTTAGCATTGAAGGGAATTATTTTGAGATACAAACTGCTAATTTGGGAAGAATTTCTACTTTTCTGCATGTTGCTACTTGCAATGTATACCCACTGGTTCAAGGTCAGGGTTCATTCACCATTGACCATATAGCGGTTGGCACGTCATGCCTAAGATTTATTCATCTTCTTCTGTCTGGTATTGCTAGTAAGTATTGTGTTAGGGACATTTTTAATATCCGTAATATGGATGGCATTCTTTCACTGACAGGAAATAGCCTCATGTCTCAGTATATATCCTGATTAGATTAGATGATGTATTGTCAACCATTGTTAATTTTTGATTATTATTCCTTTCATCTTGAATTTTTAATTGCTTTTTTCCAGAACTCACTTAGGCTGTCTATCTATAACAGTGAATAAACTGTACAGGAATAAAGAATAAGCTTTAGGTGAGACTTGAATGTGGAAGGTCTTGTAGCTCAATTGGTTGAATAGGTGCTGTGTATTGGCGGGTCTCCTGAGGTAAAGGGATTTAAGTTCAAGCTCATTCGTTATTTCCAATCTGTGCTGTTTATTCTTTGCCATAGACTGACCGTCTGGGTAATTATGTGGTAAAGTGACTAAAACAAGCCCGCCAGCCGCAAGGTCTAACTCCACTCCTAGTTCTATTTTGAATGAAGATGATTACGGCTACTTTTCTATTGTGTATATGATAATTTGAAAATCATAAAAATATACGTTTTTTAATATCAATATATTCTTTTTGTTAGAATGAAATTGCATATCTGTATGATGAATTTTTGTGGATATTTAAGTCTTTTCTGTTTGGCTCAGTCTGTAAGAGAGACAGCTACCAATCACTTGATTGTGCTTTCAAATCACGGTAGCAAAATGTCAATTTTATAAATGTATTTATCTATTTGAATGAACTAGGCCCTTGTCTATATGTTAGATGTGTCAATTTAGCTCAGTTGATGAAAGAGCTGCCTATCAATCAGTTTTTCATGATTTCAAATCTCTGTAGGATAATGCAAAATTTACATATCTGTTCGGTTTAACCTAACGGGATGGACAGTGAAGAGTTTAGTGAGGATTGTTCTTGTTACAACAGGAAAACAAAGTCGACTCATGATTGTGACAATTAAGTTGAAAGAAATTCATTTTAGAAATGTCAACCAAAACCAACGCCCTAAGTGTCGAAATAGGTTTTCTCAGTTTTTAAGTTGATCCAGCTGGTTGGATAGCTATGTATGTATATATGTATGATGTATACAGGCAGCACCAATTGATCTAGAGGGCTAAAATTTTCAACATTTACTGTTCATTATGTCTAGAAAAAAAATTCCCCCCTAAAAAACAATTTACAGGGAGTCAATTTGCAATGTAAGTTTATGCTAAATTGATCCCTTAGTTTGTGTCCAGCAGTATGTGTGCTTATTGTTTTTTAGACTCTAGATTTTCCTAGAAATCGCTGTCGAACAAAAAGCCATAGAAGAAACTTGTTCATCGATAACCCCTTTTTCCAATTTTTTGATTGATCACCCCCCCCCAATTTTGTTAGAAGATGATTATGCGATTGTTGAGTGACTGACCACACCTGTCTTGCTCATTCTCATTAAGATGTGTGCAGCTTAGGTTAAGGATAAAGTTCTTTTGGGGGAAAAAAATTCCACTGTCATCTGATATTGTCCCTACCGCATATCAAAGGAATTCCTTGGAGGAAGGTTTTATAAGAATGCAATATGGTAGTCTCCCTTTATCTATGGGGGATATGTTCCAAGACTCCCCAAGAGATGCCAGAAACCATGGATAGTACCGAACAGTGTATGTACTGCTTTTCTTATGCATACATAACTGAAGTTTACTTCATGATTTAGGCGTAAAAAGTTTACAACAGTACTAATGATAGAACAATTATAACAATATACTGTGATATCCATACCTCCTGCGAATGAATCACCATAACCCACACCTGTTCCAGAGCTAATTATCTAAAAATAATCTTTTATCTAAAATTACCTAAAAAAAGTACAAGCACATAAACCATAGAGACCCTGAAAAACACTTTTTTGACAGAACAATGAACTTTTTAGATGGTACTTAGTGGTGTGCAAACTTTCCAAGTTGTACCCCCGGAAAGGCGACCTAGAAACACACACACACACACACACACACACACACATGCACAGAGAAGAATCTGTTGCCCACTTGGCTGGTAGTTCAGGCAGGCCATTTGTGGGACAATGGTGATATGATAAAAGTTGTGTGATCTTCACACAGTGCTTAGCAACTGAAGTATATGCTTTTTTTTTCTTTTTTCTTTTTTGAGAACTTTCGTCTTGAATTTGTGCTTTCAAACCATCATTTAGTAAAACTTATGAATTGCACATTTCTGGAGTT
This sequence comes from Thysanoteuthis rhombus, assembly GCA_963457665.1. NCBI lineage: Eukaryota > Metazoa > Mollusca > Cephalopoda > Oegopsida > Thysanoteuthidae > Thysanoteuthis > Thysanoteuthis major. The sequence goes on from OY735236.1 coordinate 42,308,227, forward strand.
GACTGCGAAATATCAAAACCTTGGAAAGCAAAACTGCAGATAAGGGGAGACCACTGTATATAACCAGAGTTCCAACTTTTACTACTTGATATAAGAAATATTTTGCAACTTATATTTAGACAATTGGATCTCTTCTTCCGATTTTTATATTTCTTTCTCCAGTCGGAAATAAACTGGGCAAACCGTCTGTTTACGATAAAAAAAAGGTTGGCCTCTTCAATTGAATTACACAGGTGATGAGGGCTGAGGAAAGGAATTGGCTGTAATGTTGTATTGACCATGTCAAAAATGGGAAGAAGAGATTTAATTTTCAAAATAAAAGTTGGAATATTGATGACTCTTCTGAACATTACAGACAAAAAGATATTTTGACATTTTAATTGCTTTTTAAAACTTTTATTTGTTCATGTTCCAGTTCATAAATTTCTGTAATTTTAATTCTGGTTCTTTTTCCCCATCAGAAACAGAAAATAAAATTTGGGCTGATAAGATGGTCCACCGTCGAAATGGTGAGTCTGTGTGTCCTTAACATGTTTTTCTCCTGAGAAATTCCTCAAAGCTACTCAGAAACCTTTTGCTTTTTTGCTGTTCTTTTTAGAATTTAACGATAGAACTTTCATTAGATCAAATTATTAACATTCTAACGAAACAGTTTTTAAATTTTCTCTAATTTGCCTAAGATTATTAACAGTATATTCATACATATTTATAATATATATATATATATATATATATATATATATATATATATGTATGTATATATGTATGTATATATATATATGTGAAAATAGGTAGGTAAAATCTGCAATAAGGGTTGAATAAATTTAAGAAAAGCCAAACATTTTAGTCATTGTTTTGAGGTATAATAATTTTGATAATGAGCCTCACCCAGTTTCGTACCTGTCTTCAGGAGGCTGATGTGATTCTGTGTCTGTTTATCATATATTAAACAAATAATTCCTGAAAGTTTTTTTTGTCTGACTGTCTTCAGCCGATGGAATCTCAGAAAATGATTAAAAATAGTTGACTGTAAAAATCGGGATTTCAAAAAAATATTGTTCAGAAGTTGTTGGGATAACCATTTTTTTTTTTTTGCTGCATAAATTCTCAAAGGAATTTCAAAATATATGAATGGTTAATGACATGGAGAATGGAATTGGTATGATCAGTTGAAGTTCCAGTTGATACATTTAGTATTCACTTCACACTAATGTCTTTGAGAAAGGCATGAACATGTCTCTCCTCTCTCCAGCTATGAGAAAATAGTAGGGCTGTTGGGGTCCTTTGTCCTGTAAGGCAGTCCAAGAGCAGTCTACTCAGATTGAAAAATAACCCTGGGTGGAGCACCTACCCATGGTTGGCAACCAATCTAGGAGATGGACAATTCTGATTCCAAACCTATGTGAAATGGGATGGACTCTATCAGGCTATATTGCCCTTGACACACCCATGATGAAATCCTCTGGGGTGCCCTAATGATCATACATTGGGTTACAGATTAGGTAAAGATGAAGTTTCAAAATTCCTAAATCTGATCACTCACAATTCAGTGATTTTTCTTTTCTTTATTTTAAAGAATGAATTAATTTGAATCAATCTTTTGTAATTTGATATTCAAAACTGATATTTTCTGATTGTCTTGGAGAGTCTTACAGTTCAGATCTGAAAACATTCCTTTCTGTCAACCCTTCTGAGACAGCTAGGATTTATATAATACAATGTTTTTTGATGTGAGAAAACATCAGTTCTGTTGATGAAAAATCAGAGATGCTTATATTTAGTGGAATTGTTTTCTGTGTTACTACTGAGCCACTAGCTGCAGCTCGAGTAGTAACTGTGATTTAGATACTAACACAGAAATGTTGTTTTACCCCCTTCCTCTATTTCTGTTTGCTTTAGCTTTAGCTTGACAGAAACCAATAAACAAACAAAAAGTGAGAATGGCTTTTATATTATACGTTTTGGTAATAATGCATTCTCTAATTTAATGCTTTTCATTAGAAAATTACTGAATTTTCCTATTGTCCTCATTTCTATCTAAAAGAAATTAAGCAAACTCTCTGGCTTTTCTATTTACTGCATTGAATACTGATACTAAACTATAAATAATCGACGGTTACAAAACATCTAAACAAATATTTTTCTTGTGTTGCATGCTGTTTATTCACTTCTCGAAGCCTTCATTTCTATCAACTCTTTAACTCCTTCATGCAATTACAATTGGTATTTTACAAGACTCAATGTACTTGATTGATTACTCTTTTGAAAAAAAAAGTTCACCATTATTTTTTTATTTTATTGTTTTGTTTGTTTTATTCTTTGTTACATTTATCCATTTAGATATTGAGCTTATATGATCGTTTTTGTATTTAAAAAATTTTTTCAATTACTGTTAACCACAAAAGACTGGTTTAAACACTGTTGCTAGGTTTAGGTTATCCAAGTGCTCTGACATTCATCTATACCTATGCATCCGGACTTTGCTCAGCCCTTACTGCACATAGCAGAAATCACTGCCCAACAAAAGGCAAGAGAAGTAATTTTTTCATTGATCACCAACACAGCATGCTGCCAAAAGATCTTGGTCATGTGACTAGTTTTATTGAGTAACTAACCAGACTTGTTCAATCATTTGTGTAATTTTTGTTTCGGGTCTTTCACAGATACAATACATTCACAATATCTTTAGTTTTGAAATAGTAAAGGAATTTCTCATGACCAACGACAAGTCAGGCTTAGCTAGTCTGGTGAGACATTGCTCACAAGAGTTGGAGCCTAGGAGGTAAGGGGATCTGGATGAGGCAAGATTACAAGGGAATTCATGTATCATGTTTGTCTTCTGTTTTACAATATGCATTACTAGTTTAGCTGGTATAAACATGAAAACATCATAATCTCAAGATAGATTAATTGCATAAAATGAGTGTGCTCAAAAATCTCAGTGAAAACTGCAATAAACTTTTTATTTCTATGTGTTTTTTTTTTTTTTTTCCTCATTACAAAACATAAATAAGACTATTCTGGAGTTTAGTTTGCCCAGAACACACCAAGCACCCTAGGACCAGTCGTGGACTTGCCTCTATCTGCTACTTATCTTTTTCTCTCGAATTTCTCTCCATCTATTGCTCTTCTGAGGTTTTTCATTTCTGCTTGCTCTCTTCATGTAATCAATTGTCTCCCCTTTTGTTTTTACATCTCTAATAAATGATTTTTTTTTTCAGTCTTGTTGCTCTCTTGAAGTCCGAATCCGTTTCACTCTTCACGATCACAACCGACCCTGACTCCTCCTTTCCCCCACCCCTCCACCCCCTCGTTCTGCTGCAGATATTCGGGTTTAAATGGATGCACAAACGTACAATAATGGCAGCTATGAGAATAAAAATAAATCAATCTGCAAACTTTGTGAGGTTAGATTTTTGAAAAGATTGCATCACTTGGAGCTCCCACTACCATTACATCCTGCCCCCCCTCCTCACTTCTCACTCACCATCCCACTCTCTCTCTTATTGTAGCCCTTCCTCCCTCTTCTACTCTACATCTCTGTTTTTCAGTCTAACTTTATTACTTCACACTCCTCCTCACCTCTCTCTCCTAATTCAATTTCTTCTTCTCCCTCCTACCGCCCCTGTCGCTCTTACATCACTAGGCTTTACTTTCCTCACACTCCTCCTCACTTATATTAACCTCCCACTCATTAGATTCTCTCTCGTTATTTCACTTTTTCTTTTTTCTTCTTGTCTGCTTCTCCCCTCCTGCTGCCTCTCTTCTCACTCCTCCTTCTAACATCCCACTCTCTATCTGAATTAATTCCCTCTTTCTCCTCTTCCTTCCATTCCCTCCTCTTCATTCTTGTCCCTTCTTCCATTACTAAAGGCTCTACTTTCAAATCATTTGTGTCTATTACCATAAGTTGGTCTCCAACAAAAGCCTTTGTTTTTTTAATGTTTCTCATTCGAAGAAGAAACATCTTTGTCAATATCTTTTTTTTTTCTTTGATTGTTTTTAAAAATTTTTTCTTAGTGGAAACCGTCAGCCAAAATTGACAAAATAGGTTTCTTCATTTCTCAAGTAGGTCCGGCTGGCTGGCTGGCTATGTATATATGTTAAGTGTACACCATAGGACCTAAGAGGATTCAATATTATGCCTAGAAAAAAATATTTTTTTGTTTGTTAAATTCCTACCCCCAAGTTGATATTTTTTTCCAGGGTGGGGGGATCTGCAGCATTAGTTCATGCCAAATTATCCCCCCCCCATTTTTTTTAGTGATCACTACCCAACAAAAGCCAAGAGAAGTAACTTATCCATTGATCACCTTTTTCAAATTTTTCTCATTCACCCCCAACATGACATGCTGCCAAAAGACGTTGGTCATCTGATGGTTTCTATTGATCAACTAACTAGACCTATTTGTATTCATTTTCTGCTTTGCCTACAAATATGATTTCTTTATTTCACAATTTAAGGATCTAAATTGTGACCATGTTTTCTCTTGTAAAACTTTTCTGGTGTTGAGTACTTTGAACGGAATTTCCTTTTTTCTCCTGTAATTGCCTTGCGGAGAATATGGCTGCATACCAGTTTGGGCAACGGGGAGTTGTTTTAGGATGGAGTTATAAGCTACATGTCGAAGATGGACTGCCTTACCGGGCGAAAGGGCTCCAACTTCCCTGCTATGTACCCATAGTTGAAAGGAGAAGTAGATTCATGCCTTTTACTGGAGCATTAGTACAAAGTGAGCATAAATAATCTTGTCTGTAAATTGAAATCTGTTCACCGGTTACTGATGCCAAGAAAGGAATAAGCAAATCGAGTTTTGGTTGAGGCTACTTATATTCATTCTAACACCCTTGAAAAAGGCATGATTCCACGTCTCCCTCCAGCAGTGGGTAAATAGCTGGGCAGTTGGAACCCTTTAGCTCTGTATGGCTATCTATATTGAGTGTGAAGCTTACAGCTCCGTTTTCCATGCTGGTAACTGTTATAAAACTCTCGCTCTCTCCTTTTGACAAATGCCTACAGCTTTTCCCTTCATTTTATTATCTACAAATACCAACTCATGCCTTTCATTCTCAGTAACTTGAAATAATGTTTTGAAAAAATAACGCTTACTTTTAAAATGAGATTTCTATTTAACACAAATGATTATCAGGTATTTTCACTAATACCTAAACTGTATCGTTTGTTCATCATGAGCAGAATATCTCCCCCCCACCCCGAAGATCTTGAGGATACTGATTGATTTTTATTCATTTTTTATTACCTGGATGAGTACCTATAAATGACATTTTATTAGAAACCTTCAACTGGAATTGTCATCAAGAATGTCAACATAGGTTTCTTCAGTTCTCAAGTTAGTCTGGCTGGCTATGTATGTATGTATCATGTGTATAAGCCACACCAATGGAGCTAGAGAGCTGAAATTTACTCCATGGATATTCCTCGATATGATGTCTAAGAAAACCCCCCATTTTTTGTATTTTTTGAAAATTCCCCTCCCAAATATGTTTTTAGTGGGAGGTTCAATCTAGAATGTACATTTAGGCTAAATTGGTTTCTAGTTTGAGCCCAGCTGTGTTTTTAGTGTTTCAACAAAGGGCAAGAGAAGTGATTATTCTTTGAGTTTTTTCCATTTTTCAATTTATCACCCCCCAAAACAGCATACTGCCAAAAGACGTTGGTTGTCTGAAGGTTTTTATTGAGTGACTAACCAGACCTGCTCTTTTTTATTTTCAAAATGATAATTATTACCAAGCACATACATGCTAAGGATTTTACAAGACGAATGACTGCTATGAGGAAAACTAATTTTGTTGATAGGTTACCTGAAATTTCTGTCTGAATTTCTGATAGGAGGAATTATTAGAAACTGTAAAGAGCCAAAAGTGTCACCAAATCTACCAAAATAGGTTTCTTCAGTTTTTAAGTTGGTCCTGCTGGCTGATGCATAAAAACCACTCTAATGAAGCTGGAAAGCTGAGAATTCCAACATTTACTCCTCAACATGTTTACAAAACGTGTTTTTGAAAATTCTCCCCCAAATAGGTTCTTAGTGGGGCGGGGAGGGTCAGTTTAACGCTCAATCGATCCCTCTGTTTGTGTCCACTTGCTTTTTAGAAGTACAAACATTTTTAGTGATTACTACCCAGGTAAAGGTGAGAGAAATAACCAATTTATTGATCACCCTCAACATGGCATGCTGTCAGAAGATGTTGCTCACATGATGGTTTCTATTGAGTGACTAATCTTTATTATACACTGATTTATTCGAACAGAATATCACTGGTGCCTGAAGACAGTGATAGGGTACAATGGGTCTTTAACAACCAAAAGGCGGTCACCAGCTCAAATAAATCAGTGTGCACTAGTTTCCTTCTAGTTAGAAATGTTTTATAATGAGACTTTTCTGCGTGATTTTTATTGAACCTTACATTTCTTGCCTGCCCTGAGTTCTATACCCTTGCCATTTATGCAAGTTTTTAAAAAAAAATGACACATCTTATGAAAACTATCAAATGAGCCTCACTTGCCCTGCATCATCTCTTGAACTTTGGACTCTTTTGTTCATTGCACAGTTTCATAAGCACTAGGATAAAGAGAGTTGCTAAAAACCAATTGTTGTGGAGCATTCTGTATTCATTAGAATGTCTTTGATTTTAATGGTTGGCCATCTTTCCAATGATGTCTGTGCAGAGATTTGCATAGCAACCTGTGATTATTTTTTATCTTTTTTTTTTTCTAAGTGGGAGGATATTTGCACAGGGACAATCCTACTTTACCAGCCTCCAAGGTCGTTTTCCAATGGTATGATGAGACATCACATGTGGCAACCATTTTTGTTTTCCTCTTCGAGTATAAACTTTCTGTCTGGATTGTAGGGAAAAGGACTGCCAGGACCATGAAATAACGGATCAGTTTCAATACCATTTTAAATCAATTTTCAACTCATTCAGGCTTGGATTTTTTCAATGGTTATAAAGGAAGGTCATAATGGATGGATTTAAGTTTTCTCTTTTCTAATAAACCCTGGGAAGTCGTTTGTGATTTTGAAGATATGGATTGCATTTTTGATGAAATTGTACTAAAATGAATAATTATGTATTCAAAATGACCACACATTTCAAAGTGCGCCAATGTGTGCTCCCTGCCTGAAATGAAATAAACAAAGTGTAATTCTAAATCTTCTATTTTTGAAGTTCTTATCAAAGAAACAACCGTCTATACTTGAAAAGATTCTCATTGTATAAAACAAGTATTTATTGTTAGTTACTGAGCTTAGCTTAGTTTGGCACAAGGCCATAAGTATGGGGCATCCAGTGTAGATCTAATTCACTACTTCTCTATCAATGATGTGCTATACCAACTTACTAACCATTACACTACAAGGAGGTACCTCTTGTTTATCTAACCCCATGAAAGTGGTGATAGGTTAAAGAATTCCATTCACTTATTCTATTATCATGATTCACATAACCCCAGTTTTCTCCAAGCCCTGTCTTCTGTTCGACTTAGTTCTTTGAGTTGTGTGTCATGTAAAAATAGACTCAGAGGTGTCACTCACTTCACCTGCAATTTCACTTTTAGGTAAGGGTAGAAGTGATTGATTCATGCCTTTACCAAGGGGATTTGTGCGTGATGTGAATGCAGATTATTTCAGTCAGAATTTGAACTCAACACACTGATTCCATTCTTGATGCTGCTAACCGCTTTGCCGACCAGCACTTCTTTGAGTGGGTATTTTGTCCATTTTTGACTATTTTAAGCATCTTCTTGATGTGTTTTGTCGATTTTGGGCTTTTTTGGCTTTTTTCAACACTTTTTGGCCGTCAAATAAGCACAAAAATATTTTTTTCAGTTGGCAACACTGGATCTACCTCGAACCAAGTTGTGAACAAAATTTGACGAGAGAAGATGAAATGACTTTTTCCCCTGCGGGATTTCTACAGTTGCTCACTTGATATATTAGCAGAACTAAATTGAAAGGCACATTGCTTTAGTGTCTAATTTCCTTTCAGCTCTCCGGGCTTTTCATTGTTCACTATAATTCATCCGAGTCGTGTGATGTCAGCAAATTTGACAAAATGTTCGTTGCTCTATTCACTTGGGTCTCACTCAACCACGACCGTTCTGGAATTAGGTCCATCTCAAAAAATGAAAAATCCTTCGTTTGATGATGTCCTTTTGGCTGACTGGATGATAACAATTTTGGTTTTTGGTTTGTAATTACAGACATCTTGCCTCATGTCTGTAGAAAGGCAATGCACCATTTAGATGCTTGTAAAAGATTCAACTCTGTGAGCAGAGCAGTGGTTCTCAAACGTTATTGTATGATAATACACTATAAAATATATATATATTTGACATGCACACGAGGGTGAAAATGAAGTGGATTTGATAAAGATGAAAGCCTTGAAAATATCTAGTATGGGTTAATACCCATACTGGATATTTTCAAGGCTTGAACTACATGTTTATGTATTTGGGGACAATTTTGGCCGACACCCTGGGGAGATAGTGGTGGCACATTATTGTGCCATGGCATTCAGTTAGTGAACCATTGGGTTAGAATATTGAATGTTGGTTACTAAGTCAGCTGATACTGGGTGGACACGACTCATTAACAGCAATGTGTCTTTTGAAAAGAAACTACCGATTTTAGATCCAGAACCTGAGGGCTTCTTTAACAGGGCGTGTTAGCAAAGCTAATAAGATATCGGGAACAGCTTGGTTTATTATTTACCAGCATTTACTCATAAGAAATGACATGGTTATTTATGTAAAGATTGGCTTTAAGAAACCTAAAGCTATTCAAGTATCTTTTTTTTCTATTTTTCTCAAGTCTCAATCCAATTCAATCTGTTTTAATGTTTGATCAGATGTAAAGTCTTGAGCATTTCTGTGACATTCTTTGTTGTTATGATAAAAGACGATTGCATTCTAAAACACTTGAATTAAATTTTTAGCTGTGTTAATCTATTTCACACAGACCTATCCATTGTAAGATTTAGATTATAACAGGAATCTAGCATTAGAGACAATTAAACAATCTAAATACTAATTTGCATACATGGCTTTTATATGGATAGATTTTTATCAGATGAAATTGTGCAAATCATTTTTTAATAATTTCATGACTGCTGTTTACATTCCTCTTAATTGAGATAAAAAGCAACTGAAAAATTAAGATGAAGATGAACCGTTGGCATAAAGTTAATAATAATTTGATATTTGAAGATTTGTTTTCATGTATCACCATCATTACATGTGGAACTATAATTATTTAAGCTTCAAAATTTTTGTTAATTATCAGATTTTCCAGACATGACATGCTATTTATTGTTTCTCGTCAAAGGCTGGAAATATGATAGCATACATTGAAAGCAAATAAATGATCCTCTAAGAGAATTACTTTCTATTGAAACGGAGTCATTTTGCTCAAAGCTGAAAAAAACAAGTCTGATTAGTCATAAAACACATGTGACCAATGTTTCTTGGCAGCATGTCATATTGGGGTGATCAATTAAAAAATAGAAAAAAGGGGTGATCAATAAATAAGTTACTTCTCTCACCTTTTGCCTGGTTATGGCTACTAAAAAAATTCAGATTTTCCAATAAAACACAAACTAAGTGATCAATTTAGCACAAACTTGAATTGCAAATTGAAGTCCACCCCCCTGAAAACTCTCTGGGGGAGGGAGGTCTAAAAAACAAAACGCTTTAAAAAAAAAATAATAATGAGTAAATGTTGGAATTTTTAGCCCTTTAGCTCAACAGGTGTGTCCTATATGCATGATACATACATACATAGCTAGCCAGCTTGATCAACTAAAAAACTGAAGAAACCTATGTTGACAGTTTTGGTTGATGGTTTCTCTCCATTTTGAAGTGTAGAACAAATAATCATGACAGTGCTAATGGCTGGGTGGTTTAATACTGTTTATTCCACTTGACTCAAAATACGAGATGGAGAGACAAGCTACACAAATTCAGAAAGTACTGGCTCTGCGACGCCCATGATAGAGAAATGTGGCGGATCCTGGGGAAGGTCCATGTCCAATGACAGACATTGAAAGACTGATGATGATGAGAGCATAGGGCTCCAACCACTCAGCTGCATTTTCAGTAGCAATTAAGATTTTTAGTGGAGTTGATAGCCTGAGATCCAATCCTCCTCCTTCACCTAGGCTTTGGCCCAGCTATGGCTACTGCCAAGCTGAAGTTTTTTTTCTGTCAGAGTTACCTTCTCTTTGCTGGATTGCCTTTTTAGGGCTAAGGGTTCAAACTACCTTACTATTTACCCATAGCTGGGAGGGGGGGGTGGAAGTGGATATGCACCTTTTCCAAAGACACTAGTATGAAATGAACATGAGTAGCCTCAGCTGAAACTTGAATTCCGTTTGCCGATTCTGTTTTCTACACCGATAATTGTTACACCACTCCACACCTCCGATGGTGGTTGGATGTTACTCACCGCTTAAAAGTTGTCGAGATTCTGAGGATTGTTGTTGTTTTTACTGAAGAGTTGTGATTGCAATTAAGTAGACAGATTGCTTTTGCTATTCTTAAAGGATTGTTTCTCCCCCATCTCCTCCCCTCCCCTCCTCCTCCTCCCCTCCCCTCCTCCTCCTCCCCTCCCCTCCTCCTCCTCCTACACAGATCAACCTGGAAACCACTTTGTGTTTTATTGATTTCTTTCCAGCCCAATTAATCTAAGACAATGTGACAATCATCTAACGATTGATTGTGATAATTGACGTCACATCACGTGAGATGTCTTGGCAAAAAAAACACCCCCTGCAATTAATTTGTAAAATATAAACAAGATAAGTGTCTTGGTTATTTACAATCAAAATCTCTTTTGGACATTCTCCCCTTTATCTTATCTCTACTTATGGCTCCAGCTCTTCCTTTTCAAACGTCGCTTTATTCAAAGCCTTATTCAAAATTGCTTTACTTAAGCATCAGTGCCAGATTAAAGCTTTAGGGTCTACCGCCCAGGAGCCTATGTTTACAGGAAGGCCTGCAGAGATTAGATAGAAGCAGAGGTGTAGCTTTGGGGAGATCTGGAGACCAGGAGGGCTTGGTTCCTTGAAAGGGCCTCCTCCAACATTTTGTGAGATTTATCTGTAGAAATTCAGTAGGTAAACAAGTATTTTTGAACCATTTGGGTTATTCCATTTCTTAATGCTGAATCGAAGTATTAGTATTCTAAATCAGCTACTTAAAAAGTAGTGCAGTTAATATATCGCACGTGTATTTTTAGAAAACGTATTATGGTAAAATGAAACGCTGTACTGTGAACATATTTATCATATGTTGGTTTGTGATGTCTTAGATTAATGAAAACACACTTGCTCACATAGCAATTGAAAACTTGATTCTTCCCAAGAACCCTACAATTTACTGATGTTATGGAGAAATTTATTTCCAAGGAATTATGTGGAATAAACGCTTGAATTTCAATTATCATTAGACTTGCAAAAATAGATTTAATTTTTAATCAACTTTTTCCTCTTTTGAAAATATTACTGAGGGTCTCACTGTACCTGTAGCCCTGAAAGATACAAAATTTCAATCTGGCACTGATTAGCTTCTGCAAACATTGAAAGGAAACATTACAAAAATGCTTGTAAAATATCTAACTCTACTTCTCTAATTTGATCCAGAGTGATAGAATTCTTTTTATGAACAGAAATAAACCATAACACTGGTTTATGACTGTCATATTTCTTCTCTCTGTCTTGGGCAACAACAGTGAAGTGTAACATAATGCTGAAATTGAAGAATTCATTTTCTTAATTATGCAGTGCAAATACCCATTGAGTGCTTATTAATAAAACAAATCAAATCTAAAAGCTTCAGTGATCTTTTTGATTGTGTAGTTTTCGGCCTAAACTTCCAACTAATGAAATCTTATATCAGAAATTAATCGTCCTTTTTGAATTGAAAGACAAACTTCCCATTGTGAAGGGTAATCTAAGATGATTTCTTTATTCTGATTTTCACACTGTTCACTTTGATGGTCGAAGAACAGATTGGTTAAAATGTCAAGATAAAAACAAGAAGAAAGAAGAAGGTATGTGAAATTAGAAATAAAATTAGTTCAAATTAAAAATAAAATGTGTATTGATGAAAGCTATGACACTTTGAATCCTACTCCATATAAAACATAAAGTTGCATTGCCTTGAACTCCCAAAACAGAACTCAGTGAAATGAGACACTAACAAAAATATCATAATGTGAAAAATATCTGTAGGAATTCATCATAATTTTGTTTTTCCAACCCAAATTGCCTGCCACCTTTCTCCCTGTTTTTCTTTCTTTCCCAATTTCTGAAGAAAGAATTTGAACAAAAAATTCTTATGATACTTTCCTTGATATTTCTGTTAATTCTCATTTTCTATAATTCAATTTTTTTTCTTTTCCTTTGTTTTTTTTTGTTACTTGACGCTATCAGAACAATTTCTGTCCCCCATTAAAAACGAAAACTAGAGACAATTTTCATTAAAAAGTAATTTTAAACTTTTTGTCTGTTCATAAGATTTGTCATGTCCCCTAAGAGCTGCATGTATGGTATTTTTCAATGATCCTATCTTTTCTAGATTTAAAAAAATTTCTGATGTCTGGATTCTCCTCTATTTTGCACTTTAAACCATCATCATCAACAATTGATAGTTGTTCACATCTGGGTTTTATTTCAACAGTCAAGTCGTCACCCCTTGTCAGATATTGTTCGATTTCCTTCCATTTCCTGAATTCTGCAAGCAGCTTCAGTGGTTTCAAGGCCCAATTTAAAATAATGGCTCAGGACCTCAATATCCACCATTATAACATCTGAAACAGAAGATACAGCAGATTAGTATTGATAATATATATATGTATATATATATATATATTTCTATATTATAATAATCATCATCATCATCTATTTATTCATTTATTTATTTATTTTTATTCATTTATTTATTCATAGTCTTTAAATGTGTACACAAAATCTGCTTTGGAGTAAAGGTTTGTAAAAAAAAAAAGAAATAATTTTGATTCACCCTAATAACTATTTTTTTTTTTACTCACACAATTTTTGTAATGAACAATTGTGAAAAAATGTTTGTTTTTTTTCTGAGTGAAAATACTTGGGTGGGTCGACATTTGTCAAGGAGATTAAATGGTCTGGCCTTCATTTTGCTACTTCCAATGAGATCAGTTCTTTTTTTTATCAATATTTGGATCAATAATTAAGTCTTTATCTGGCTACAGTTTAATTTTAAAAAAAACCTCTATTGTTCAGACAGTTTTTTTTATTGGGTTTTGGGGACAGAAGATTAACATTTCTATAAAGCCAGGGCATAGATAATTAATCTTAGTTCACATGAAGTCTGTTGCTGGGTGGGTGAGGCTATTTAGTGTCAACTGATAATTCTTTAAGTTCAAATAGGGTTTATAACAAAAAATATAGTTTAGTGAAAAAACACAGAAATTCTTATACCTGGATAAGATTTACTACAGACTAGACTGTAATAGACAACTTGGAAATTGGTGTGTTTTGAAGGAGCCATTGGTAACAAGTTCACCTTTGTGGTCAGCAATAGGGTTTCAAGTCCAGATCAAAGCCAATTGCAATAATACCATTGGATGTTTGGGATTACACAATCTTATAAAAGCACAACCCTCTGATGGATTTGATTTATTCTGATAAACATTATTTGAATTTTCTTTAACCCTTTCAAGAATAAGCTATTAAAGTGCTTATTACCTGAATTAAAATGATCTAAGTAGACTTCTAAAAGAGATTTATTGGACATAGATATCCCAGCTGTAAGAAAAGCTGTGGGATATATATATATATATATATATATATATATATATATGTTTCCCATAAATCTCCGAAAGGTTATGGCATTTTGGCTCCCAAGAAATAAACAACAGTTGAAAGTGTAAGGGCAAAATTCTGACATGGTACTTTTTTTTTCTTACTAACTGTTATAGACATGAAAAGGTTTTACGTATTAGTCCATGACTTGTCACTTTGCTGATGGTAATCAGAAGAGTAGGACAACAGGCTTGGCTGCTAGTTAGGAAGGAAGTGGGGAGAAAAAGTTAGGTAGTTTAATGAGTGGTTTGAAAGGGAAAGGGGGTGGGAAGAAAAGATTGTTTAATAAGAGGGTTAGACGGGAAAGGGACTAATGGTTGCTACTGATATGTGACAGACATTTTCCATTGTATACGATTTTGAACTCTTGAATGATAATTTTGAAACAGAGCTATGGAGCGTCAGTTCTGCAAGTAAACAACGTAGTTCAAACACAACTTATTAATTTTGACTAGTTTTTACTTTCATCTTAATTTGTAGCTACTTTTCATCACAACTTTGACTCAGTATAAACTCATCAAAATTAATCATGTTGCAATACTTTGTCTAATAAGAAACAAATTGAAAATAAATCAACTACAAGTTGTTCGTATTACTCTGCCTCTTTTCTTAGTTCCTTATTTTTTCCAGGTTCTTTGTTCAAAATAATCTCTAAAATACTACTTGGTGATTATTGTAAGGGAAAGTTTATGATCTCAAGAGAAGATACGCTTGTAAAAGAATGTTCAAATTAAAAAACTATCAATGAAAACTGCCTTCTCTGTTTCATCAGTTTTCAACTTGATTTGGCTGGCTAGATATATATATATATATATATATATATATATATATATATATATATATATATATATGATGTGAACTGTAAAGAGTGAGACAGACTCAGGAGTAAAGTGTCCAGAAGTAAGGTTTATTAATCCTTAGATGTAGATGGTCCAGACATGTTTCGGGATTTTTCCCATCTTCAGTGGTGTGTGCTGTGTGAGTATGTGTTTAAAGTTCCCATGTCCATAAATATATATATATATATATATATATATATATATATATATATATATATGTATTATGGGTATAAGCTGCACTAATAGAACTAAGGGGCTGAAAATTCAACATTTACTTATTATATCTAGGAAAAAACTTCTTGAATAGGTTTTAGTGTTGGGCTTGATTTGTAATGTGAATTTGTGCTAAATTGAATGCTTAATTCATATCTGGCAGTATTCACACTTATTATTTGAAAATTCAATCTTTTTCTCCACTGACCTTTTCCAGTTTTTTTTCTATTGATCACCCCAAACATGGCTTCCTGCCAAAAGATATTGATCACATGGTGGTTTCTTTTGAGTGGCTAACCAGACTGTTTTTCCTTTTTTTTGTGAGTGTTTAGCTTTTGAATATTACCTCACATTCCGAGATCTCCATATGCTTTACCCGAGCATATGCCCGGGGGATTGATGGATGTGTTCCATTGTCTGTAGAGACAGATCAGTGGTAAAACAATATTTCCTCAGGTCAAGATTATACTGACCCTTTTCCTTATTATGGATTTACTTGGTGCATTTTGTTTTTTTGTAAAATCAATAAGTGTATCCTTCTGTCAGAAACCACACCCTGATTAAATTTTTTGTGTATGTTTGTGATTGTTGCATTCTTCTAAAATCTTTCCCC
Source organism: Thysanoteuthis rhombus (assembly GCA_963457665.1). NCBI lineage: Eukaryota > Metazoa > Mollusca > Cephalopoda > Oegopsida > Thysanoteuthidae > Thysanoteuthis > Thysanoteuthis major. The sequence goes on from OY735236.1 coordinate 42,323,761, forward strand.
TTTCTGCTAAGAGTGAAACCCCTTGTGAAGGTTTCATGTGTCAACTGGTCTTTTATCTAAGTCAAGAATATTTAACAACCTCAAATTCACTTGTTGATTTTACAGCTCTCTAATTTCACAGCTATTGATTGCAACATTTATGAAGCGTTTGGAAAGTCAAGTACTTGGCTACATGCAAGCACGCACACGTATGTGTTTGTAATATCTTTGCAGCAAAGAAATCGATGCATAAATTCTATGCAGAATGCTTGGTCATTCTCTGTCCAAGATGAAATCTTTCTCCTTCTTTTTCAGATCCATAAACACTTATACAGACGCACACTTATGTACATTTGCTGCGTCCAATGTGCACACACATACACAGAGTACATTTTCTGCATCTAACGTGTGTGCACATACATATACGCACGTACATACTGACTGGTACACATTTTCTGCATTCAATGTGTGTTCACGCAGAGTGTTGTGCATTTGTTGCACCGAAACAGTCAATAAGTTTGGATCATTATTTCTTGCCTTTAAAGACTCAATCACACTGCAATGTCTACTTTCCTTCTATCTATCTATCTATCTATCTATCTATCTTATTCTTTTCATATCAATCTATCTATCTTTCTATTTATATTTCTATCTTTCTATCTATCCATGCATGCATGCATACACACTTTCTTTCCTTACGTGTACCCTTACACACAGATACATACACACACTTCTGCATCCAAATAGTCAATACATTTTTGATCATTATTTCTTTTACTGACTTGAATCCCACTGCAGGCAACATGCCCCTTTGCTCTCCTATCTATATATTGGGTCATTCTCAATCCAAGAGTGTGTGTGGGGGGGGGTGCAGCTGGTGCATTGCACTTTGGCCAGGAGAGACAAGGGATGGTCTGAGAGTTTTGGGGATAGAAGATGAAAACTGGACGGCTGAAAGACGAGGATATTTTTGTAGTGTGTGTGGTAGGGATGAAAACAGCTTAGCACCATCTTCCAAAATTTTTACTTTCTTTCTCCTTCTTTTTTTTGCCAATGAAATTGGACAGAGATTATATATTCACCCGTTTCTGTCCACACAATATCTCCAAAAGTTCTCAAAGAATTCCAATGACATTTTGTGGGATAGCGGGTCATTGACCTAGCAACGATTGGTCGAATTTTGGGACGGATCCAGGAATTGTTTTTGTTTTTTTTAAATTTTGTTATCGCTGTGAGATAGAACAATATTTCAGCATTTTGGATGTAATAATATGATGACCTTATCTAGATGACATCATCATAAATGAATATGATAAACTATGTTGTAGTTGTTTTTTCAGACAATGTATGTGCTCTCTGGGTGCTTTCTAGTTTTTACATGCACACACTGACACATACACACACACACACTGGTGCGCCTTTACTGCATCCAAACAGTCAATACATCTGGATCATTATGTCTTGTCCTTATAGACTGAATCATGCTGCAGGCAACATAGTCTTCTGATCTCCTGTTTATGTTGGGTCACTCTCTATCTGAGATAGCATCTATACTCTCTTTCTCACTCTCTCTCTCACACTCTTTCTCTCACACTCTCTCTCACTCTTTCTCTCTCTCTCACACTCTTTCTCTCACTCTCTCTCTTTCTCTCACTCTCTCACTCTTTCTCTCTCTCTCATTCACTTTTCTCTCACTCTTTCTTTCACTTTCTCACTCTTTCTCTCTCACTCTCTTTCTCTTTTGCTCCCACTCTTTCTCTCACTCTTTCTCTTTAGCTCCCACTCTTTCTCTCACTCACATACTTTCACACACACACTCGCACCCATCCTCATACATATCGTCTCATATACACACAGACTCACTCACTCACCCCACACTCACACACACATACACTGGTGTACATTTGATGCATCCAAAAGTCAATACATATGGATCATTATTTCTTTAAAGAAAGAAATCAAACTGCAGACAACATGCCCCTCTGCTCTTTTTATTAAATCATTCAGGAAGAAAAGACTTCCTGCAAACTCTGAAATGATTAACATTCTCTCTTGTAATTCCTTGAAAGACCATGATGGGTCTGGCGATCTAAAATCATGATTACCCATTACTGCAGTATATTAGTTGCAGTTTTTGCAGACAATTTTTCTGCATATTTTGGATCTGTACCAGGCTTCAAAGTTTGAAACAGCATCAATCAAATTCCTTGGATTATAAATATAAACTACAGAGCCCTGAATGCCTATACCACTACCAATTCTATACAACAACTGAAAATTAAATGTAAATTAGTTCATACTAATTGTTAAGATATAGGTAAAGTAACTATAGAAAATCTTGGATCTGCCTCAAAATTTAATCAATACTTTCTTGAAATGTCATAGAAATTGATTGAGAACTTTTGGAGATATTGTGTTGACAAACAAATAGAAAGACAGACAAACACAAATGAATATGTGTGCCTCCCCCAGAGGTAAATGGAAGAAATTATGAAGAAAAATGATATTCTTGGCTTAAGAAGCCATTTAAAGAAAAATCTTTTTGAAATTTCTAGGACTTGTATATCCTATGTATTGAGTATTATCAATTAAAATTATCAGAATAGGTTCCTTCAGTTTTTGAGTGGGTCTGCCAGGTAGGCTATGTATCATGCACATCACGTTGTACCAATGAAGCTGGAGGGCTGAAAATTTGAGCATTTACCCCTTGTCTGGAAAATTTTTTTTATTCCTCCCAATATGTTTTTCAATGGGGAGTTCAATTCACGATGTAAGTTTATGCTAAATTGGGTACTAATTTGTGCCTCTTATTCCAATTTATTGATTGCTCAACTCAATCAGACGCTGGTTGCATGACAGTTTCTATAGATTGACTTACCAGACCTATCCTATACATCTCCTTTTAGGAGTCTGCTGGGACATCGTAATTCAAGCATTGAGCACTTAAATAGGTTAGTTTTGAAAGGGTTAAAGGTAAATTCTATCAAAGAAGCAGATCAAAGTGTATTTCTCTTTTTTATCTATAGATTTTTAGAAGGCAACAAATGAACTTCTTGATTGTTTATTAATGAAAGGAAAATGATCTTTTCTGATAAATGACCCAATTAAGTCACATTGATATATAAAGTGACAAAATACTCTTTAAAGGATTTATTAGTAAAGTAAACCAATAATAATTCCTCAATCGTCAATATTTCTTTACCGCAAGTATTTTACTCAAAGTAAGCTTTTCTTTTTTCAATCTTTTAGAATTTTATTGAGCAAAAACTCTAATCCAGGGAAAAGATTTATAGGAAAACAATTCCAATTTTGACATTAAGGCTGCCAATCGTTTTTTTTTCTCTCCAGTTATAAGTTACCCTTCCTCCATTTTTATCTCTTTCCTCTCCCTTCTTACCCTCTTATCAAACTAGATTTAAAAAACCCTAAACCTTCCTCCATTTTTCTTCTTCTTTTTGTTTATAAGAAAAAAATTGGCCTGTCACTTAAATTTTGAAAAATGTCACATAAATGGTGTTTTATGTTGAGATTTTTCTCCGATTACTTTAAAGAAAAAGGAATCTAAAAGGGAGAGAATGGTCTGTACTTGATCGAAGGGATCTGAGAATCAAAAAGCCAATGACAGATGTTAAAATGTATTTATTGAAATGCATATAAGCATAAAACATGGAGGCTGCATGGAGAATGGAATTGGTGAAACAAGTTCAAACTCCGGCTGAGACTGTTTGCATTCACTTTGCATTAATGCCCTTGAGAAAGGCATGCATATACTTTTTTTGTCTTCAGCTATGGGTAAATAGCAAGGCAGCTTGGGCCTTTAGCCCCGTAAGGGTGTCCATCTTGGGTAATCGGGCTAATACCCAGACCCTTTGAAAACCCACAATTTCTACCAATGATGGTTTGGCCTCTATGAATCATTTAAAAAAATGGAGACTAAAATCACTGCCTCTCGTATTATGCAACACTGGAACTGAACTGAAGACATGAACATAAAATACTTGATGTGCCTAACAAACTGTCCAGATCAGACATGCTATTTACATTTTGGAGAAAACATTTTCTTGGATCATTTTTCCTGTTCTGATTTTATATATTCTGGTTCAAAAATATGACTCCATATCTTTATCTGCATATCTTTATAATCAAATTTCCTGAACTTTGAACTTGGGAAATTTTTCTGGGAGTAGTTGTTGCCTGAAAAGCATATCTTAAAATTATTGTTTAAAATTCAATTGATCATACACAATTATAAGCTGTCAATGAAAAAGGTTTCTTCAGTTTCTAAGTTCAGGTGGCTATATATTGTGGATACAGACTGCACCAATGAAGCTAGAGGGCTGAAAATTTCAATAATTATTCCTCATCATATCTTGAAAGAACATTTTTCATTTTGTTTTCCAAATTTAACCCCCCCCAAAGATTTTTAGTGTAGTCTTCAGTTAACAATGACAATTTATACTAAAATGGTCACTAGTTTGTACTTAAAGGCAAGAGAAGTAATTTATTTATCAATCACACCTTATTCCAATTTTTTGATTGATCACCTCAAACATGGCATGCTACCAAAGGATGTTGGTTACCTAACGGCTTCCATTGAGTGACTAACCAGATCTCTGACAAATAATGTTTATGTACATTAACATTTTGGAACTAAATCATAATTTTGTTAATCTATAATATTGTTCTGCTTGTTCATAGCAGTTTTGAAATGTCACGCTTTCAGTAAAAACACAACAGAAATGTTAGGTAGTTTGATAAAAAAGTTGGAAAAGAAAGGACAGGAAGTTAGTTAGTTCATTATGAGAGTAAGAAGATGTTTCAAATGTTACACTTTAGGTAATAACATAAGGGAAAAGTTTGGTAGTTTGATAAGAGGGTTGAAAAAGATAGGACTGAAAAAGGAGGTAGATAGTTTTATAACTGGGTTGGAAGATGGGATATTATGCTTTCAGTAATAACATAAAGGAAGTTTATGTAGTTTAAAAAGACAGTATGAAAAGAGAAGGCAGAAAAAAAAGTGATAGGTGAGAAAAGATAGTTTACTGAGGGAGAAGGTAGATTTTTTATGAATTTGAATGATGTTTGAATATTATTTGAATGAAAAAGTGGCTGGAAAATGAAGATTGGGAGAGATACTGGCAAAGGGCGGGAAAAACAGAGGCATGAGATAATGAGATCTTAGTTATCTACATCAATAGAATTTCTGCAGGTTTAGCTAATTTTGTTCAAAAACTTGAAGATCTGTTATAACTAATTTACATAATTTTCTATCACGTTATAAATGAGACTGTGTTGTAATGAATTTTCCATTTTTACAAATCTTGAAGGCGTCGGGGCTTGACTGGCCATAAAAAACAAACAAATCAAATGTTAGATTAGATTGGAGACAGACACATCCAAGTAGTAAATTCTTGTTGGGAGACGGATATAAAATATTTAGAAAAGGAAAGCGACAAATTCAAACTTTTTCAACTGCTAAAATGAAGTCCTCAGGACGGCTATGCTGCTGCAAATTTGGATGAGTACAATTGAATTTTCTGAATTTTAGGAACAGATGAAAAGAAAAGGGTGATGAGTTTTGTTTTTTTGATAACTGAAATATTTTTGTCTCGTTCATTTCCTTTTTACAGTTGGTTTAACCTGGTTCATTAGGGAGTTTTCTGTTTGGGTATTCAGCTATCAATTTGAGAGCCAAATTTAACGTTATGAAAATTTTGGCCCATGTGCAGAAAGGATTAGAAGTGATTCTGCATTACCAAGCTGTATTAAAGTGTATATATCATTTTTCCCAACACAAGCTCACATTTTTGGGTAAAAATTTGCTAAAGAAGAATAAAGTGTTTGAGAAAATGGTGAGGTAGATCTTCTGTACGGTTAGGAATTGGATAATGTCTTTTGTGTAGACAATTTCCTGTTTGTTTCGATATTGTCCAATATCATGGCACTGTAAAATCAAGCAAAGGAGAAGGGGTCATTGCTGTCATTCATTATTTCGGCTGAAAGGTGTGGTCTTTTCTCTGTCTACTCCAGAGAGTTTATGGTATCTCTATAATTTGGGATGTGATCTGTGATAATTAAATGAGAAGACGAGGGAATTCAACGTTTTTCTCTCTTTTGTCTGGTTCGTTTGTGGAGGAAAGGGAAGAATTATTTAAGGGCAAAGAAATGGATTTTATTTCATCACTCCTGAGATTCCTTCAGTCGAATCAATATGGATGGCTGTACTATACCGAATCAATAGGGACAATTATCGATCAACTGGTACATCCCCCATGCACAGATACTTACACAATCGTATTCGCTTGCTTTATTTCTCTTTTTTGCTCACTTACACCCCTTCCCCACCTTCCCTACGTGCGGAGGTAGTTGCATAATTTCTACCAGTGACAGGGGTTAGTGTTCAGGCGTTGATAGAAGCCAGGACTTTGAATGCTGATTTTGGGCATATCCACAATCTTACCCTATCTCCTAAATTTGATCTTGTTAGTTGATCATCGTTCCAATGATGTCTGTGACTGTGCAGAGATTTGTTTAGTAACCTGTGAGTGAATGAGTTTTTTCAGAAAAATGGGATGCTTGTTGCATATTGATGAACCCGCTGTCTTGGCCTAAAAAGTTGTTTTTCCAGTGTTACAATGAGATTAGAATAGACGGTGAGTATCTGAGCAACCTCAGATTTGTAGACGGTATTACCCTTTTCGCAGAGAGCGTAAACAACCTCCAACTAATGATAGATGAACTAAATGAAGAGAGCAAAAAAGTTAGCCTACCCATGAACTTCAGCAAGACAAAAATCATGTGCAACAACCACATCGAGGATAAAAACACTAAGATCAAAATCGAGGACACAGAACTGGAGGAGGTAGATCACTGCATTTATGTAGGACAACGAATCTCCATGAGACCCTCAAAAGAAGAAGAAATCAAGCAAAGAATCACACTAGGATGGCAAGCCTTTGGCCTTCAAAAATAAGATTCCATTAATCTCTAAAGAGAAGGGTGTATAAACAGTGCATCCTCCCAATAGTCATTTATGGAGCTGGAACATGGAACCTAACCAAGAGACAGATCCACAAATTGAGAACCATGCAACGTGCACATAAAAAAATTATGCTGGGCCTCACATGGAGAGACTACAAGACAGCACAGTACATCCGGAAAAAGACAGGAGTCAGGGACATCATAGAATCCATTGAAAATCTCAAATGGTGGTGGGCTGGCTATGTTGCAAGAATGGCAGACAACCGATGGACATTGTGACTCACGACATGGATCCCCAGAGATCACATGCGCAACTGAGGCCGACACAATACAAGATGGAGAGACGAGCTAGACAAATTCAGAAAGCACTGGCTCCGCGACGCCCATGATAGAGTGGCAAATCCTGGGGAAAGTCTATGTCCAACAACAGTCATTGAAAGACTGATGATGACAATGAGACACGCCAACTGGTGGCCATTTTGTCTCTTGGAGTTGCCAGAAAAGAGGTAGAGTTCACCACCAGTCGACCTTAAAAGCTCTACTCCAGGTTTGTTTTCCTGTCAGAGTAATCAGTCTTTTACTTGGACTGGCTCACAGGGCTAAAGGGCTGCAACTGCCTTGCTATTTACCCATAGCTGGGAGAGGAGTGGATTCATGCCTTTCCCAATGGCATTGCTACAAACTGAACACAAGATGTCCCTGCCAGAGTTTGAACTCTATTCACAGATTCCATTATCTGTGCTGTTAGACAACGTACACTTTTGACACTGGATATAGAATAAATATTTCCAAATGACTTGTGACACCCACAAGTATTTGAGTATTTACATGAAACCCAATCCCAATCCATAGTAGAGTGGATTTGACAACACTGGTTTAGGCTACGTATTCATTTTGAATACAATGTAAAATTTGGAAATTTCAACAGGGGTATATAGAGATCCCATAACTGTTTTGTTTATCAAAGCATGACTAGTTAATGAACCAACTCTTATGAGAAAAACTAAATCTGTCTCTATTTGAGAGTCTTTAGCATGGAGCTTTTTTCCCTCTGTTTACATGTAAGAAAGCAGAAGAATTTTTTGTCTCTTTTTTTGTAGTATATCATTTATAAAAATTAACATAGATTGTTAATTATAGATTCTTATAATAAAGCTGATCAAATGGAAAAATAACCACTTTTTTTCCATAATTACTTTGCCAATGATGTCAACATAAGACTGCTATAACAAATAGATACTAATATATAAACATTCTTATGTATGGTTTTATCTTCCAAAGCTAAGCATTACTGTGTTAGGAAGAGTGACCAAAATACAATCAAAGAGAGATCACATAATCGTTTTGTTTACTGGAGCATGACTAGTTAATTAGGTAACTTTTATAAGAAGAAACAAAACAGTTGTGTATCTGATACTTGGTTTTTGTAGCATAAAGTTTTTTTCTTTTTCTCTTTGTGTGTACGACAGTGAGAATAAGGAGAATTGGTTTCTTCATCTATTGGGATCATTCATTATGTGAAATTTTATTAAAAGACTCCTTTGCTATGATAGGTATGACGTACATATGAAAATATATACTCTTTTACTATACTAAAGATCAATAATTTAAATTACAATGCATTGATTGGATTTGCTTGTCGTTGATCATGAGAATTTCCTTTGACAATTGTATCTTTTAGTTTCACAACAGAAAGTGTTTACCTGTCAGATATTCCTGAGAAATCTGATTTCATATCAGGTAATTTTCTTATTTTGACTGATTTTCATTATGTTTAACTGGTTTGTGATGTATATTTTTCTCTATATATATCTATATCTCTCTCTCTCTCTCTCTCTCTCTCTCTCTCTCTCTCTCATATATATATATATATATATATATATATATATATATATATATATATATATATATATATATATATATATATATGTGTGTATATATGTGTAAGAGAGTAGTAGAATAAGGATAGAAGTTTTTGGGTTTCCTTTTCTATAGTACAACATATTTATCTCATGTACAAATATTAACATTGTTAATTATAGATCTTATAATAAAGCTCATCAAATATATAGGTAGCCACTTTTCCATAATTACTAGACAAAAAGTGACTAATATACAAACATTCCAATGTACACTTTCTCTTCTTAGTTATGCAATACAGTATTTGGAAGCGTGATCAAAATAACATTAGGCAACAGGGGCGTATTGAGATCACAGAACTGTTTTGTTTACCAAATGACCAGTTAATGAAGTAACTTTTCTAAGAAAACCCGAAACTCGGGTCTCTATTTGACAGTCGCTTGTTGAGTATATTTTTTTACTTCCTCTCTTTTTGAGAGAAGGAGAATAAGGAGAGAAGTTTTTTTAGTTTCCTTTTTTTGTAGTATATCATATACAAACATTAACATAGATTGTTAATTATAGATCTTGCGAGATTAGATTTATATCTCTTGTCTCCGCGAATCAAATTGTGTTTGCTGTGATGTGGCAGCTCTCGGTAACGTTGCGAATTCTAAAGCAGATATTTGCATGTCTATTCGGGATGGACAGATGGTCGTAGGGAAGGAGAGGGACGAAATGATGGCTGGATGGATGGACAGTAAGATTAGCTAGCAACTACCAGTGCAACGACCACGGACCACAACACCAACAGTGATGATGGTGGTGGGTAGGGACAGCCTTGGTATCAGTAGTCAGAGATGCGACTGGTGATCAATTGTAGGCCGAGTTGAATGACTCATCCTTTAGCAAAACTACATTCTCTACAGATGGAAAATGCTGAGACATCCTCCGCTACCTTTTTTTTTTTTCTTGTTTTTTTTTCCAGGATGGAGAGATCTATGCGATGTCAGTCCAGACAGAAACTGGGGTGGTACAACGGGGAGAAATTTTTTTTTTTTTTTTTTTTACTATGTTTTTTAGTGTTGTTTTGACACTAGTTTTTAATGTTTCTTTTGTATCAACGGTCTTTTGTATCAACAGACTTGGTATTAATGAATATTCAGTCCTTATTGCTTTCCGGCTTACGTCTTTTGCTTCATTAACTTGGATCTTGGGTTGAATAACCTCTTGGCTTTTGCTTATGGAATAGAATTGCTTATGGCAGCCTGTTGATATTTGGTGATAGACGTTGAATAAGCAATGGCTCATGAAATAGATTCTTTTTGATTCAGGATCCCCAGCCACACTGCACATAGCTTCATTCACTTGGATAATGGGTAGAATAACCTCTTGGCTTTGCTTATGGAATAGAATTGCTTATGGCAGCCTGTTGATACCTGATGATAGACTTTGGATAAACAGTGGCCCATGAAGTAGATTCTTTTTGAGATGGTAAAGGATTTAGGATCCCAAGCCACACAGAACTTGGACAAACGTGGGTGAATACATGCTGCTATCTGCTTGTTAGAAACTAATTAGATAGGTTTCCTCCGTTTCAAAGTGAGTCCAGCTGGTTGGCTATGTATGTGTCGCATATACAAGCTGCACCAATGTAGCTAAAGAGCTAAATATTCAAACATTTACTCCTTACTATATCTAGAAATATTTTTTGTTTCTTAAAAGGAGATTTCTGTGGGAGGTCAATTTACAATGTGAGTTCATGCTGAATTAGTTCAGTTAGTCCCTTAGTTTTTGTCTGTCTTCATTTATTTGGAAGTTAGGACTTTTTCAGTGATCTTTGCCCCATGAAAGACGAGAGTATTCATAAACAACCTCTTTTTCCAATTTTTTGATTGATCATCCCAACCTAGTATGCTGCAAAAAGATACTGGTCACATGATAGTTTCTATTGGGTGACTAACTAATCAGACCTGCTTCTTTGTCTGTTAGTCTGTACAATATCTTTAAAAGTTCTCAATGAATTTCAATGACATTTGGTTGAAAAGTGGGCAATGGAACGATTGATTACATTTTGAACTAGATCCAAAATTCTTAAGGGATTTTGATAAACAGTTTTTTTTTTAGCTTTCCAGATGTGATAAAACAGTAATGACATTATCATAGTGACATCATCATTAGTAAATATGATAAATTGCTTTACAGGATTTTTTTTCAAACTGTTGATATGTCTCTGTCCAAAGGATATGATTTGAAAAATGATCATATGGCTTTTATCAGAGTTGATACTTGCTCCATTATTATAGGATTTCAGGTAATTGTATTTCTAATTTTAGGTATCATTGTTCTCCAATATTTTTGCTTTATTTTTTCATTAAGATAAAGATATGACCCTTTTTTTTTCTGAAACGTCTTTGTTGGACATTCTATACACATCATAGTTTATTTTTTAATCTGAAATCACTCGAGATTCAAATGTTTAAAAATTATAACGACTCTTCATAATTCAAGAAAACATATTTAGTGGTGTTCTTTATTAATCATTATTCATTATTTCCATTTATATTTTATCTACTGATATTATATATGTTATGCTGAATCGGTGACATGATCTAGTTAGTGAAATTTACTTTTTTTTTTTTTTTTAAAAGTTCGATTTCACTTTGATTACACAAACTTTTGATCACGAAAAAAGTCGTCTTATATCCTTGTTTTGATTTAAAAAACCATTGATTATATTTGATTGTAAATAAAACTTTGCCAATTGGACTATTTCACCAATTTAGTGTAACACATATATATATATATATATAGTTTTTAGGAGTTTCTTCAACTATCTATGTCTCTATCTACATATTTTCTTATTTTAATATATTCAGTGTTTGAAGCTGTAAAGTTTTATACACACATATATATATATATATATATATATGTATATACCACATTTCAATGTGTCAATGATATTCCAGCCTGAAGGATGCACCCCAATTAAGATAAGTCAAATTTTGATCATAAAAAATAAACATATCAAAAAAAGTAACCTTCACCCTGTGGGATGCAGGATAAATTTCCGAGAGTTATTTTAGGAAAAAAATCGTGTCTTCGACGCCGGTAAATATGGTGTATAGTCTAATTCCCAATATCTTGAGGGTGAGATTTATTACTCTCTTTGGACAGGATCTTATTAACCTCCCTTGGACCTTATCTCATAAATAATTTCAGATCATGTCAACTCCTGTTAAGAGTCATCGTCTTTTTGTTCCTTGTGATCTCTTCTATAATAGAGAATTCCTTTCTTTGAAAAGTGAAGTCTTATAGAAAATTATTCTTACCATCTAATAAGGCAATGAATTAATCATTTGTTTATTTTGATTAAGGAGTTTAATCATACGGAAAATAATTTTGCTGGAAATGATACTTAATTTTCTCAAATGATATATGATCTACCCAGGTCAGCCATACTGTCAGTATACTCATAAGCAGGGGTGGCAGACCTCTATAGCCAGCTTTGGCATGTGTATAGAAGAAGGAAACTCCCACAAAACCTATGGCCTTGGTACCTTGCACCCATCATCTTGTCTTGATAGGCCATGGCATTCAAACCTTTGACTAAAAGTGTGGGGTTGATCATGTGCTCACTGCACCTCACTTGCTGAGGGCAAGATGTTGAAAACCCTCCCAGGGCGTGTCATGGTACACAATGGTATTTTATCCCCTTTCTCTCTGATGCATTTCTACAACTTACTTCTGAAGTTTCCATTGTTAACCTCTTGCAAGATTTATTTTGATAAATGATAAAAATGATAAATAAATTTTGTCTCTTTTTAGAATTCAGATTCTGATACTTTATTCTTAGTTGAAGACAGTAAGAACACACAGACATAAGCATTGTCCTCTCTCTCCCTTTGCTTTAGCATGACAGAAACAACCAAAAAAACAGATGAAAAAAGTGATTTGTGGTTTTCATATAATATAGATGTATCAGTAATTTATTAAGGAGTTCAATCATTTGAAAATAAATTTGGCTAGAAATGAAACTTGATTTGCTCTAATGATACATTATGGTATTTGAGTGTTTTTACGTGTAATGTACCAAAATATCAATCCAGTTGAATCATCATCATCATCATCATCATCAGTCTTTTAATGTCCATCGTTGGACATAGACCTTCCCCAGGATTCGCCACAATTCCCTATCACGGGCATCGCGGAGCCAGTATTTCCTGAATCTGTCAAGTTCATCACTCCATCTTGTGTTCTGTTGGCTTTAGTTTCTCTTGTGATCTCTGGGGATCCATGTTATAAGACATGATGTCCATCGGTTGTCTTTTGTTCTTGCAACATGGCCTGCCCATTGCCATTTGAGTGTTTTAATAGTTTCTATGATGTCACAAACATCTGTTTTCTTCCTTATATACTGTACTGTCTTGTGAACTCTCCATGTAAGGTTGAGCATGACTTTCTCATGTGCACGCTGCATACTTCTCAGTTTGCAGGTCTGTCTCTTGGTTAGGTTCCATGTTTCAGCTCCATAGGTGACTATTGGGAGAATGCATTAGTTGTATAGTCTTCTATTCCTTATAAATCTGGTGCAGGATATCTGACCTGATTGATATTGCGGTACTTCACTTCTTTTTACTGACACATTTCCCTGACTGACTCCCAAAGTCTACATTAGTAACCTCTTCTACTCGTATACATCTGATGCTGATCCTGTTACGTTGGTGTTCGTTTTGTCGATTCAAACTACTTGCGGGTGCGGACGCAGGGTAGGGGATGTCCAGTGGATCTGGACCCTAATTCTACTCAAAAACCTGGATCCGTCTCCTAAAAGGCTGTATTGTTAACGTCTTCAACTTGTACGCATTTGATGCTGATCTGGTGACGTTGGTGTTTCTCTTTGTAGATTGAAAGAACTGCTGGCCATTGCTTATGCATTGGATACTTCTGATAAGATGAAATACATTCATTAATTTTCAGAACATCTTTTAACTTGATATCATTGGACATCTTTATGATAATGTTTCTCTCTTAGATTGATTCTGTACATTCTCTCAAAAAATGGTTGCATTGGTGTGATGACACTCAGATTGTAAGACCGTTAGATAAGAAATTTGTTAAACCTGATTTTACGGGAATTAAGATTCATATTGATGATATGGGTCAATTATTCAAAGTTCTATAAAATCTTTGGCAAGGTTCATGTTAATTATAATTTTAATGAAATGAAATGTGCCAGGTGAATGTATCTTTTTGTTGAATTTCATACATTTTTATCACTTGAATTAATGTGTATTTTAATGTTGAATATGTATTTTTGATATAAATTTCATATGGATATGCCCATAGAAGCATAAATGAATAAATAAATAAGATTGTCTTTTTTAAGAACATGATTTTCTGATAGAAACAGTAATTAACATCAAATTTACAATGGCTTTTTCAAATTTAATTTACTTCTAATGAAGTTGGAAGAGGCATACGAATTCAATTTGCCTGTCCATACAATATCTTGAAAGGCTCTTGAATTCAATGACATTTTCTAGAAGGGTGAGCCATTGGCTAAGAAAGAATTGATTAAATTTTGGGATAAATCCAGGAATCTTTACAGTTTTCTCCCCTGCATCGTAGCTATTTGTGAACTGATTTTTGGCATTGGAAGAGGTATGCATTCTCTTGATGCTTTTTAGTTTCACCTTTGATAACGCGGCCCCAAAATAAACACTTCAGAATTATTCTATAACTTTCAGAAGAATCATGACAAGTCCAACTTTTGTTTGGACAATCTAATCTCTCATTTCCATTTTTGATATTAACATGATGTTTCAGATAATTCATTCCTTAGCCTTCTTCAGGTGTAACACATAATCAAAAAAAAAAAAAGAAAGAGGAATGAAAGTTTTGTGGTTACGTTCTATGAACAAAAGGAGGTTAATAATAAAAACTCTGATTTTTGTCTATCCAATTCGTTAGTTAATACCTTCAGTACTCTTTTTTTTCATTTAAAAAAATCTTTAGTCCTAAATGCGTCATGTACAAAGTGACTGAAAAGATGGTGTAAAACCGTTTATTAAATCCAATTTACCAATGAAAGAAATCTCAATAAGCTCTCATCAGAGCTGGTTTAAATAATTTTGTTTCAAACATTTCATGAAGATGAATTTTACTGTTTTGTTTTTAATTCTGAGAAAAGTCATTAATATTTAGAGAAATTTTTGGACAATCAAACTCCTTCTTTCTGGGCATTTCTTTCCTTACAGATGTTACACCTGAAGAAGGCCGTAGAATGGATCGTCTGAAATATAGGAACAGCAAATAAACAGGAAGAATAGGTTCAATTGTCAAAAAAACTCTTTGAATAAGTTTGTTTGGCTAATTGTCAAAATGTTTAATCATTCTGCTTAATATATGCCTTAGAACAATTCTTCTATATCAATGGCTTGTTATGTAAGTGATATTTCATTTTTGGAGACACCAACAGTTACAATTATTGAGATTCATGATTAAATTAATTATGATTTGATAGTAAGTACCCATTACTTTGCTAATAGTATACCAGAAGCTATTTGCTATGTCAGTATGTCCGCACAGTAATTTAAAAGGTTAAAATTCTGGCATTCAAATTTTTGGCGAAAAAACAAAATTGACGCAACAGTAGTAGTTGTAGTCATATCATCAGCCAGCAAATGAAGACACAAACACACATAGCATAAAAGCCAGTTTTGTGTTCGTGTGTTTGCATTATATCCTTCCTCTCTTGTTATGTCACAGACAGACTAACATGTTGAAAATTATCATGATTTGGTTTGAACAATTACTGTTTTACCTTTCTTTGTATACATTAAATTTTTGAATTGTTGATTACCAACAGCAAGTATGTTAAGAAAGAATTAACGGCTGATGTTATCCCACTTCCAATAAAACGTCCACCTGAAAATCTACTTAGAAGATAATCATTGCAGATGGCACGAAAAAGCACATCTCAATCTGCAAATATTTCTTTTGAATGTTACGTCCTGCAAGCCAGTGTCCGTTCATGCATGGCCAGCATTTTGATTGATGTTTCTTTCTTGGAGTCTAAGGAATTTCTAAGGCTGAATGAAGAGACTTCTAAAATGTCTCAGTAACCGATTTTTCAATTCTGCCATAATTGCTGCGTTCATATGAATATGGCGGCTTCGTCTTTGATTTTTCTGTTGCTTTCGATGTCTGCTCACTGAAGTTTCCCTGTCAAATCAGATCTCGTCTGCTTTTCTCATTTGAGAGAATCTCTTAATAACCAGATGAAAACGTAAGCTTACATAATAAACAGGTGGACTGATGTGAAATTTATTTCAGACACAGTACATTACTGTACTTTCAAGCTGTCCTCATATATGAAGATGCGGAGTGACCTTACGGTTAACGACTTGGACAATGAAACTCTGGCCATGTGGCTTTTTATGTTCACTTTGAACTAGTACCCTTTGGAAAGATATGAATCCATCTTTTCTCCTCCCAGCTATGTGTAAAGATAGGATGTTTGGCTCTGTAGCCTTGTTCTGGGAACTGAGTGAAGACATGGGTGCCAAGCTGTAGAGGCTCTTGCCTTGATATAATATCGGTACATAAAGAGGGGAGTCTTTCATATTATCTTGCCGAGGTCTGCACACTAGAGAGACCAAAAACAAGACTTCCCAGTTGAAGATCTATAATCTCACAAGACTGATGGATGCTAACCTAAAAACTTATATTCGCCACTTGTGAGTTTTTATCTATATCAGTACCTAAATATCTGAATGTGCGTGTGTGTGAGAATGATGTCAACTTTAATCAGCTTAGAATGATTCCTTTGATTCCTTGAAAGATTTTTACGGCTCACATTTTGCATCTGATAATTATTCTTGAAATTGAATGAAAAACTCACCATATTTGACTGAATATAAGACCCCTTTTCCCTTTTCTCCAAAGATTGTTGTTGTCAAGGCCCACATAAGCCAGAACTTGAAGAGTTGAAAAAAATGGTTGATAGATGATAAAGATTCAGAAAAATTAATTTTATCAAATTTCAGTCCAAGTATTATAATGAGAACAACAAGAATGATCCTCATCAAATTTAGGGAAGTGAAAATTAACATTCTTTTACAGTAATATGAAATTATGACCAACTGAATTGTAGTCATGCCTCTTACCGACTGAACTAAATTGACTAGTCTTACATTTGTACAAAGATTTATGTCAGATATGCAAGGAAGTGCAGAGTTCAACTTCTGTGACTTGCGCTACTCAACAGACTATGGAATTTCAGACCTAACAAGGAAAGGAAAAAAACATCATCTAAATCCTACATTATAAGCGTTGGTACCATGGGAAAAAATACTCTTTACCATCACATTCTGGAGAAGGCAGTAGAACTGATCGGTCAAAATGTTGCACAACACAAACAAGGAATTAGTTCAAAAATCTCTTTGAATGTTGATGACCTTTCCCAAAACTATAGTCATTCAAATACATCTATGAAATTGACATTTTCCTATCATGATTTGAGATCACAACTAAATGAGTTGTAGTCAGTTCTCTTACCGACTGAGCCAAACCAACAAGTCTTATATATCTACAAAATTTATCTTATAGAAATGCAAGGTTTTATCTTATTTTATCAAATAAAAACATTTTTACTGAAAAAAGTGTATTTATGAATTTAAAAAAAATATATATGTACGTTACAGAAGTGGAGTAATCATTCTCAGTTGGAATAGAATTTTGAGTGAAGTTTGACCCTGCGGAAATCAGGCTTGTCTTTCTTGATATTTCTTGCTGAAATAAGCGGGGGGGGGGGGGTCTTATGTCATCAAATATTGAAATTTCACTCAAGCATTTGTTTTTGTCTCTCAGATCTTCAGGATCCATTTTAGAAATATTTCCTTCCATTTGTCCTTGTTGGAATTATTTAATTCTTATAACTAGAGCCCCCCCCCTTGTTTCATATGTCCTCTCTTTCTCTGATACAGTTGCGTATCACTAACATAGACTTTAGAAACATCAGAAGCCCGGTTACTTTCAAGAATTGAATGATGATCAAATAAGTTTTTATTAATTGATAAGTAAAACACCGTTCTTCTTAAGTAACAATGGTAAAAAGATATTTTTCATTGAGATTTGACTATCCATCTCTTTCATCATCATCATCATCATCATCATCAGTCTTTCAATGTCCGTCGTTGGACAGAGACCTTCCCCAGGATTTGCCACAATTCTCTATTGTAGGCGTCATGGAGCTAGTATTTTCTGAATTTGTCTAGTTCATCACTCCATCTTGTGTTCTGTTGGCCTCAGTTTCTCTTGTGATCTCTGGGGATCCATGTTGTGAGTCATAATGTTCATCGCTTGTCTGCCATTATTGCAACATGGCTTGCCCATTGCCATTTGAGTTTTAATAGTTTCTATGATGAGCCATCTCTTTGCCAGGTATTAAATGTTAATTGTTCTTTATGATCATGTTTAGGTCACCCATCCATATATTAACCAGAATCAGTGTTGCCTAACTTCATTAATCTTTTCAAAACAAATCTATTGCTTAATGCTCAGGTTTTTGAAAGAGTACAAAAAGCTTAAGTGGTGTTAATCTTTATTAAATGGTTAAAGAAAACTATTTTTTTTTGATAAATCAAAAGTTTCCCATGTTTTTAAGGTCCAAAATTATGATGGGATACATTTGTCCCATCAAACATTTACCCCCAGGGCCAGGACCTAGACTACTTATCCTTGTTTGGTCATGTAATGCCAACTAATTTTTGTGTTGGTTTCATACTATGATGACATTCATTATCTGTGGTTTTAAAAGCTGGCTATATCTCATCTATTCGATTTTTCTTGGCACAGTAGATTTCTAATATGGATCTATGCGACATGGAAACCTTAGGATATACATGTTCCAGTAATTTTGAAAGGGTTAATCAAATTAAAATTGATGTTCACAATGAGCAGATATTGCCAAAAGCACTTTCTGGTGTAAAAGTACAATATATGCAGGTTTATATGAGATGGATATTTAATTTAAA
Source organism: Thysanoteuthis rhombus (assembly GCA_963457665.1). Taxonomy (NCBI): domain Eukaryota; kingdom Metazoa; phylum Mollusca; class Cephalopoda; order Oegopsida; family Thysanoteuthidae; genus Thysanoteuthis; species Thysanoteuthis major. The sequence goes on from OY735236.1 coordinate 42,342,600, forward strand.
AAAACATTATGCAAATAATACACTATGTCCAATGTGTTTGCATTATGATTAGGAGGCTGTTTACTAAAGCTAGATTTGGACTGATATGGGGTTTGGATGAGTTTCTGTGTGCGGTAGTCCTCCAAATACCTTGTGAACCATTTATCTTGAAGTCCGGCCTATATGCTATATAACTATTTTATCTCCTTTTGCATAGATATTTGATAAGGAATTTTTTTTTTTCAAGTTGAGGCCAAAAAATCAATAGAAGGAAGAAGTGATTTGTTTTTCTTGGAGATTTTGCTGGGCGAGAGTGGAATCAATGTTTGCTGCAATCAACTCTGTCGTCCATAAATCTTCCTTGAGGGCCTCTTCGTTCATTTGGCTCATCGTTTGGCCTGGGAACATGTGTTGCTTAAACCGAGATCTTTTTTTCAGATTTTTTTATTCTCTCTCTCAAGCAGTTTATCATTTTGAAACCTCTGCCTTTGCAGACAGTGTCTTCCTTCTAAAAATGTAAAAACAGTCGTCCAAGACATGGAAAATTAAAACTGTAAAAAAAACCTGAATCCGTCCCCAAACTTGATCAAACCTTTCTTAACCCATGGCCAATGTTCCTTTTGATTTTTAGTTGTCAATGTGCACAGAAGTCTTATGGTGTGCAAATTTTTTTGCTCTGACAAAAGTATGTGTGCACTCTTGAATTCAAGAAGTGGAGTCAATATTTTTTCAATAAAAACTCAGTAAGCTATCGACAGAACTTGAAGTATTTTGTGCACACATTATTTTCCTTTGTGCACTGGTTGCAAAAATGTGTGTGTGTGCACACATGCGTAGAGCTAAGAGATAAGTATACCCATAACCTAAAATGTCATTGAAATTTTAAAGATATTGTGTAGAAAGATGGACAGACATTAGTAAAGATATATACCTCTTCTAACTTCGTTAACACATGTAAATAAAATAATTTTGAATGAAAATTAGTAATTTGTTAGAAACCATCTACAAGTTTCTCCAGTTTTCAAGTTGGTCAAGCTGGCTGGCTTGCTGGCCATGTATGTATGTATCATGCTGACAGGCTGCACCAATGGAGCTAGAGGGCTGAAAATTTGAACATGTACTCCTTTTTATATCTACAAAAAACAAATTTTTGAAAAGTAGATTTTTAGGGGTGGATTCAATTTACTCTGTAAGTTTATGCTCAATTGGTCCCTTAGTTTCTGTCTGGCAGTATTCACGTGTTTTTTTAAAATTTAGTGTTTTTAGTGATCACTGCCCAACAAAAGGCGAGAGAAGTAATCTATTCATTGATCACCCTCTTTTTCAATTTTTTAATTGATTACCCTTAACATAGCATGACATTTTCTATTGAGTGACTTGCCAGACCTGTTTTGTGTCTGTTAGTTTTACTATTCCTTCCTGGAGGGAAAATAGTTTTTACACAAATTGAAAATGACTTTTTTTTTTTTTCAATTTCAGATTTTTTTAAAGAATCTAAACATTTTTCTAAAGGAAATTATCCTTAAACTTATTTACTTATTTAATCAAATTTATGAAAACCAGATGCTGAGGACACCTTGCTGTGGTGTATTGGTTAGCAAGCTAGTCTCACTGCAGAGTGGCATGTTCAATCCTTACTGAGTGCGCCATACATATGTTCTTGTGCCAAGACCAAACGAAGTTTAGTAAATAACTATACATGGCTGAGTGGTTAAAGCATTGGGCAGAAGGGAACAAGTCTGATTCAATCATTGATGACAAGTACTTGAGTGATAACTTAACCAAGAGACAGACCCATAAGCTGAGAACCATGCAATGTGCACATGAAAGAATAATGCTGGGCCTCACATGCAGAGACCACAAAACAGCACAGTACATCCGGGATAAGACAAGAGTTAGAGACATCATAGAATCCATAAAAAATCTCAAATGGCGGTGGGCTGGCCATGTTGCAAGAATGGCAGACAATCGATGGACATCACGACTCACAACATGGATTCCCCGAGACCACATGCGCAACCGAGACTGGCTAAAATGTTAGATGGAGGGATGAGCTAGACAAGTTTAGGAAGTACTGGCTCCGTGACGCCCATGATAGAGAAGTGTGGCAAATCCTGGGGAAGGTTTATGTCCAACGACGGACGCTAAAAGAATGATAATGATGATAACTTGAGTGATAAAGATTATCAAAATTGATTTGGAAGGAACTCTAAAGTCGGTCTCCACTGAAGGTCATGGAAACAAATTGAGTCAGAAAATAGCTCTGTCTTAAGATTTATCCTAGGGGGAAAAGAATATCATTTACCTTTGCCAACGAACATTGAAGAGCTATATATGTATTCACTTATGTTCATTTGTCTGTCTGTTTGTCCACACACAAAATAGTTCTCAATGAATTTCAGTGACATTCCATTGAAGGGTGGGCTATAAGTTGAGAAGAATCTATCAATTTTTAGGAGATCCATACTTTTTTTGCAGTTACCTCCCCTGAATCGCAGTTATGTGTGAACAGATTTTAATTCTTTTTTTCCCACTGATAATGGCATTGGCAGTGCTATGCAATTTATGAGTGCTTTCTAGTTCTGTATCTATTTCTATTTCTATTTTTCTTCTGGGAAATGAAGGAAATAAAAAGAGCCGTCACTTTACAAGGGACAAAAGGGACAGTCTTTCTGGCTGTAAAATTTGCTGACTTTCCTCTCGAACCTCAGCTTATATCAACATAGACAAAAATGTTGTTTTTTTTTTTTAAAACCGTCTATTACAGTATCAAAAAATCTTTCTCATTATGAAAGAAAATGACCCATTTACATGATGATGTACCAAAAACAGATGTCGTCTAGTTTTGTTCAGCTGTATTTATTCTCCCTTCTCTCTTCTTCTTACCCTCCCATGCTGGTAAGCAAAGGCTTATCACTCCCCATATCTCACTCTTACAACAGCAGGCCCTCCCCTACAAGGTTGAGGTCCAACTACTGATTTTAAAGGCTGCTGCTGCTGCTGCTGATGATGATGATGACTTATTCTTTCTTTCTCTAAACGGTTATGTGCTGATTTCTTTAGGATTTCAAAATTTTTTGTAAACTTATTTTTAGATCTGTCCACACATTTCTATAATATGCTTTTGAGTCAGTTCCTGTTACACTAGACAACTGGTAGAGGAAGGATTAGAATGTGTGATGTCATTAAAAGAACATCTGTTCAGATCAATAGATGACTTTCTAAGTGTTTTTTTTTTTTCAGTGTTGCTAAGTATTGTTTGTTATTTACAGTAGAAACTGTTTTCAAAAGGGCTAAAATTGGCTAAACTTTTCAATTTCCAGCTAATTTCATAGCTGAAAATGTTATTTGTACTTATTAAAGCCCCCTTATCAAATAAAATAACCATACACTGAGACTCCTGACCAAATTATTGATGAAAATTGTGCACCTACTATAATTTAAACTTACTGATTGTTTTTTTATTTTTTATTGTAAGATTTTTGAGTAGACCATCCTCCCCTTCCTCTTCCTTCTGCTACTACTACCATGACTTGTAATTCTACTACTACTTAAAGAATCCCTTTGAAATCAGAAATCACAGATATGGACATAAGGATGGTGGATGCATTGGAAAATAAAAATTGGACTTGCAAGTGTTGCCAGGACATGCACGTCTTGAAATTAATTGACAAAATATGTTACTATATGAAGGGCTAAACTATTCAAGAAGGGTCAAAGGCTATTTTGGTAGCATCACTCCCCATGGGGAGGACCTATGTCCAACAATGAACTTTAAAGGCTACTGCTGCTGCTGATGATGATGATGATTAATTTTTCCTTACTTTAAACTATTCCAGAATAACCTGAGGAAATTAAACCAAGAAAAACGCCTTTTCTTTGTGTTAGCCTTTTCTCTCTCTGTCTCTGTCTCAGCGTGTGTCTCTCTCTCTCTCAGAATCTATTCTGGTAACATTAATCATAGTGTTTGCTAAGTCAGCTCTCCTCTCTCCTAGGGATTAGTACTTCCTTCCCTGATAGCAACGAATGAAACAATCTGTGGTTCTTATTAAAAGTCACTGGTTGCCATGGGTCACAACCACAGCTTGCTTTGTACAAATATGACTCGAAGAAATATTCTGGTGTCAGCACATAGGATCCAACGGATTTCTCTCCTTACGGATTTCTCTCCTAACATTGAGTTCTTGTATATCAAATGGAGATTAAGTGATTTAGCCAGAACTAAACTTCTTTAACTGCATATGACAAAATGTTATTAAACAATGTAAGTATACATATATTTTCCTTGTCACATTTTCCTATATGTTATGAATTAGCTCTGTGTGATATGTACTGGGCTGCTGGTTTGAGGTCTGGGATACTGGATTTTATTCAGGAAAGAAACAATACTTATGTCACTGTTTGTAAGGGTTCAACCCCTGACCCTCTTTATCTTGCTTTGTAAATTTTTTTGAATTTTTTCTATTTTCTTTATTCATATTTTGGGGCCATATAAAGACCAGCATCTCACTATATGTTGAGAAATCAGTATGCACCAAGATAACTTGACAAGTGGCCATTGTATGGAAAAAAAAAAGAGAGAGAGTGATTCAGGGTTTTTTTCTCTTGCTTAATCTTTCTATAACATGAGATCAAAATAAATTTTAGTTGGATGACATAACAGCATTTTAAAAAATTCTGTTTTGATTGTTATTATTATTAATGATGATATTTCTGTTTTGATTGTTGCTATAAACAACATTATCAGTAAAGAACAGCATCATTATTTCAAGTCTAAACCTCCTGAAGATTTTCCGTGAAACTTGATGCACCTTTTGAGTGGGCATGCTCTAGTTGAATGATAAAGAGACAATTAGGTAAGCTCTAATTTTTACTTTTCAATAAAAATTGGATTTACGAATACTCTCGAGACACGGTTCAAATTGATCAACAGAAGAAAAAGATGCATGCAGTGCTTAAAAGTACCGTCAGTACACAAAGGTTTAAGTCACTAGAATCAGAACATATGGCTCTCTTTAGCTTGGGTAGTAGTATAAGGGCAAACGTCTGTTGTTTTTTAGTATAAACAGCTTCTAAAAATATCACCTGATAGACATCATGATACTGTAGACTAGTCATTGGAGAATCTCTTATGAATTCTTTATCTTGAGGCACCTGAACTAATTTTGATGTTGCTTTTCCATTCAATATTTGACCTTGTTTTTTTCTTCTCTCTCTATTCTTCAAAACATATGTTTCTGATTATTTAGAAATTATTTAATTATTTGTATTAGTCTATAATTTGTTGCTTTGCTGACAATTTTAAGTGCATAACAACAGGGTCAGCTGATAGTTGCTGCTGAAACTATAAGTGTGACAGATTCAGACTAAAGGGAGAGAGTAGAAAAGAAAGCTAAGTAGTTTAATTGGAGGGGAGGGGGAGAAAAAAGTTCAATAAGAGGTGGGGTTGATAGCTGCTACAGATACTATAAATGTGACTGATATGGCTGTTATTATACATATGATATCTGCTTCAAAAAGCAGTAGACCTTCCTATGATAATTATACGTCAAATTTATCTTCCTTGAAAGATGAATGTTTTCTATCTTATTGAACTGATTTTTATTGATAATTGAAAAGAAAATCTTTAGTGCTTTAGATTCTTATCCGAAAGTGGGTGGAAGGGAAAAGTCCCTTGAATTTATGAAATGGACACCTGGAAAATTTAGATTTCTGAAGTGCTCAGAAAAAAGCCGTTAACCGCTATCTACCCACCACCTCAGGATACTAGTGGAAGATAATAAATGAATAAATAAATTGAATTTAAAAGGTGAAATAGAAAATATGAATAATTTATCTAGACATGTAGATATATCACTTTATATGTTGTATAGACACTTGCTAGCTTCATTGTGTATTTGTGTACACACACACACACACACACACACAGAGCATTACCTGACATGGTAATTCAGGTATTTATATCCTTCCTAAGGGTTGGTGTTCAATCATTAGTAAATACCAAGATTTGAAATGTAGAAATTTTTAAAGATAGGTAGGCCCTCCCCACTTTGAAGAATGGTGTATTGTATTCCCATTATTTGACCTTGTACTAGATTAGCCTTTCTCAACTTCAAAATGGAGGGACCCTTGAAATGACTTTCGTATATCAAGGAAACTCTTCATAAAACACACTTTACGTACAGCTAATAATACACGAATATCTTATTCCATAAGATAAAAAAAATAGGTAAATCTCTTTATTTTATGAATAGTGGGATTTTTTTTCTGTTTTTTGGACTGTTCCACTGTAAAGTAAGAGTTTTTCTGATAAAAATATCTCCTACCCAACAATGGACTCTTCAGTTTATTTTTTTAAAAAAAGAATCGTCTCCCTGAAATTCAAGCATATCAGGGTTTTTTTTTTCTTTCTTTTCTCCTACAGGGATTAACTAGTAATATGATGATCATTCTGTAATTATTGTATTTATCTTCCATCTAAATATTTAATTCAAAGAGGAAGAGCCAGTCTTAAACTAAGGGTAGGAGTTATCAAATTGAGCAGGATATCAAGCAAGCTGCCTATAGATAAATGCTAAATATATAGTGTTACCTAGAGATGAATGCAAAATATCAAATGTAATTTTGTAATTAAAACCTGATTTATGACACTCGAGAGAATTTTATCTGAACAAGCTGAATGATAACCACCTGCTGGCTTTTTTCTCTCTGACTGTCCACAGAAACAAAAAGGCATTACTCTTCAAAATAAAAAAAAAATCCTCAAATTTTTTTTACTACTGATTATATAAATCAACAAAAATAGATATTTATAAAAAATCTGGAACCCCGATTATAAGTTTGAGTTTGAGTTTTAGCCAAGGCTGTTTAACCCCACTTCACACCCATGTCCTTGGGAAAGGCATGTATGCACCCTTTCCCTCATCTATGGGTAAATATCAGGGCAGTTGGAGCCCTTTAGCCCTGGAAAGCAATTCATTTTGAGCCTGACACTAGTTACTCCACCCTGTGAAACCTACTTGCTACTGAAACCACAAGGCAACCCTATACTCTACAAAAAGTTCATTGGAAGAAACACATTGATCATTGCTGTTGAAGCTGGAGTGGAGATTTTGTATTATTGTAATCGATAACATTAAAGCAAATAAGTTGGTTATCAGTTCATGTTTAGTATTAGTCAATTTGTCATAGATTACTGGATCGTTATGTTTTTTGACAAAGATGTTTTTTGAAGGACATGAATGATTAAATATGTTTGAGTCTATAAATGATTATTTTTTTATGAAAAGTATCTCTAAGTGTTCATTATAGATTTACTAGAATATTTCCCATCATTTGATGATATCTTAGTACTGGGAATATATTTATACATTTTGGATGATATCAAGTTTTCTCCTTACTGGTTGTCCTTATTCAGCTGCCCCCTGAAAGCTCATAAATTGAAGTTAACTTTCATTACATAGGTAAAGACAAGTCACTCAACACTTACTTCACAATTGAACTAATTCTACAGGTAATGGACATGTAGCCTTTTTTTTTTTCACTATATTTCTGGTAGGAAAGAATATTTTTTTAAAAATCCAGTCAAATAATTTTGATAGAATCTTAAATAAAAGCTATTTGATTTTTGGAAGATTTCTGATAACAGAATTTGAATTTTTCTTTCAATAGACATAATCAGAAGCTGAGTGTGATATCTTTTGAGTATTGAAAAGCCACATACATTAGCAGTTATGATACATGTATATGTATGTATGTAAATAAATCATTAATAATTAGACCGATCAGTTTATTAGTTGAAAGCAATAGAAAACTGATACAGACTTATTTTTGAAAGCAATAGGTAGATATATATTAATCATGTTTGGAAGGGTAATTTACAACTAAATACCAATAGAAAACCGATTCCCCTCTTTATGGCCTGGGACATCTTACACTTATGTTTTAATCATGAAGGGATAACTTGATAACAATAGAAAACGGATCCTCAGCTTTTATTCAAACGTATTTTTGAGTGATATGTATGAAATATGAAACTTGTAGCTGGTCTGAACACTTGAATATAAACAAGAACGTGAACACTCGTGTGTTGCAAAGCAACAGTTTCTGTTGTTTATAGAAGTAGATTGTTATCTACCTATAAATGTCACAATGAGATAGTGAAACTAAAGATTTTGTCACCATTTCTGCTTTAATAAGTTCTGTCCTCACTGGGTACCCTACTACTGTCCTTGTGTCAAACTTGACTGAAAACGCAATGTAAATACTGGAGCAGAATACCATTGATATTTACGAAGTTTAGCTTAGTTTGACACAAGGCCTAAGTAATGGGGCACCCAGTGAGGATTTGACAGTTTTTACTCATTCAAAAGCATTTTTTGATATATTTTATTGTATATTTTTTTTTAAATCTGCAAGTTTTACTCTATATCCAATGTTCAGGTAATCCAACTAAAGGACCATCAACTGAAACTTATGGGGTTTGAATGAGTCAAAGTGACTCCCCACGTCACCTTTCTTATTATGAATGATGGTAAATAATATATTTTTATAAAATGAAATTTCATCGAAAGATCCCTTATCTCGCGGAACCCCAGAAATTGGCAGGAGAACCCTGGAATCCCATGGGACCTATTCTGGAAAACACTGGTCTACTATAAACAGGATATATTGATAAGAAAACATTCAATATATATTCAGGTGTCCCTCATCATAATGTGGGTATTGATGTCCAAGAAAGCCCACCGTGTTTCAAGTAAGTTCAGATGACAGTGGGATGGGTGTGAGCAATATCCATGAGAAGGGTGATAATGATAATAATAGGTAAAAGATGGCTAAATGATTACAATATATTACATGGTATTCTAAATTTCAGTATTTAAAAACAAAATCTTTACATCAAGTACTTAACCCTATGAGCCCTCTGCCCCTGCGGCTTTTGATACCCTGAGGGGAGAGAGAAAATCATTTTAAAAAAAAGTTATGTTCATTCATGAAGGTGAAAATGTTCAGGTCAATCACCCACCTGGCCGTGAACTGCATGGAGGGGTGGTACATGTATTTAATTTCTACAATTGCTAGGAAATATCTCAAAATATGCCGCTATTTGTTGTAGAGAAGGTCTCCTGTGAACTCTTCTTTAGTGCACAAGCACGTTGAATAACTTTGTGGTTATTTCCAACTGAGTCTGAAGAAGGAAAAATACTACTGATATTTTCTATAAATAGAATTCCATCAGCTGTTTTTTGTCCTTTTAGAGGAGGCAGCCTTCTTATCTTAAAAACTATTTTGCCTTTTTTTTTTGTAGATTGTTTATTTCATGGTAAAGTTGTTGAATGACGCATTAATTGACTTCAGCTGGTAACTTTCTTTTTGGTGTCTAAGGCAGCTTTACTCCATCTGTTTAAATTGGACGAACCATTGGAATGATTTCCATCTCTCGAGGAACCCCCTGCAGAATATTATACAGCTAATGACACATCAGTCTATTCAAAAATTTAAATGAAGTACAGGTTGAATTTCCCTTATCAAATCGCATAGGGACCAGAAATTTTCCGGGTTTCTGAATATATGCATATATATAATGAGATATCTTGAGGATGGGGTCCATGTCGGAACACATATGTTTTATATATGCCTTGTACAGGTAGCCTGAAGGTAATTTATACAATGTTTTCTATGATATTGTACATGAAAAACAAAGTTTACGGTGACGATAGTTGGTAAAAAAATCTGAACCCATTGTTGTGTATTTGTTTTGATTGAGATTTATCTTCCACCGTTTGTGATAGAAAAATATTTTCATGTGTTTTAAAGATGCTCAAGCATTTACCTTGGTCAAATCATTTGAACAAAACCTTGGAGATGGACCTTGTTTCACATCTTTGAATCATTCTAAAATATGATTTTCCACTTTTGATGTCATTTTCGGCTTTTAAAAAGTTTTGGATTTTGTTGCATTTTGGATTTTCAGATAAAGGATATTCAACCTGAATAATCTAAAAATCATTTTCAGCCTTCTACATGGTACAAAAAGATAGTTTTCAAAATATTTATTCCTATCTGATTTTTTGTCTCAGTCTCCACTTTTTGAAAAAAAAAAAAATTTCTCTTCCATTAGAAGTGATGTGAATTGGCAAAAAACTCCAATAAAAATCAGTCATTTTTATCTTATTTTTTATTTTTTACTACTGATGATATAAATTGACAAAAATCTTGATGATCAGGAACCCTATCTATAAGTATTTTGTCATATTATCTGTGATTTAGGTTTTTAGAAATTTCCCTTAAAAAAAATGAAATTATGATTAATTCTCATAGCCTCAGCAACTGGTCTTTTTCAGTTTGTAAAAAAACTTGTTTTATAAAAAAAACTCAGATGAAACAAAAGTCAGGTTTGACAGATCTGTTTGGAAAGTGTCTATCTGCTTCTTTTGCTTTTTTTTGTTCCTATGGAACCCATAAACAACCTCTTATGAATTATAGTTCTACTGAACCCTTGGTAAGAAAGGCTGCTCTAAGCAAATACACATTGTATTTTTCAAATATTTCAGACTTTTTATATAGACTCACTTGTCTATTTATAAACTATTTCCATCTGATTATTTTTTTTTTTAGTTGATTTTAAAAAAAATTTTCATGTTGTTAGAACATGTGCAGTTGTAATTCTAGAATATCCTGAACCAGCCTTTCTCAACAAATTGTTTGAAGTCCCACAAAAATTTTATACATGTTGAAAAAGGCACCTGACTTGCTTCATTCATATAACCACAAGTGGTTCCTGCCTTGATAACATATGATACTACAAGCATTAGAATTTTTATCAGCCGAAAAAGACTGGCAACTCATTTTTACTATTATAAATTTTTTTTTAATGGAAGAATTCTGAGTTCTTACAAAAGTTATGATAAATATTAATTTTTTTGAAAGTAAACTAAGCTTATCAATATTTTTTGAAGGCGACTGACTTCTATTTTATATTTTTATATCAAACGTCATTGGATGAGAAGGTAAGGAAAAATAAAGTATCTTAGAATGTTCACTTACATGAACAGATATTTAGAAAATTCTTTTCCTATACATTGTAGAATAAGATTACTTTCATATCATAATACAGTAAACCCTTGTTATTATGAATTAATTGGGGGAAGGGGTGTTCGTTAAAGTTGAAAGTTGGTTATACCTGATGGTTGCCCCTTGCTCAGTAAGTAAGAAGTAAGTTTTTTTTGCATTTTATTTAATAGAGAAAGATAAACTGAATTTTAACAGGAACTTTTCCTTCAAGAATATTTTTAGAGTCTGGTACTAAAATCTTGTAGCTGAAAAAAATTCAAATTTGAGTTGCCAATACCGGTACAAAATAGACTTACTTCCACTTATTGTCTCAGTCATCATCATGTGTAAGTGACAGGGTGTTCGTGTTTTTTAAGTGAATCTTTATTTTATTTGTTGAATGATTTCACAAGCCTTACAACTTGGAATGGTATCAACTGAAGTCAAAAGAAAGCGTGTGAACTAAAATCTGGTGTAGAAACTATATTGTTTACATCATGTGACACCAAACGGTGATCTATATTGGAGCTCTTTATCGCTTTTGAGAAATTCAACGTATGTCAGAGTAACACTTTTTGCTACATCATCATCTCTTATCAACAAAATTTTTTTCCAATTTTTCAACAATTTTTTTTTTTCTCCTTTCACACATCATTCAGTAGAGCTCTCTATCATTGGCATCATGGAGCCAATGCTTTCTGAACTTGTCTAGTCCATCTCTCCATTTTGTATTCTGCCAGTCTTGGTTTTGCATGTGATCTCTAGGGATCCATGCTGTGAGTTGTGATGTCCATTGGCTGACTGCCATTCTTACAACATGACCAACCTATTGCCATTTGAGTTTTCTAATGGATTTTTATGAGGTTTTAGACTCCTGTTTTTCCCTAATATACTGTGCTGTCTTGTGATCTCTCCATCTGAGGTTGCGCATGATTTTTTCATGTGCACGTTGCATGGTTCTCAATTTATGGGTCAGTCTCTTGGCAAAGGTGACTATTGGGAAAATGCATTGGTTGTATATTCTCCTTCTGAGGACTAATGGGATTTTCTTGTTCTTGAAGGTTCAGCTTGCTCTGCCGAAGCTTTGCCATACTAGAGTGATTCTTTGCTCAATTTCTTCTTCTTTTGAGGATTTCATGAGGATTTGTTGTCCTATGTAAGTGTAGTGGTCTCCTTTCTCCAGTTTTGGGACTTCTACCCAAACACTATACCAAGAAAACGACCATTCCTTTCAAGTCATAGTTCCCTAAAAGCCCAGCCATATCACTTGCCTTGAGTGGAAGTGATGTGCTTCAATAGCGACTGCCAAAACAAAACCCCAAACCTTCACCAAGAAAACAGTATTATACATTTACACCAACAATGTCAGATCACTCTCAATAGACATACACCTGTCCAATCTTGAAATTGAAACCAGAAACATGAAATGGGACATAATCGGCATTAGCAAAATCAAAGACCTGGGGAAGAACAGATTGAAGTAAAGAACAAATACCTTTTTTATGCAAAATGATTTTAATTAAAAACAGTAACAATATAATTGATGAAGCACTTTTAGAATCAACTATTCATCGACTAAATATCTTTGAAAATAAGTGTTTCTCTTCCTCTTGATAATTCACTTGAACTTTTATTTTCATTTCTATTTATTTGATAAAATGTCAATGAAGTAATTTTGATTTAAAATAAAACTAATTAAATTGATTTTTCTCCAAACTGACAAATTTCCAGTGATAAATAAGCTTTAAAGATTGAAAACACAAAAAATAACATTCTAAAGATTTTTTATTTTTTTTTTATTGATCTTTTGACATTTCACTTTTACAATCCATGTTTTGTAAAAACGAATTATGTTTGAATAAAATAAAATTTTGAGTAAATTAAAACTACCTTTCTATAAATATATATTTTTTTAAAAAAAAAGATTCAGGTAAATTTCACATGGATTTTGTTTACTTTTCAGTAAGAATGTGGATAACTGGTGCTGGTGTCAGCTGAAAATTTCATGTTCAATCATATCAAATTTAGGGTGTTTACTCTTCGTATGATCTCACTAAATTGATATTTCATATAGTATTGAAGTTATTCTGCATTAGAATATTTGAATTTGAAAAAAGTAAAAGAAAAAATCCCTCTCTGTTGTAACGTTTTTATAAAACTGATATTAACAATTAACAGACAATCTTTTACCCCTTTTATCTTTATTAATCTATCCGACCGATTTAGTCAAAATTTATTTTGATCAAAAAAAGGAGCTAAAATCAAATTTTGGTTATCCTAGATCACCATCAGTCTTTTATCGTCTATCGTTGAACATAGACTTTCCTTTGGATTCACCAAATCTCTCTATCATGGGCGTCACAGAGCTGATACTTTCTGAACTTGTCTAGGTCTTTTCTCCTTCTTGTATTCTGCCAGCCTTGGTTACACATTTGATGTCTGAGGATCCATGTTGTGTGTTGTGATGTCCATAGGTTGTCTACCTTTCTTAAAACATTGCCATTTGAGTTTTCTAATGAATTCTATGGTGTCTCGGACTCCTGTTTTTCACCGATATACTGTGCTGTCTTGTGATCTCTCCATATGATTCTCTCAAGCATGCGTTGCATGCTTCTTAGTTTGTGGGTCTGTCTCTTATTTAGGTTCCATATTTCAGCTCCATAAGTGACTATTGGGACGATGCATTGGTTATACACCTTTTTTTAGGATTAATGGGATCTTCTGGTTTTTGAAGGTTGAGTTTGCTCCGTCAAAGGCTTGCTTTCCTAGAGTGATTCTTTTCTTGATTTCTTCTTTTGCGGGTTTCATAGAGATTCGTTGTCCAAGGTAGATGTAGTGGTCTACTTTCTCCTGTTTTGCATCTTCGATTTTGATAGTTGTGTTCTTATTCTCAATGTGGTTGTTCCACATGACCTTCATTTTACTTCAGTTTAAGTGTAAGCTGACTTTCTTGCTTTCTTTGTTTTGTTCATCTAGCTTTAGTTGGAAGTTGTGTAGGTTCTCTGTGAGAAGGTTGATGTCGTCAGCAAATCTTCGGTTGCCCAGATATTCGCTGTATATTTTGATTCCTTCCCAGTCTAGATTTTGGAAGATCACCTCGAGGCAGTCTGTGAAGAGTTTGGTTGAGCTGGTATCACCTTGTCTTACTCCTTTTTGGAGCTGGAAGGTTAGATAGTGTAAAATAGGTTCCCTAATATGCTTCCTATATTATAGCAGCTTAAATTTTAGTTTAAAGTTAAGAAACCTTAGATAAAAGAATCAATGATGGTCTCAAAAGTAGAAAATATTTTCTGCACATTTCATTTTTATATTTGCTCGCAGGCTTTTTGGTCTCACACAGGCCACAAAAAAAGTTGAGGGAATCCTGGATCCACCCTGCACTAGTGTCTTTTGATTCTGGCTTCAGTGCCCAGGAAACAATTTCCTCTTTGTTGACTTGCACTAATACTTCCTTCTCTCGACAACTACTGAGCGATCGTGGTGTCCAGCATTTCAACACTTGACAACAATGCTGGGCTTTTCATTATTCATAAGATGCTCGGCAGGAATTTGCTGTGTACAAATAATCAATCGGTTTCAGCTGCCCTTGTTTTGTCTGTTACAGTGCTACCAACAACAGCCAGATAGAAATTGTGAAATATCTATATATATATAAAGTACTATGTACCATGTAGGTCTGAACTCTCGGCTACATCTTGCACTCTAGATACGGACAACAGCCTATGTATAAATATATCTGTATGTATAAAGTACATGACTATTGGCCTGAAAACATAACGTCTTTTACTTCTGGCTTGAAGTCTTAGTGAAGCCAGTCAAGCAACAATGATTGTATTCAACATCTGAAAAGAACAGAAATGGACAAAATATGATGACTAACACTACTTCTGTCTCATAATAGTTGCTACATTTTTATATTTATTTCATGTACTAAATGTAACAATTATTATGGGACAAATGTACCGAAAACCATCGCTACAACAAACCAGTTAGAGGGAGGAGGTTGTTATC